>JANAVB010005397.1:15799956-15913777 GCA_029216955.1 Iris pallida
CATAGCACGTCATGAAACGGGATTCTCCAAGAGGGTAGCTAATCCCACTCAAAATTGGTGTCTATACAAGTACAAAAACAAATCGAACAATGTACCAATATACCAAAAAAGTCCAGGAATACATATCATGCAAGGATCCAACATATACTAGTCTGTACACCATCGTGACAAGAATCAAGTAAATACTAACTGAATCTGATACAGAAGTATCAAGACAAGGAACTACTATCAGAGAATGTACTCGCTTGCGGTCCTGAGCTGTCAAATGGGGTCGAGGCTCAGAGTGATGTCACAACCTAAAATGAAATATATATAAGCTAATTAGGGTTCAACAGTGTTAGGCATGATTATAGTATAAGCTATGTAATCTAGGTCAATCTCAGTCCAACTAAGTCAAACTAGGTCACACTGAGTCAAAGGTTGACTTACAATTGACTTTTGATCAACTGGTCAACTCTAGTCAACTCTGGGTCAAACTAGGCTTATGTTGACTAATAGTTGACTTTTGGTAACTGGCCAACTCTGGTCAAGTTCTGGATATTTCTAGGCCAAGTGTTGACTGATAGTTGACTTTTGGTCAACGCAGTCAAACTTGGTCAACCGAGGTCAAAACTAGCCTAAGCATACTATTCCTAATATTTACCTACCAAGATACCATATATCTTGGTCAAACATGATCAACTCTAATCTAAGAATTAAAATAAAGTTGTACCTCGTTATTCGTACATCGAAACCTACAACACGCAAATCAAGATAAGATAATCAACGGTAAGGTTAATAATCTTATCATAGTGATCCACATGGTCATCTTGTTAATTTTAGCGATGTGAGATCACTGGAATCGACTGATCTCAGTTTCGTTGTACTAATTCCGAAATACGAACTTAATAAGAATTAATTATAATAAAAGGTAATACACAGAGAATATCTAAAATATTGTCGGATGATGAAACAAACATCATCAACGTGTCCAGAATGGTCAAATCATCTAGGATAGCCTATCCATAAGTCCAATTTGGAGACAGGAGCAAAATGATAATTTCGGGTCAAAATAGTGTCCGTGCGGACCCGCTTTGCACTAAAAAATGTGCAAGGATACCAGTCCACTAAACCTAATAAATTATATGTCTACGAATTCAGAATGATGATACGAACCCAACGGTATATCCAGAATTGGATTTCGATGATCCGATCTCAAATTGGTCCGTTGACTAGGACATTAAAATTTTAATTTGCACAAAAAGCGTGTCAGAGCCAATGTCCTCAAAACTCAGTAAATTATATGTCAACGAGTCCAAATGATGATACGAACTCAATGATATATCCGAAATTGGATTCCGATGAGCCGATCTCAAAATGACCCGTTGACTCGGACGGTGGGGCCTGCTTTGCACCGAAATGCGTGCCAGGGCCTATATCCCCCAAATCTAACAAACTATATATGAATTCGTGCCAGAACAATGCCACGAGTCTATTAGTGGTGTCAAAATTGAAATCTGGAGTCCCGGGTTCAAAAATAGAATTTAACAAGTTAGAAATTACGAATTCTGACGGCCAACTTTGACGTCAAATTCAACCAATCAAACATGCTCACAATGAAACAAAGCTTAAGAGACAGAAAGGGGTTATACCAACTGTGTATAGGAACCTGTGGTACGCCAAACGGAGCTGCGATGGAGGAGATACGAGCCGACGAAGTTGGCTCCACAAAACTGTCCAAAAATAGTACAATTTAAATGATCAACTTGGTGGCCGATTTTGATGTATCAAACGATAAAATTAACGGACGAAACTTGAGGAGAGTGAAGAGGGACATACGAGATTGTGACGGAGCAAAGCGTTCGTCGATCCAACGATCAGATTTCCTAAAAATGCACGGAATTTGCTAACGAGGCGCACATTCTGAATTTCGTTCGCACGCGCGTTGACGGGATTTCGTGCAAAACGCACGAATCGACTATGTATCGCACCGGGGAGAAGGACGGTGGCCTGGGGGAGTTCGCCGGGGGCTCGGAGAAGGGGTGGCCATGCGACGGTGCCACGTACGGTGGTGGCGCGACGGTGCCTGCTGCCACCCAGCGCCGCGTGGCTTGTGCACGCTTCTGCTGCTGTCTGCCGGTGCACGCACGATGGTGAGGACTATGGCCCGACGGCGCCGGTCGCCACGCCGTGGTCGCAGCTACAGCGGCTGTTGCTTCTCTCGAGGGGTGTCGGCTGCCATAGAGGAGGAAGGAGGGGGAGAAAATGAAATAAAGATGGTGATGGTGTGGTGGCTGGTGATGTGATGGAGTAGAAATGAGGAAGGAAATGAAGAAGAAGGTGATGATGTGAAGGAGAAAAATTAGAGAGGGGGGTGAGTTTGGCTGGATTGGGAGAGGGAGAGAGAACTGTGTTGGTGATGGGTATTTTTGTGTGTGTGAGTAATAAAGATAGAGAAAGAGAGAGAGAGTTATGAAATAAAGGAGGGGGTTGTGTGTAAATGAAGGAGAGAGAGTGGGTGTCGGCTAGCATGGGAGAGGGGTGTGCTAGCATGGTGATGGGGTAAGGGGTGCTTGTGTGTGTAGTGAAGAGAGAAAGAGATATATTCATATATATATATATATATATATATATATATATATATATATATGAGAGAGAAAGAGATATTTATTAAAGAAAAAGAGAGATATTTGTATAAAGATATTTTAAATAGAAAAAAAGAAAATTGTGTGGGGTGTTTGGGTAGTCATGATAGGACAACATGGAGCTTGAGTTTGGGTTCGGTTGAGCCGGGTCGGATCAAAATCGGGCTTGGTACAATAAATGGATTAATTTTAGGTGTTTATGATCATGGGTAAATGGGTAACATACGGAGGCTCAATTAAATGGGACACAAGTGTCATGTGGGTAGTAGGATTCATATGGGCCATGTCCATATTTTGGATCGACTAGGTTGGATCGATGTCGGATCCCGAAATTAAATTGGAAGTCAGGTCACATTTTACGGTGGATAATTAATTAGCCTAAACTGACCCAAAAGTTGTGCGAAACAAATGAAGCACAAAATGGTGTGTCTGAGTGGGACACGAAGGTCATGGGTGTAGGGTGTCTCGAGTAGATCATTCATGAGAAGTTGGTTTCAAGAAAACGACTAGTCTTGTGCCCCTAAATTAAAAGTCATGACGACGTGCATATGATGTTCAAAGATAAAAGTGGGAAAATTAATTAATAATTATTTAATGATCAAATGGTCTAAATTGACCCGAAGTTGTGTGAAGCAAAAAGAGTACAATGGAACAAGTTTGAGTGGGACATAATATATCAAAATAAAGATAATCTTGTCTACTACAAACTCATGTAGAGAGTTTCCAGAGATTGGCATCCCTGATGCTCCAGAAGTCAAAGTCGCAGAAATAAACATTAAATAAAATAATAATCACATAACTATATTTATTCAAAATAATTGATTTAGAAAATTGAAAAAAATAAGCCCTAAATTCAGGGGGCTTACATCCTACCGACCTTATAAAAATTTCGTCCTCGAAATTAAAAATTATCTAATAGGTCAAGCTAAACATGCAACTGCTATGGCTACAGTACCCAATCTGCTACCCTTGTGATCATCTATGCTGTTTCTTTCTACAGATATTTTGGTTCAGGTTCAACAAAGGTCCTTCTATCATAAACTACGTCATATATCTTTTAGAATCTTCGATACTAATATGGAACCTTTACGTATATTCTAAAATATAGGTCATCCTCGAGATACGTATATATATCAACAATGATTGGCCATCAACCAAAATTCCAATCTCAATAGCAATTTGTTTGTTTTCTTATCCCGTCCTAAGTATCTTTATCCTATTAAGCTCAAGCTCCTTGAAATTATACATTCAAAACCTGTTCTTGGCATTGAGTCTTCTCTCTTTTTACTCAAAAACTTCTGAATATAAACCCTCAAATTCAAACTCTTGATTCATTTACCGATTTATTTATTACTCATGTAGATATGTCCTTGTTTTGTTTCTGCTATCTTCCGATCTTGCACGCAATGTTATCTCCTTCTGTTTTATTCCACATATCGATCTATCCTCCAATCATAAGTAAATGGCTTGTAGATAACCAATAATCACTTGCTCATCAAAGTCCTACAATGCTCAACCCTCGAACCTAAGCACAAGATTCTAGTCCTAAATCCGTAGTCACAAAAATATAATATTTTATTACTCCATCTCAGATACCTTATCATCAATCTATAATATCAAACTAATCATTCTTAATGGTTTCTAGGTCCACTGTAGTCAGTCACTCATATATGTCCTATAAGCTTAATCTAATAAATCCACAAGAAAATATACTCATCACAATCACATAATAACATATTTATAGTTATAAAAATCCGTTAACGAGGTTTGGCTATTTCAGTCATCAATTAAATAGAAGGTAACAAAGGCCTAAGACTGGGTCGAGCAATCCATATCAGTATTCAGACAAGTTAATGGTCAAACAAAATAGGAAAGCTTGTCGAAATATTTCCAAGAATAGTACGAGGCCAAACGAGATGCATAGGATATAGTCGAAGTAAAACTCGAGAACCATATACCTCCATAATTATGTCACATGAAGTTACTATCGCGCTAGTGTGCATCTGGCTGCGATTAACTTCCTTATTCCATAATACGACGGATGGCTGTAGTGCACAGCTGCCACGCCAGATAATATAGGTCTCTGAACTTAAACTGGCCAAATTCGTGAATATTTTCAACATTTTTTGCAAAATAAAGGAGAAGATATTAGTCAAAATGCTTAGGGAGTGGTCCAAGTAGAATTCGAAAAACATAATTAACCATGATACCGTTATCTGAAGTCCTGTCTCGCTAGTATTTCTCTGGATGCAAACTCCCGATTCCGTAATACAATGATAAATTACTTTTCGAACTTTTTTGAATCAATCCATGAGGCACTTTCAACCATTTCCAAGAAGGACGAGACGAATTACCCAAGAGGTTAGCGAAGAAGAGTTTACAGGAAAGATGGAACACAAAACAATCATGTCGAGAAAATCCTAATTGTAGCGGTAGATAGACAGAGTTGAACAAGATGGAGAGAATGATGATAAGAATTCATTCTTGTTCATCTGGTCATAACGAAGTGATCTAATTTAAGATATAATCTGATAACCATACACGTCTTCCTTAAATCATGTTTCCAGAATTTTTGCAAGTTAGTAAGCATAGCCGTAATAAACGATAGAGTTCATAACTAAGGTATATACCCTAAAATTATGTCATCTAGAATTATTACCATGTCAACTGGTATGGCTGCAAGAAAATCCAAATTCCATAACTAGGATAAGCATATCTAAAATCAGGCTCTATGTCCTTGTCATGCTAGCTAGTATGACGGCGATAAATTCTAAACTCCATAAATAAAGCAGACATTTACCTTATCAAAATATACCTCAATTCAATCCACAAAATTTATTTCGATGCAAGATCAAAGTCAACAACGAACATCAGAAATCAAAATCAATAACAAATCAAGAAAGTGTAAATGGAGGCAAGCGGGAACAGAATTCAAGATAGGGTTTAGAAAAAGATTCACAAGGGTTATCCCAAAGATATTATCTGGGTCAAAATTCAAAATTCCTTAAATATAGTCTAGAGCAAATCCTAACAAAATGGTTATAGGTTCAACTTCTACTTCCTAGTTCTCTCAGGGGTCCATAGACTTATCCTAGAATAAGGTTTGATAACAGACAGATATTCAAGATCAGGACGAGCGAAAGCAAATGGGAATAGACTCAAGAGTTTTCGAAGTAAGATTCTCAGGGGTTATCCCTGGAATCTATCAAGAGTTCCTAACTGTGATTGAGCAACTCTTATCAAAACCTATAACCTATATCCTAATAGCAGGCTCGTAACAGCGCTCTAAGTCAAGCACCAGTACGAAATCGAACTAGTTATGACTCTGACCTGCATGGGCCACCACAAAAACGTGTCACGACCCGCACCCTGATAGGGGCACGAGCACGTGGGTACGTCCAGCCTACGCCGCAGAATTGGCGGTAGAACGCTGTATAGGTCTACTATAAAGTATAGCATCTAGACACAATATATATGTACATGTCATCTCCGCACGGAGGTATATAATCTCAACTCAATCACAAGACATCTAGGGAAGATAGGCACGAATATCATAAAGATATGATGGAAATATAAGTACAAAAATAGAAGCAAAGTCACAAACATAGTAGGGAGTCAAAAACATAACACAAGGTCCCAAACACAAATATAATATAAGTCTCATAAACTAGCTGGCTCGCAGTCCATACAAACCTATCTATCATTCTAAATAGGGGCTATATCATCTAAGGCTCCAGGGGTAATGTCTCATCAAACTCTATCCTGGCCATACCTGTAAAAGGTAGAGCAAGCAGCCAATATGTCCTCTGTAAACATCAACCACTACAACAAAATAGTGTTATAACGACACTTTCTAAATAAGTGTCGTTAATTTTTATAATGATGACACTCGACTAAAAAATGTTGTTGTAATTGAGTATTTATCATAATCTACGACACCTATTTAAAAGTGTCATAAACATAACTTTAACAACACTTTTAAGTCAACTTACAAATGTCGTAGAATATTACGTACTATATACAACACTTTATAAGTGTAATAATATCATATATAATATACAATACTTAAAAAGTGTTGTCTCAGAATGAAATTTCATACGATTTTTTTCTCAAAATTTTTTTGCTACAGCATCGAGAGTTACACAGCAAAAGTTTTGGCGGTGAGAGCAGCAGTCCACGAAAAGTTTGGGGCCAAAAAGTTTCCCTCCCACGAAATTTTTTGGCGGTGAGAGCACAGAAAAGATGTTAAGGGTTTCCTATTATCCCATTTTCTCTCTCTCTCATTCTCTTATTTTTCTTTCTCTTTTCTGCTCTCCCTCTCTAAATCGGACGATCTCTCGGAGGGGCCGGCAAAGGGGAACTTCTCTCGGAGGGGCGACAAAGGTAAGAATTTGGGATTAATCCTTCTTCTCTCGGAGGGGCGGCAAAGGACATTCTCTCCCTCCCAATTTTCTGAGTTTCTCTTTCTTGATTTATTTTCTAGGTTTAATAATTGGGGATTCGGTAAACTTCAAAAAAGATCAATCATTATCTAGTTTTTTTCTTTCTTAAATATGGTTTTGAGGAAGAAATTAGCATCTAGGGTTTCTCTTTGTTAATATTGACAACATTTTCCAATAATTTTCTTTAGGTTCAATTTTCTCTGAATCCTCCATGAACACTTACATGTTCAAGTGTTTTAGTTCTAAATTAGTTTCTTTCTAAAATTTACACTACTGCAAAAAAAATTCAAAAGAATTTTTTTTCCTTTTTTTTGGAATTGAATATTCATCTTGTGTTTTTGTGCATTACAACAGGTTATACACCAGGAATCTTGGGTCGATCAGGGATAGGCTACAAGTGAGATTATACTGACATGGACACTCCAAAAATAAATCATGGATGCATTCTGTCATGAATGAGTTAAATGAGGTTCACAAAACTCAAGATCTTACGCAAAAAATACTAAGAGAGCTTAGGCCAGACATGGTAAGTTGTAATAATTTATCTTCAATTCTAGTGTTTTGCTAAAAACTATGCAATCTTGAGTTTCAAAGCACTAAAGTACAATTGAATTATTTTACAGTTTGCAGGAGAGCCTACTAATGGAACAACGTTGCCATCTTCGTCAAGTCGACAGGTATATAATGTGGAAATGCTATTGATATTTAACATTGAAATATTAAATTTACTTTTAGCTTCTTGTTTCATTATAGTCCAGTCAAGAGAGTGTGAATGCTAGTGCTAATAAAAACCTTGTGGGCGTTAAGTGCAACCTGTTAAATTGGACTTCCACAGGGCAGGTGGTGGCAAAGGCAGAAATTGCTTCCAAAGATTCTACTTCAATGGTACACCATATTTTACTTGGGCCAGATTGCTACAAAGTTTGGGTTAAAGAAATTTTAGTTCCAAATGTTACGTTTTTCGAGCCTCAAGAGAATTTTTTACCCATGATGATGCTATAGGAAGTACAATTGCTTGGCCACACAAGTATATTAGTTGTGAAGAGATTCAGGTAATTAAATTATTAATATGAATGTTTAACTAATTAAGTCCATTCTATTATATTTGCAAAGAAGGCTGTTGAATAGGATATTCTTTCGTTTTGAGTATTGTACATTTGTGGTAATGAGTGAATCTTTCTTGCTTATTATTTCAGGTGAGTGGCAATAGGTTGCAAAGTTCTTGACCGGTAAAAGTTTCTTCTGTGGTAATGTCGAAGATGAGACAAAGAAGATATTTTAGGTACGCCATGATTTACATAACTGTTACGTGTTTTAAGCAATATTTTTTAATTCTATTTGCCAAACATAGTAGTACCAATAACTTTATCCTTAAATTTTATTCAGGCTATCACATACTGGGGTGTGCGCGAGGGGAATAGAATCCCAGGTTCCAAATGAAGACCCAAGTACATGATTTCCGAATGTTTTCTGAATCAACATAAGGATATTAGTTTTTCCCATATCAATTTGCCCTCTCCTTGAGACCATGACTGCAGTTGCATGCTGCCATTTGGCCTTGGTTCCATGGCCACACATTGAGACCATGACTGCAGTTGCATGCTGCTATGTGAAAGCTGGGTTATATGTTATTTGTGCACTGCTTTACTTCGTGCACTGCTTTACTTCGTTCTATACAAAGCTGGGCATGCTGCAGTTGCATGACTGCTGCAGTTAAGACCATGACTGCAGTTGAGGCCATACATTGATACCATGACTGCAGTTGCATGCATGCTGCAGTTGCAGTTATTTATGCACTGCTTTACTTCGTTCTATACAAAGCTGGGCTATATGTTGTCAATTTCTCTTAACTTGCATATTATATGCAATATGCACTTGCTGGTGACTTCTTTCTATACAAAGATGGGCTATATATTTGTCTTGCTGGTGACTTGCATATTATATGTAATGTGCACTTGCTGGTGACTTCTTTCTATACAAAGTTGGGCTATATATCTGTCTTGCTGGTGACTTGCTGGTGACTTCTTTCTATACAATGCTGGGCTATATATCTGCAGAACGTTGGTAGATTAGTGGCTTCCAATGGTTTATTTTGTATGTTCAATTTCTCTTCTATTCTATTTCCTCATAACTTGCATATTATATGTAATGTGCACTAAAATTCCAATGGTCTATTCTGGTTTCTGATGTCCAGTGGTCTACCATGGCTGGTATCTTTATATGTGATGACCCCCATTTGTTGTAATTACTGTTTGATGGTCAACCGTTTATAGCTATAGCAAACGTTTATTTTGTATGGTCAATTTGAAAGCCATAATATTAATTTTAGTTCTTATTTTGCAATAGCATTTGCATGGTCAGTTTGTAAGTTAAAATATTAATTCGCATCTTTTTGTGTGCAAATTGATTGATGAGTTCGGATTACGTCGTTCGAGTTTGATGCTGGAAAATTAAAGTTGAGCGCTAAATAGTAGTAGATTTTGTTATGTAATAGACTTTGTTTTTGTTCTCAATATTACTTTCTATTGAGACTTTGTACGGATATTTATTGAGACTTTGTATGGATTTCTATTGAGACTTTGTATGGATTTGAGATATTTTAATATATGATTATGTTGGTACATTAAGTTTTATTATCTGAGAAATTAGTTTTGTTTAATTATATGAAAATAAACATATAAATGAAATCAATTTATATTTAATATATTCCGATGATATTTGAAGACATTTACTGTGTTCTCCATTTGAATTAGATAACAATTGTAAGGTATCGTGGCATTAATAATAATCATGATTTTCATGTTCAGACAACACAAAAAAAGTGTTGTGAAAAATAATCTAACATTAAGTTGACACCTACAGATTGTCGTGAAATGAATATTAAACGTCACTGAAAACGTGTCATCATAAAGTGATTCTATGGCAGTTTTGTCGAGTCGTCGAAAGTCCACAAAAATTTATTACAACACTTCTCAACTATCATTGAATTACTTTAAGATGACACCTTTTTCATGCCATGAAATTTCTTTACACGACATTCAGAAAGTGTCGTAATAAAAATATTACATAGCACTTTGGAAGTGTCATTGAAAATAAATAAACTTTCTACAACACCCCTCTATTCAGCACTTAAAAAGTGTCGTGAAAAGAGTATAACGACACTTTTAGAGTATCGTTATAACACTATTTTGCTGTTGTGAACGGTTATCCTGTCAGGAAAATGAGCAAGTACACCTCCAACAACAGTTTTATAGTATTGACAAATGCTATAAGAGACAATCATAATGGAATACAAGATGATATATCAAGACTGTAAGTAAAACATGATATATAAACTAGAAATCATGTTAGGGTGTAACGTACAGGAAAGTAGAACAGTACAGGAATATCTGATATATAATGTAAACATAAAATGTGCCTTGAGATATTAGAGCATTATGTGATCGGCTTGGGTCAAGATCAGGTTGTACCATCTGACTGGCTATGAACAAGAAAAACAAAAACTCTGGGTCAGGCCAGCCAGCATGGAAAGCTATGAACAAGTAGGGTCAGGCTTTACCCTACGTGAAGTAAGGGTATAGCTATGAACAAGTACAGGAATACAAGTGTGGTATTGATCACATAACCACTAACAACTCTCCATCCCCGAATAGTATATGGATCCGGACATAGCACGTCATGACACGAAATTCTCCACGTGGGTAGCTAATCCCCCTCAGAAATTGGTGTCTATACAAATACAAGAAACAAGATCGAACAATGTACCAATATACCAAGAAAGTCCAGGAATAACATCTCATGCCAGGATCTAACGTATACTAGTCCATGCACCATCGTGACAAGAATCAAGTAAAATACTATAACTGAATCGGATACAGAAGATATCAAGACAAGGAACTACTATCAGAGAATTTACTCGCCTGCAGTCCTGAGCTGTCAAATGGGGTCGATGCTCAGAGGATGTCACAACCTAAAGATGAGATATATATATAAGCTAATTAGGGTTCAACAGTGTTAGGCATGATTATATAGTATAAGCTATGTAATCTAGGTTAATCTCAGTCCAACTAAGTCAAACTAGGTCACACTAAGTCAAAGGTTGACTTACAGTTGACTTTTGATCAACTAGTCAACTCTAGTCAACTTTGGGTCAAACTAGGCTCATGTTGACTAACAGTTGACTTTTGGTCAACTGGTCAACTCTGGTCAAGTTCTGGACATTTCTAGGCCAAGTGTTGACTAATAGTTGACTTTTGGTCAAAGCAGTCAAACTTGGTCAACCGAGGTCAAAACTAGCATAAGCATATTATTTCTAATATTTACCTACCAAGATACCATATATCTTGGTCAAACATGATCAACTCTAATCTAAGAATTAAAATATCAAGTTGCACCTCATTATTCGTACATCGAAACCTATAACACGCAAATCGAGATAAGATAATCAACAGTAAGGTTAATAATCTTATCATAGTGATCCACATGGTCATCTTATCAATTTCAGCGATGTGAGATCACTGGAATCGACTGATCTCAGTTTCGTTGTACTAATTTTGAAATACGAACTTAATAAGAATTAATTATAATAAAAGGTAATACACAGATAAATATCTACAAACATTGTCGGATGGTGAAACAAATATCATCAACGTGTCCAGAATGGTCAAATCAGCTAGGATAGCCTATCCATAAGTCCAATTTGGAAAGTAATTTCGGGTCAAAATGGTGTCCGTGTCGGACCCGCTTTGTACTAAAAAATGTGCAAGGATCCAGTCCACTAAACATAATAAATTATATGCCCACGAATCCAGAATGACGATACGAACCCAACTGTATATCCAGAATTGGATTCCGATGACCCGATCTCAAATTGGTTTGTTGACCAGGACATCAAAATTCTGATTTGCACAAAAAAGCGTGTCGGAGCCAATGTCCTCAAAACTCAACAAATTATATGTCAACGAGTCCAGAATGATGATACGAACTCAACGGTATATCCGAAATTGGATTCCGATGAGCCGATCTCAAAATGACCCGTTGACTCGGACTATGGGGCCTGCTTTGCACGGAAATGCGTGCCAGGGCTCACGTCCTCCAAATCTAATAAACTATATATGAATTCGTGCTAGAACGACACCACGAGTCTACTGGTGGTGTCGGAATTGAAATTCGCAGTCCCGGGTTCAAAAATAGAATTTAACTAGTTGAAAATTACAAATTCGGGCGACCAATTTTGGCATCAAATTCAACCAATCAAACGTGCTCACAATGAAACAAAACTTAAGGGGTAGAAAGAGGGTTATACCAGCTGCGTATAGGAAACAGTGGCACGCCAAACGGAGTTGCGATGGAGGAGATACGAGCCGACGAAGTTGGCTCCAACAAAACTGTCCAAAGACAGTACAATTTAAATGATCAACTAGGTGGCCGGTTTTGATGTATCAAACTATTAAATTAACGGACGAAACTTGACGGGAGTGAAAAGGGATATACCGAGATTGTGACGGAATAAAGAGTTCGTCGATCCAACGGTCGAATTTCCCGTAAAATGTACGCGAAGTAGCTGTGACGAGGCACACATTCTGAATTTTGTTTGCGCGCGCGTCGACGGGATTCCGTGCAAAATGCACGAATCGACAATGTATCGTACCGGGGAGAAGGACGGCGGCCTAGGGGAGTTCATCGGGGGCTCCCAGAGGGGGGTAGCCGTGCGGCGATGCCATGCGCGGTGGTGGTGCGGCGGTGGCTGCTGCTTACGGTGTTAGCCATGCGGCGGTGGCCATGCGGTGGTGCCACGCGCGGTGGTGGCACGGCGGTGCCTGCTGCCACCCAGCGTCGCTGCTGCTTGCGTGCGCTGCTGCTGCTACGTTGCAGCTGGCTGCTGCTGCTTCTTACCGGTGTACGCACGTCGACGATGACGACGGCCCGACGGTGCCGGTCGCCCCGTCGTGGTCGCAGCTACAGCGGCTGCTGCTGCTCACGAGGGGGGTCGGCTGCCATGGAGAAGGAAGGAGAGAGAGAAAATGAAATGAAGATGATGATGTTGTGGTAGCTGATGATGAAGGTGATGGATTAGAAATGAGGAAGGAAATGAAGAAGAAGGTGATGATGTGAAGGAAAAAAATGAGAGGAGGGAGTGAGTTCGACTGGATTGGGAGAGGGGAGAGAACCGTGATGGTGATGGCGTGTTTGTGTGTGTGCGAGTAATAAAGAGAGAGAGAGAGAATTATGAAATAAAGGAGGGGGTTGTGTGTAAAAGAGGAGAGAGAGTGGGGTGTCGGCTAGCATGGGAGAGGGGTGTGCTAGCATGGTGATGGGGTGAGGGGGTGTTTGTGTGTGTAGTAAAGAGAGAGAAAGATATATATATATATATATATATATATATATATATATATATATATATTAGAATGAGAGAGAAAGTGATATTTATTAAAAAAAAAAGATAGAGATATTTTAAATAGGAGAAAAAAAGGGAAATTGTGTGGGGTGTTTGGGTAGTCATGAGAGGACAACATAGAGCTTGGATTTGGGTTTGGTTGAGCCGGGTCGGGTCAAAATCGGGCTTGGTACAATAAATAGATTAATTTTAGGTATTTATGATCATAGGTAAATAGGTAACATGCGGGGACTCAATTAAATGGGACACAAGTGTCATGTGGGTAGTAGGCTTCATGTGAGCCATGTCTATATTTTGGGTCGACTAGGTTGGATCGATGTCGGGTCCCGAAATTAAATTGGAAGTCAGGTCACATTTTACGGTGGATAATTAATTGACCTAAATTGACCCAAAAGTTGTGTGAAGCAAATGAAGCACAAAATGGTGTGTCTGAGTGGGACACGAAGGTCATGGGTGTAGGATGTCTCGAGTAGATCATTCATGAGAAGTTGGTTTCAAGAAAACGACTAGTCTTGTGCTCCTAAATTAAAAGTCATGACGACGTGCATATGATGATCAAAGATAAAAGTGAGAAAATCAATTAATAATTATTTAATGATCAAATGGTCTAAATTGACCCGAAGTTGTATGAAGCAAAAAGAGTACAAGAGAACAAATTTGAGTGGGACATGATATATCAAAATGAAGATTATCTTGTCTACTACAAACTTATGAAGAGAATTTCCAGAGATTGGCATCCCTGATGCTCCAGAAGTCAAAGTCACGGAAATGAACATTAAATAAAATAATAATCACATAACTATATTTATTCAAAATAATTGATTTAGAAAATTAAAAAAAAATTAGCCCTAAATTCAGGGGACTTATAGTGGTTGTGTAGACTTTTATTACCGATGTGTTTACATCTATTGGCGCCGAGTTCTACCGGTGCTTGTAGAAAAAATTGTCGATGTTGGACTTATCTTTTTGTTTTGGATGCTTGATGATTCATTTTTCCAATTTGTTATGTATTTATATAAATTATGTGTTGGATGATTGATTCTTGTTTATGTTGTTGCTAGATTGTTCTTATTTATGCTGTTGGATCTCATATATGCAGGGTTGGATTGTTATTATTTTGATTTTGCTGTATTTTTCATTTTTTTTTCCAAATTAGCGACGTTCAACGACTTTTTGCGACGTCCGCTAAACGTCGCTAATCAGTATGGGAACGTCGCTAACTCAATATCGTACTACAAAAATAACTCCTTTTAGCGACGTCAGAAGACGTCCTAATTAAGGAAAATCCGTCGCTAAAATATATTTGTGACGTATTTAGTGACGAAAATTGGATGTCGCGTATAGGCATGTCGCAGATGACAATTTCGTCGCAGAACGTCACTGTT
Source organism: Iris pallida (assembly GCA_029216955.1). Lineage (NCBI taxonomy): Eukaryota > Viridiplantae > Streptophyta > Magnoliopsida > Asparagales > Iridaceae > Iris > Iris pallida. Next base: position 15,814,805 of record JANAVB010005397.1, read on the forward strand.
TGCGACGTCACGTTTAGTGTCGCTAGACGTCGCAAAATTCGCGACAGATAGCGACGTAAGGTTACGTCGCCAAAATAGCGACGTAGAGCGACCACTTTGCGATGCGGTAAACATTATATATGATGACATGGCATGGCAGCCACGTGGACACTATAGCGACACCTAGCGACAAATTTAGCGGCGTCCTGGTTAGGGACGTCTCTATTTAGCGACGTATAGCGACGTGTACGTTCCGTCGCTGTACGTCGCAGAACGTCGCTATACGTCGCAGATATTATAAAAAAAAATTAAAAAAATATAATTGGTATTTTTGTTATACTGTGTGTCTGTGTTTACTGTGTGTGTGAAGTGCAGTGTTCGAACCATCGACAGTTTCGCTTACTGTTCTATGTTTTATCTTGGATAGAAAGAGCAACAGTTCAGGGTGCACTTCTCAGAGCTTCCTCTTCACGTCCTTCACCTTCTCGGGAACCTTTACGTCGTCCGAAGAAAGTGAAGGACGTGAAAATGAAGCTCTCAGAAGTACACCCTGAATTGTTGCTCTTTCTATCCAAGATAAAACATACAACAGTAATTGAAACTGTCGATGGTTCCGAACACTGCATTTCACATTCACTGTAAACACAGACACACATCATCACAAAAATATACATTATTTTTTTTTAAAATTTTGGCAGCACCTCTTTTGTATATCAGATCATCGCTTATAACCTAGCGTAGGTATATTTGTCATCCCCGTCGCAGATATCACAAAGTAAATATCACAATAAAAATAAGAGGCAGTGCAAAGTAAATATCACAGACACACGTCCTCACGAACACCCAATAGAGTCAAATAAAAATGGAAGATGATAAAAAGTCTCCCACCAAGTGTATAAACGAAAGTGTACCAATAAACAATTTGCCCATAGGGCCAATACATACAAGTCATAAAAAAATTAATAAAATCACTGCAGACCCCTGTCGCGCAACTGGGATAGAATGTAGTCATACTGCTCCTGGGTGAGCTGCACCGTAGGGGCAGTAGGAGGCAGTGCAATGTCTGAAGTCGGCGCCGGAGGGAGTGCAGTGTCTGGAGTCGGCACCGTTGATGGACCGGAAGGACGTATGTGCTCCAGCTCTTGCAGTCGCTCACCATAAACAGCAAGGGTACTCACCACCCTCTGAGTACTCGCCTCAAGCGAAGCCGAAACCTGAGTGAGTGAGGCAGACATGCTCCTCTGCGATCCCTCCAGCTCGACCTGTCTAAGCTCTGTGCGCTGCGTAGACTCGGTGAGCGTGTGCAAGCTGGCTGCTGTAGCCTGATGCAGACTCATCAGCTCCTGTATACTGCGCTCGACCGCATCAAATCGTCCGGTGACGATCGGAGGGTCGGATCGTCGCTCGATCGCATCAGAAATCTGCTGCTGCAACTCGCGATGCAGCTCCTCGATCTGACGACGAATATCCTCAGCTCGTGACGACGCCTGCGAAGCCGAAGACTACGCACTGACAGAGGGGTCCGGGATGACTCCGAAGCCAAATACGCATCGTAGGATCCCGTACCGTAGTACGTACCCTTCTGAAGACCGCCAACGGCGGTCATCCAGAGCTCATCCTGCGATGGAGCTGTAGGCGGCTGGAAGGAACTACCAGCCCCTCCCTCTGCTTGCGCACTAGCAGCAGCAGCCGCCTCCTGCTGTAGCCGAACAAACTCGGCCTAGAACATGTTTGCTAACGTGTAAGTGTTTGCTAAAGTCTATATTGATATCTATTTTCCTGTTTTCTAAATTATAGTAAATTAATATAAAGAATAGAACGTACATATGCCTGCGTCGCCCTCTCGTCAATGAACTCCCCAGTCCTTCGATGGGTGACCAGGAAGACGGTCACCATGTTCGGGTCCTCACCCTTTTTTTTATCGTTATAAAATATATTATCAATTATTAGTATTAAACATTCTATCGAACTATATATAAATTAATGTCCGTCATAGGAAACGTACCAGACGACGAAAATGCTCCGTCATCGGAATGGAGCCACTACACCACTTACCGACGCTCGACCGCGCCACCTTGGCCTTCTCAGACCGCTCCTGGTACTTGGGCTCGCTGAATCTAGCCTTCATCGTAGCCCACTGATCTGGCATGATCCAACCATGGATCGGCTCTCCGGAGCGATTACGACACTTCTGGTCGTAGATCGCATCACGGATGAGCTTGGCTGCGACGACAGAAAATTAGCCCTCGATCCTCGCCGTCCGGTATGGTGGATAGAAATAGGTCCTCTACAAGAAGTAAAATACAAAAGTTGTATAGTATACACAAATGATTATTAAAATTTAAAAATAAACAAATTTTTTACCTTGAAGTGGGCGAACCAAAAGGCCTTCCTATCTGCGGGAGCATCTGAGTAGTTAATCCAAGGCCCACCATAGTTCTGCCTCAGAAATACCCCCAGCTGTCTCTGTACTGCAGAAGGCCGATATCTATACAATAATAAATTTTCATGAATATATATGTACATATAATCATTTGAGAAATATATATTAATTAATTAACTTACTTCATAGGCCCGTCCATCCAAATCTCCATACGCGTCTCGCCCGGGGGAGCGCATGGAGGGTCGCTCTCACCTCCTGCCTGGGCAGGATCAGTCTGATCGCCGTCCTCCATATGCTCAACGTCGGCTCCTTCCATAGAGCCGTCGACAAGAGGAATGCTGGATGGGGGATCAGGGATGCTGGACGCGGGATCAGGAAGGCTGGACGACGAGGGAGGAGTCGGCAACCTGCTGGAACTGCCCTGTCCCGGTAATGGATCGGGAACAGAACGGTACACTGGCGTACTCGGAGATGAGGATGAGGGTACGGAACTGCCCTCTCCATCCCCAGGCCGAGGCTGACGGGACTGCCTAATGTAAAATCCTCCGCGTCGTCCTCCTGGTCTAGTCATACCTGATAATAACATATGACAATAAAATAAAAATACATATTTATATGATAGACATCACAGATTTTTGAAAAATATCATGGTCACAGATAAAAGTGTCACTAAAGTGTCACAGATTTATTATTACAAAAATACATATTTATATGATACACATCACAGATTTCAATCCTCTTCTGAAAATTTATCTGGTTCGTTTAGCTCATCTTCTTCTTCTTCTTCCTCCTCTACATCTTCACTTTCATCTACATCTTCCTCTTCAGATAATTCTACTTCTTCTACACAATTAGATGTGTAATGAGGAACTTTCGTCGTGTCCACTTCTATAATATTTGTTACAAGAGGTAGTTCATCCTGTTGATAAGCTATATCGTCAACCTCAAAGGTATTTCTAGCTTTGGTCTTGCATACTGCCCCCAGTCCGACCTTGTTGTTCCCCGTTTAGGATAACTTGTGAAGGACACGAGCGGAGCCTGACTTGATAGGACAAATGGTTCATAGGCTTGATATCGACGCCGATAGTTTATATCAACAAGACCGTGCTTGTCTACTTTCCAATCTTGACCTTCAATCGGATCGAACCAATCACACCTGAATAACACAATCTTAGCAGGCTCTATTCCATAACTATATGTCAGCTCCACGATCTCCCGTAGCACACCATAGAAATCGTTGTCCGCATCAACATCTTTGTAGTTCGAAGATCTGATACACAAACAACTATTTTTGGTGGAGTCGAGATCCACAAAGTTGTCTCTGATCGGGCAAGTTGTTGACTTGAACCTAAACCCATTAACACAGTAGCTTGTCCATATTTTTGCAGCATAAATTGGTCCCTTGGCTAGCATTCTAATAGACCCTTTTTCAAGTCTTGCGTATGGACGATCGACCTAAATACCATGAAAGAAGCAATTAAGCTCATTCTCAATCAAGTGCATATACAGAAAGGTAATTACAGAGTTCTGAAGTCTTACATATGCACTCAACCATGATGGAAAATAGTGCCTTATTTCTTGTTCTAGTTCTTCTTCTGTTATGTGTGGCCTACCTGACCTCACATCATCATTAAATATGCTGAAAACAACATCGTACAATTAATGTAATAGTATAATAATCAACACTATTAAAATAATGTAGACGTATTATTTATTTATCCCTCCAGTTTCTCTACTTCCTCCTCGTCGTAGTTGAGTAATACATACACCTGAGCAGCCCTTAGCTCATCATCGTTCATATATCTCTTCTTCATTTTACCCGATGGCTTTTCTGGAGCATTGAATACCTTCAGTATTGTATCATTACTTTCATGATCTCCGTCGTCGTTTCTGGAAGCTCTCGTTCTATTAGTTGCAACATGAGGCTTGAAATACATCAAACAAAAGTTTGTAATCTCCTCGAGAACATAGGCTTCACAAATAGAACCCTGGACCCGTGCCTTATTTTTCACCTTTCTTTTTAGGTGATTCAAATGTCGCTCGAACGGGTACATCCATCGATATTCGACGGGTCCACCAACACGTGCCTCATAGGAGATGAATCGGTAAATGCTCCATAGAGTCGAAGAATCCAGGAGGAAACACCCTCTCTAGCTTGTATAGTGTTACCGCAATGTCCTTCTCTTGCTTTTCTAGACGATCAACGAGCAATTTCTTAGAACTAAGATCCCTGAAGAATATGCTAAGCTCCGTCAATGGATCCCAAACTGCCTACGGTAAGAATTTCCGAAATGCAATCGGAATTAACCTCTACATGAATACGTGACAGTCGTGGCTCTTCATATTCGTCAATTTATTTTCCTTCGGATCGACACATCTTCTCAGATTTGACACATATCCGTCTGGAAATTTTAGGCCCTGGATCCACCGACAAAGTCTCACTTTATCCTCCTTGTCCAGCGAGAAAATTGACTTCGGCAGGAACTGTTTTCCATTCTGCTGTATCAAATACAACGCAGGGCGTTTGCATATTTTTTCTAAGTCCAACCTGGCCTTGGGATTGTCTTTCGTTTTTCCCTTTACGTCCATCACAGTATTAATTATGTTATCAAACACATTCTTCTCAATATGCATGACATCAAGATTATGTCTGATCAGATTGGTACTCCAGTATGGCAGATCCCAGAATATGCTCCTCTTTGTCCAGTTATGATCTCTACCAAATCCATCGCACTTGTACCCAGTTGTAGGATCTTCAATAGCACTTGGAAAATCTTTAACCTCCTCCCATATTGTGGCTCCGTACCACCATGGCGGTGGATCACTCTTCTCTACAATGCCGACACGGAATGCATTCCTGTTCCTTCTGAACGGATGATCTTTTGGCAGAAATTGCCGATGACAATCAAAGAAGCACGGTTTTCCTCTGTGTTTCAAGCAGAAAGCCTTAATACGGTCCATGCAATACGGACATAAGAGACGGCCATGGGTGCTCCATCCAGATAATATTCCATAGGCCGAAAAGTCGTTGATGGTCCACATAAGGGTTGCCTTCATCTGAAAATTCTGCTTCCTGGAAACATCGTACGTGTTAGCGCCTACTTCCCAAAACTGAGTCAACTCATCTATCAAAGGCTGTAAGTACACGTCAATGTTCCTCTTGGGATTATTCGGACCAGGAATTATAACGGTTAGAAACATGTACTGAGTCTTCATGCACATCCAAGGCGGTAGGTTATACGGAGTGACAATCACAGGCCAGCACGAATACTGGGATCCCGAAAGACCAAAAGGAGTAAAACCGTCAGAAGATAGTCCCAACCTGACATTACGCAGATCTGAAGCAAAATCAGGATACACTCGATCAAAGTGCTTCCACGCTTCTCCATCGGATGGGTGATCCAACACTCCTTCAATCTGTTCTCGCATGTGCCAACTCATATTTTTGGCCGTCTCTTTCACCATAAATAATCTTTGCAACCGCGGCGTTAAAGGCAAGTAGTGCATTGAATCGGTCGGTCTTCTTGCACCGGTAGACCTTCCTGTACTAGTTGTCTTATAGCGATCAGCACCACAAAATCTGCACACATCTTCGTCCTTGTCGTCTTTGTAGTACAGCATGCACCCATTGCGACAGGAATCGATTTTCTCGTATCCCATCCAGAGCGATCTCACCATCCTCTTAGACCGGTAGAAGTCTTTAGGCAACTTAGCACCCGCCGACAAGATCTCTATAATCAACTCCAAAACTCGGTTGTAGCATTCTTGCTACATGTTAAAATCTGACTTAATGCTCAATAGCCTTGTAACTACCTCCAACGGTGAATGATCCTCACAACCAGGATACAATGGAGTCCTTGCATTCTCCAGCAACTCCATGAACTGTGCAGCATCGGCGTTCGGTGCCTCCTCAGATGCATCATGAACGAAACTAGGCCCCGCAGCGTCGAAAACCATGTTGACGCACCCGTCGTCGTATGCATGATTATCTGAAACAAAATTAGGTCCCGCATGCATATACGGCTCAACGTAAGGCTCCGGCTTTGATGCTAAAGACACAAGTTCTCCGTGCGCGGTCCACTGATAGTAATTAGGCATGAAACCCCTCGAGTACAAATGATATGTCACTTCCACTTCTGGATAGTATTTCACGTTATGACATTTCACACACGGACACTTAATTTTGGTGCCGTCCATGTACTGAGGGAACGCCTTAGAAAACTGCAGGAACTGCTCTACTCCCGCTATGTATTCATCTCGCACACCACACATATCATCAGGACGACGATTGTACATCCATGAACGATTCTGCAAGTAGTAATTCATATCCATTTGGAAATAATTCTGCAAAGATGGACACACATTATCCAACAGGCACAAATTCGTATATTATGTCTTATTATGGGACACACATTAGTAGCGGACAGTTACTAATAACAATGATATACAATCTAGGTCAAACTAGGTTGTACTAAGTCAAACAAAGTCAAACAAGGTCAAGCTAAGTCAAGCAAAGTCAAACAAGGTCAAAGTAGGTCAAGGGTTGACCTACTGTTGACTTTGTCAACTCTTAGTCTAATCTAGGTCAGATGTTGACTCTACTTTGACTTTCAGTCAAAATAGTCAACCTTGGTGAAACAAGGTCAAATCTAAATCAAATATCCTATTTTTAGTCATTACCTACCAAGGTACCCTTTACCTTATCGCTATTGGTATCCCAATACCAATACCTTAAGTTGGTACCCTTTACCTTATCGCTATTGGTACCCTTTACCTTATCGCTATTGGTATCCAAATACCAATACCGCGGTAACATGGTTGGTACATTAAGGGTCTTTGACAAGATGACATGTTGCAAAAAAATATATCCTTATATATAGTTCTCCTACGGATTTTCTTTAACATTACGTAGGAGAACTATAAGGATATATCTTTTTACAACATGTCACCTCCTCAAAGACCCTTAATGTGACAACCATGTCACCCTCTCATATTCCTGCAACTAAAAGGCAAAACCATGGTATATACATGGTTTAAAGTATCGGCCGATACCGATCCGATACGGTCCATACCGATACGGTTTGGAATGTTCCGATCCGATACCGACCGATACCAAATATTGACCGATACTGACATTGGGGGTCTTTGTTCCGGTCAATTCGGTAAAACCAATTGGTAAGGGTGACTACTATTTCATATAATTTCAAAACTACTAAGAAATAACGCTGAAATACTTAAAATTGTGCCTAAATGTATAAAATATATATTTTTAAATGTAAATAATTTATTAATAAATATTTGTTTTCCGATACCAAAGTCCGATACTCCGATACGATACCGTCGATACTACCGATATCGCCGATACCAATACTCATAGGAATAGTCCGATACCGATTCCGATACCGATATTGTGAACCTTGGGTATATATCGTCAACATTTCAGATTCTTAAAATGAATTTCAAATGGATTTTTGATTGTATATATATGTGTATTTGAGTGTATATACATTGCATACATATATATTTATATATGTATTTGTGTGTATGTAAGTGTGTGAGTATATATATACATGTATATATGTAGATATGTGTATTTATATATATACGTATATATGTATGTATTGTGTGTGTGTGTGTGTCCTGTGTCCTGTGTCACAGAGTCGTGTCCGAAATAGGGTTAGGGTCCTGTCCCCTGCCGCCTCCCCCCTACCCCTGCCTCCTCCCCCCTATAGGGTATCCTATTACCATAGACTAATCTAGGACACTCTTAAGATACTAGGATATCTAACTATCCTAGGATACCAAATTCTAGCCAAGATACTAACTTAGGATACTAACTTAGGGTACTAACTTCTAGCCCATATCCTAATATCTTGATACCCTCAAGATACTAGCATAATCTAACTACCCTAAGATATCTAACTTAGGATACTAACTTATCTAGGATAAATAGGATACTAACTAACCTATCCAAGACACTAACTAACATATCTAGGATACTAACTTCTAGTATCCTAAGATATTAACTCACCTATCTAACTCTAGGATACTAACATCCTAAACAAGATATTAAATTAGTGCCTATGATACTATCCCAAATATCTAACTTAGGATACTAACTTATGGATACATATCTAAATCCCTCTCACCTTTCTCACTCTCAAACACACACACACACACACACACACACACACACACACACACACACACAATCTAACACTTATCTCAATATCCCTCTTCACTCACACTCACACTACCATACTACCATACTACCACATCTAAACAAGCCATCAATCACACAACTACATATATATATATATATATATATATATATATATATATATATATATATATATATATATATATATATATATATATATATATATATATATATATATAGGTTAAGATATTTACATATACTAGGCTATAACCAAGGGGACACAATATATACATTCAACAATTTATGCATTTATATACTAGAGAGATAGAGAGTGTATAGTGTCAAGTGTGCATATACAAGTGTCATGTGTGTACGTGTCTCCCAAACCAAACTCGTGTCCAAATACTCGACACAATGTGTCCAAAAACAAACCAAACTCTTTGGGGACACGATGTATGTCCGTGTGTCCGTGTGTCCGTGTGTGTGTGTCCGTGGGAGAGGAGGAGGAGGAAGGAGAGGAGTTAGGTTAGGGTTTACCTGAGAAAGAGGAGGAGGAGCTCGGATTGGGGGAGGAGGAGATCGAGGAGGAGGATCTCGAGGAGGAGGAGCTCGCCGGAGGGGGAGGGAGTCGCCGGGGGGGAGGGGGTCGCCGAGGGGGGAGGGCAATGACAGAGGGGGAGGGAGTCGCCGGGGGGGGGGGGGGGTGGGGGGAAAATTAAAATTTTCGCAAGTTTTCGAGTGAAAGTGAGGGGGAAAGAAGGCAGCGGCATGCCCTATGTAAAATAACTTAGCGACGTCACGTGTTGACGTCGCTAAACGTCGCAAAAATGGCGACATATACTAATAATATGTCGCTGAACGTCGCTATTCAGCGACGTAGTAAACTCCAGTCGCAGAACGTCGCTAGGCAGCGACGTTTTGCGACGTGTGTATAAAGCTGTCGCTAATAGCGACGTCATTTCTTGCCGTCGCTAAATTACGTCGCTATTAGATGATATTTTAGTAGTATCGGAACGTCGCTAAACGTTGCCAAAGTGCTGACATAGCAACCAGTACCAAGCGTAGCAAAACGTCGCTGATGCGTCGCAAATTGGCGACGTTGTTATACTTTGTCGGTATACGTCGATGTTTCAGCGACGTCAATTACGTCGCTAAGAAATGACGTGATTGCGACGTTTTGCGACGTGTTAACCATCTGCGACTATTTAAACAGCGGTGCCGTTTATTCTTCGCTAATCCCGTCACTAATTATTTTTAGCGACGTTTTTGGCCTAATTAACGACGTTTGTTAACATCGATAAAATCACTTATTCCAGTAGTGTAATGAAACAGTAACACTGATATATGAATCAGAGGAAGTATGTGATCAGCTAAGACAAAAACAACAACAATATAATAAATGCATGTAAATACTGTAAAGTTCGACAATGTGTACTTGCCTGGTGCAGGTAAACAACCTGTCGGATCAAAGGCCCATGAAAATTGAACTCCTGTAAATATTTTCGGATGCTGAAACAAACATCACCAATATTTTCGGCATAAAAAATGTCTAAGATTGACTACCCATAAGTCCTATTCTGGACACAGGAACAAAACGATAATTTCAGGTCAAAACAGTGTCCGTCGTTGGATCCGCTTTGCACCAAAAAGCGTGCTAGAATCTATGGTCTCTAAAGTTGACAAATTATATACCTACGAGTCCAGTTTTTCGATACAAACTCAATGGTATTTCCAATTTTGGATTCCGACGAGACATGCACAAAATCACCCATTGAGTCAAATGATCGATGGTCCGTCAAAACGACGATCCAGTCAACTATCTCAGATTCAGACCATACTTGGCTCACAGAACCAGAAAAACGATACGAGTCTAATGGCGTAAGTTTCGTCGCGATGTGACAAGTGTGCACAAAGTAATTAAATCTTTTGCAAAGTGATCGACAAGGCGTTCTTCGACCGATACGTCTTGAATTTGTCGCACACACGCAACCAATTCGATTTCTGTCAAAACCCACATGTTTGCAACATCCATACGCACCTTTTGATGTCCTCGGGTTGCGACGAAGTCGTCTAGTTTGTCATGACAAACTCCGTATCAGTTTTTTTTTGGGTATTTGAAAACAGTTTTTTTCCACATGGGTTTTTTTCTTGATTTTTAAATTGATTTATCTCGAAATAGAATAGATCAATTAAAAACTGAAACAGCGTTTAGCAGCTGCATAGGTTTGCCTCTTTTCTCATGATCATATTTTACTATTTATTTATTATTGAATTTGAAAATATTTATGCTGGTCAATATTATACTTTGTATTAATATCTTATTCTTGATTAAACAAGAAAGAGGTGAGCGGCCATGTTCTGAAACTAATGTTGAATAAGCCTACCTAGAGTTGAATCTAACTATTTCATTAAACATATTATTTTACTATAGGTACCAATGTAAGGGGGCCATCTTACTGCTATGTTGAATCGCAATACTAATGAAAATAAGACTTGTTTTGTATTATGGGATTTGGGAAGGGGTCTAAATGCATATAATGTTTATATAATGTGCAGGGAGCAGATTCGTTGGTTCTCTTCTTGCTCATCCTCCACTATATAACGATGCTTCAAAACGGTTCAAAAGTGAACCGTCTAAGTCGTCATTATATTATGGTCTGTTTTATTTTTAAAAAAATAAATTTTGTAGACAAATGTTAAAAAAAGTTTAAAATTGTTATGTATATTCAACATAGAAAATCGAACTCAACCAAAGAAGAAAAGTACCTCCCACCTTAACTACATGAGTTAGAAGTGATATTTTATCATAATTGAATAATATTTTTATTATACGTGCAAAACATGTGCATTACTAGTTATATATAAAGTCTAGGAAAAGTTAGCTAATGGAAAAGGCTGAATGGGGTTATGGTTTCTAAATCAATTATGCTATTTGGCTCCCAAAATTTTGAATTAATGATGTCATCTCCAATTATGCGAAATCTGACATGGCAACTGACGTGACAGCTGACATGTCATATTTTAACCCAAAAAATTAATTAGTCAAATTTTTTTATTGTTAATGTTAATGCTAATGCTAATTTTAATTTAATCTTAATATTAATATTAATTTTAATGTTAATGCTAATTAATGTTAATATTAATATTAATAATCATGTTAATTTGATATTAATATTGATTTTAATATTAATTTCATTGTTAATGTTAATGCTAATTTTAATTTAATGTTAATATTAATTTTAATGTTAATATTAAAGTTAATATTAATGTTAATATTAATTTTAATATTAATGTTCATTTAATTTAATTTGATATTAATATTAATGTTTAATTTTATCATGTCAGCTGTCATATCATTAGTCATGTCATATGCCGCATAATGGAAGATGGTATCATCCAAATTTTTTGGAAGCCAAATAGAATTTTTGTTCCTAAATTTGTGTACATAATGAATGAGGAAAGGCTGGTTACCAATCTTCAAGAGAGGGGCAGATACAGTGAGGTACATGCGTGGTCCATCGAGTGTTGGCTGAGCGGAAATGGCATGCAGCTCTCCGGAAACTGCCTCTTCATACGGAGGTCCGGCGTCGACCGGGTCCAGTCGCTGATACAATGTGCTGTCGGCGTTTGAGGAATGCCGTACCTCTAGCCTTGCGTCTTATACCGCGTTCTTCGCCGGGTCAGCAACAGACTGGCGCTTTAACCAGGAGAACTCGACAGTTAGGTTAACGTCGCTGTTGACTGTCACAGTCACGGAAGGAAAGGGTTCTTATTCTTCGTTTGGAGAGGATTATTATTCTTCGTTTGGAGAGGGAGGATAGATGAGCGTGTGGATGATAGATTTAGCTTTCTTATATATTCCAGGTGTCGTTTGGCTAAGGCTTGTACCAATTTGTAACAGAGAATCTTTTTCTTAAATAATTCGATTTGGATAGGGACTAGGGAGAGAGAGAGAGAGGTTATAAGCATTTTGACAGGTGTGGTGGTGCTTATCTAAAGATAAAAGGTACAATATTTTATTTTATTGGAATTTTTTGACTTTCATTCCACTTGTTAATATGAATTAGTACTTACATTTCTTTGTTTTATTTTTTAGACTTACATTCCACTTTTCGTCACGAAAAATATTCACTTTGTCACAAAAAGTACTTGTTTTGTCACGAAAAATACTTTTAGTGACGAAAAGTGGGATGTGAGTCTAAAAAAAATAAAAAGTGGGATGTAAGTACAAAGTCATATTAATAAGTGGGATGAAAGTCAAAAAATCCCTATTTTATTTTAGGTGTCATTTTTTTTATTTGACAAATATGAAGAAGAATTTTGAATTTGCGTCTTTCGTAGCAGGGCCCATGTTGTTACCACTAGGCCACAATCTACGGACATATAATATTATCATATAGATTAGGATATGGCATGTTGGTGCATGTATATATTCAAATAGGTTAGGATAAGCTGTTGGTGGCTGGAGTTTTGATTTGGTAGGAATTAATCTTCATTAATTTCTTTAGTTTGCGCATATGTATTCATATTTATTCCTTTGTAGTATTTGATATTTATCACTTTCTATTCATTTATTTTTGTTAATCTAATAAATATCGGCTTATTTATCCACTAAACTATTTTTTATACAATAATGCAATAAGAACACACTTTTTTTATGCACTCCATAGCTACACTGATGTTGCAGTACATTATTGAGGTTAATTATTATTCCTTTTTAATGCTTTCCTTAACATCCAATAATGTAATGCCACATCAGCATGTCAATAAAATGTGCCAAAAAATATATATCCTTATAGCATTACTTCTTTATATATATATATATATATATGAAACCGTACCATCCAAAAAAATCTATAATAGCTTAGGCATGATATTCTATTATATCTTATTTATAATAATGTATTTAATAGAAACTAATTATAAGAAGTTGGTTGGTTAATAAGTTCTATATAAGATTTTATTTATATATGATCCTAAGAAAATTTGAAGACTAGGATAATTGTAGAAAGTGCCAATTCTAAAGTCTAAAGGGCATAGGTGTTGAATAATATTTAGAACCTATTTTAATTATTTGAAATCTAAACTTGAAATAATATAAATAGTTATATTATTTGGGACATTTTACGGGGTGGGGGTTTAGGTCTCATAATTTCTACATTCAGAACGTAAGAACTCGTTTTGTAGATAGTAAAGCTCAATTTGTTGCCAATTTTCTAGATTTCTAAATTTTATATTATTTTTAGAAAAGAAAAAAATGACACATGAGTCTGCATCACTCATCTCATTTGGGTCTCAATATATATTTTTTTACTATTTTTATACAAATCCAATACATCAACATTAAATTTTTTTTTTTATAAATTTGAACCTCAAGATGCATTTTTTTAGCGTCATCTAGCATCAATAGTAGATGGAGCTCAAAAATGCACATTGAGACCCAAATTTGTAATAAAAAATAAAGTAGAAGTGTTGGGTTTGTATGTATGAGCAAATAAATCTTGAGGCCGAAATGAAATGAATGCATATAGATCAAAGTGTCATACCTTTTTTTTTCAAAAAAAAAAAAAAATATAAAATCTATAACATAGAAATAAGAATTCGTTTGGATATGTTTTCTGAACTTTGTTTCTGAAAATAGTTTTTTGAAAGTAAAGTATGAAGTTGTTTTTCTGAGTACATATATTCTGAATTTGCGTTTGGTTACTTTCATCTCAAAATTAAATTTTTGAAAAAAAAAAAAATTTAACATTATGTTTGGCAAAATATTTTTAGAAAATAATTTGTTTAACAAAATTTATATGTATCATGTTTCATGTGTCATGTGTCCTCCACGTATCTGACTGTGTCATTCCTAACGTGTCCAGTTCTCCTCTCTTTAACCGTTTCTTTTCCGAATGTTCGATGCGCCTTCTCCGGTCATCACAGGTTCAGCGTCTTCTCCTAGGAGCACCGCACGTCCCTAACACGTCTCCAAGTCCGACAAGATCGTTGTCGAGAAGTCCACAATCCCGGTCCCGGTCAAGACCGCGGAGGCCATCGAGAAGATCCTCACCATATCCTCTCCAACCCGGAGTTCCTCGCCGAGGGCACCGCCATCGAGGACCTCTTCAAGCATGATCGTGTCCTCACCGGCGGCTGCGAGACCCCCGACCGTGAGCCTACGAGATCACCCCGATCGCGTCCTTCACCGCCATCCTTACCCATATCCTCTTCAAATCTGACCGCGTCCTCATCGGCGACCGCGAGGTGGCCAACTACTGGAAGCAGGTGGAGAAGAAAAGAAGAAATAGTGAAGAAGAAGAAGAAGAAATGGTGGAGAATAAGAGCATCCTGTCACTATGAGGAGAGGGAGAGTGTGGAGAGGGGGAGAGAAAGTGACCCCTCACATGTTAGGGGTATATATATGGTGATGGTTTGGGACTGCGCGTAGGGACAAGCATGCACGCCGTACGATAATGCGCGCGGTCACTTTTACGCGGTGGGAACTGAGAATTTTACCTCTCTCCAAACTTGTGGGAAATGCTGACTGTGACAACTAGCTCATTGGTGGGGACCTCAGGCCTCGTTTGCTCTGCGGAAAGGAAAGGAATGGAAAGGAAAATCAATTATATATTTTCTTTCCATTGAAAAATTAACATTCTCTTAATTTTTTTTGGTATTTAAAAATATTAAAAATCCAATCAATCTGCATTAATAATTTTTTTTTAAAAGACAAATGAGTCTACATCCACTTATTTTATTTCGGTCTCAATATTTATTTTTTACTATTCTTATACAAATCAAGTTTATCTACATAATTTTTTTAATTATAAATTTTGACCTCGAGATGCATTTTTAGCACTATCTAACATCAATAGTTGGTGGAGCTAAAAATGTAGCTTGAGACCCATAATTGTAATAAAAAAAAAATGTAGAAGGGTTGGTCTTAAAAAAAAAAAAAATTAGGGCCCAAATAAAATAAATGCATATAGATCCAAGTGTCAAAATTATTTATTTTTCAAAAAAAAAAAAATCTATAACATAGAAATTAAGCTATAATTGTGCCTTACTATTCTACAAATTGAGTTCCATCACTCTAAAAGTAAAAAATTATGAGACTCAACCTTATGTGGCTGAGAAGAAAGCATGATAGAGCTCTAATTGAACATTATTATTCTACAAAATAAATTTCTACATTCAACTTGAAATTGAGATGAGCCTTATTATTTAGAAAAATGCTATTTGGCTCGCGATTTATGACCGCAGATGTAACTGTAGGCTCACGTGACAGCTAACTATGAAAGGCTGCGGGTTATTTTGTATAAGGGTACCAAATTTTTGATATAATTAGACTTTGGGTACTGGGTTTATCCGTTTTAGACTTTGGGTACTGTAACTTTTTAGTGACACATTTTAGTGACGAACATTCGTCGTAAAAAGTCTTATTTCGTCACTAAAAGTTTACTTTTGTCACTAAAATGTGTCAATAAAAAATTCGAGTACCCAAACTCTAAAACGGACAAATTCAGTACCCAAAGTCTAATTATATCAAAAATTTGGTACCCTTATACAAAATAACCCAAAGGCTGCCACTGTTATCATCTGATCCTACTTTTTTAAAATTTTGACCAAAAAATTAATGGAAGGCTATCATGTGACCTACATATCCGCGGTCGCAAATAGTAGACAAAATAGCAGCACCCTATTATTGATGCTCTTGCACAGAGAGATGGCAATAGCTAGTGATAGCTCAGTTGATAGGACAGGAGCATACACAGAGAGGGACTAGTGATAGCTCAGTTGATAGGACAGGAGTAGAAGCCATTGTTAAATAGTTTTTAAGTACAAGGAAACCATCGAGTTTACATTCCCTTTGCATAATTAAGTATAACTTGATCCCCACAATATCACTATTTGCTTAATATGCATGCAATGAACAGTGAACAGCAAAAATTCGTCGGCAACAATGCAGCATTAATCTTCTCCATTCCAAAAATTCCAGAGGTTGGAAATGCTCCATCCCTCCTCCTCGGCGTCGTCCTGCAGCAGCTCCTCCTGCGTGACGAACTCGAACCCGAAGTCCGACGCTGATGGCGCGGTCGCCAGGTCCAGGAACGACCAGTCCGCCGCCCGCAGCAGCTCATACGTGGTCTGCTCCGGCGGCGCCGTGCTCTCGGCAGCCTTTGGCTCCGGTGCGGCGTGCGCGTGCTGCGCCGCGATCGCCTGGATCTGCTGGTGGCTGAGGGGGCCCCCTCCGGGGACGCTCGTCGGGTCGTCGGGGAAGTTGAGCTGCGCGCGGCTGCCGCGCAGGCAGAGCGCGGCCGCGTCGAAGGCCCGGGCGGCCTTCTCGGGGGAGTCGTAGGAGCCGAGCCAGATGCGGTCGCGGCTGTTCGGGAGCCGGACCTCCGACACCCACTTCCCCCACTTCCGCAGCCGGACTCCCCTGTACTTCACTTCCTGGCCGCTTCCGCTTCCGCTTCCGCTTCCGCTTCCGGTGCTCATGTTCGAAAGTCGGGAGTTGGAAGTGGCGGGAGTGGAGTGGAATGGATGCGCGGGAGCGGAGTGGAGGGGGGTTTATATACGTTATGCTTTGGGAGTGCGCGTAGGTCACGATAGCTCTTGCACGTCGTACGAGAATGCGACCGGTCACTTTCACGCGGTGGGGGTGGAAGTGGAACTGAGAATTTTAACTCAGTCCCACGGCTTGTGGGGAGTGCTGACGGTAGCAGTGACCTCATTGGCAGGGACCCCAGTGGACTCTCTTTCCACCTGGCTCACATCCGGTACGAAAAATAAATGGACTTCATATATATTTTCCGTAATACAAAAATCAAAAATTAAATTATCCTAAATTAAAGAAAAATCATTCAAATTTAAGTTATTTACGAGGGCTGGCTCTAAGCTGACGGATAGAACTGTCAAGACGGGCCGGCGGAGCGGGCCGATCCGTAACCCACCAATCCACCATAACCCACTATTTGGCGGGACGGGACGGGCCGACCCACCATTTTGGCGGGCTGAAAAAATTCCAACCCAGCCCAACCCACCGGCGGACCGCGGGCTAGGCGGGCCGGCCCGCTTAATTTTTTTATTTTTTTAATTATTGTTTAATTTTTTAAAAGAAAAAAAATTATATATATAATATTTTCTACTCACTCTCAAATGCATCAAATTATAAGTAAAATACAAGAAACATTATAATAGTAGATATTTCTTTAAAACACCTTCATTCATGTAAATAAATGACCAAATTTAACATTTTATACGTCATTACTTGCATTAAATGAGAATTTTTATCATTTATAATACATATCTCATATATGTGCAAAATAAAAAAATTAAAAATTTTATAAAAAAATAGATGGCGGGCCAACCCACTTGGCCCGCGGGCTAGCCCACCGCGGGACGGGCTACTAGCGGGCCAGCCCACCTAGGCCCGCCTGTTTGGCGGGCTCCTAAATGCTCGGCCCAACCCACTTTTTTGGCGGACGGGGCGGGCCGGCCCAACGGACTTAGCCCATTTTGACAGCTATACTGACGGAGATTCGAGGCGAAAAGTTTCAAAACGTATCTCTAATACATTATGTAAAAAAAAGTAAAAATAAACAAAAATTTGTTGCCATCAAGATTTGAACCAATGATCTTTAAAATGGAAACCTAACATTGTAACAACTACACCACAATAGTTTTTTTTTTTATAAAAATAGCATATGATGCATACTACTAGTTTTATTGTAGATAAATTCATGTTGCTACCTCCTTTCGTCTGGGGGTCCTGGGTCGTCGTCCGGCCTGCCAGGGGCCGAGGATGTCCATATTATTTATCCTATAATTATATTTTTATGTTTTATAAAATTGGGACTGCTGGATAGCAATTGTAACAAAAACTTAAGTAATATGGACCAAAGTTTAATTTTACTATTTTTCATATGTAATTTTTTTTTTTGAGTAATTATTTATAAATAAATATAAAATATATAGCATGTAGATATTAAAAAAATTGTGGCCTATGAATTGGAGAGGCCTAGTACGATCACACAATATGCACTACCTCGAAACCAACCCTGGTCTAACTTATAAATTTTGGTGCATATTAATCTTTAAGGACATGATATAATTATGAATTTAAATACTTGTTGTATTTTATTTAAAAGTTAGACATGATTGTCTGCGTACTTGAGAGTAGTGGGTGCAAACCATTGTTACCTAGTGAATGTTTTCACTATAATTGACTTAGGAACTGCAGTTTTGACTATTTACTACCTCCTATATTTGTAATCTAAATTTGAAAAAAAAATAGAATTATATTACTATGAGTTACAGTCGCGCGAGCACAAATCGCACATAAATCAGAGTTTGGATGAAAAAATTATGCTCATTTTATACTAACAGTCCGCCAATAGAATCCACCGGAGGAAAATATTCTATTGGTTGACTCTTTTCCATCTGTATGGGAACTTGACACCTCATTTTTTTTCATGGGAAATGATCAATAAGGACACCTAGCTAGGTACCCATTTCAAGTTGATAACTTCATTACTTATCCATTATAGTTGTTAAGAAGTTTAACTTTTGCCTTAAGAGAGAGAATAGATGTGTAAAGAAGAAGGAATAAGCTTATTTTCCTAGCCTAGAGAGTACAAATTGAAGTTTAACTTTTGCCTTAAGGGAGAGAATAGATGTGTAAAGAAGAAGGAATAAGCTTATTTTCCTAGCCTAGAGAGTACAAATTTTAGTAAGTCATTCATGCTAATTGTTCCTGTCATCAAGCTCTATCTATGTATGTATTTAGTTTTCGATTTGGTTATGATTTACTTTAAACATATTCTTGATTAGTGAGCTATACTTAAGGATTTGTGTAATGCTAGAGTTAAAATTGTTCAATAGAACCCACTTGATAGCTCAGTTGATAGGACAGGAGTAAAAGCCATTAATTAAAATAGTTTTAAGTACGAGAAAACCCTCGAGTTTACATTCCCTTTGCATAATTAATTATAACTTGATCGCCACAATATCACTATTTTGCTTAATATGCATGCATTGAACACTGAACAACAAAAATTCATCAGCAACAATGCAGCATTTGTCTTCTCCATTTCAAAAATTCCAGAGGTTGGAAATGCCCCCTCCCTCCTCCTCGGCGTCGTCCTGCAGCAGCTCCTCCTGCGCGACGAACTCGAACCCGAAGTCCGACGCCGACGGCACGGTCGCCATGTCCAGGAACAAAATTTATAAATTCATAGTTGCTATCACCGGCCCCATCCACGTGGGTTGTTGTCACGCCCCAGATCCAGAATACTGGAGAGCGGGGGCAGACACAGTCAGCTATGTATATAGAAGTAAATACCACCTCGATATACGGTCACGACTATCTAGATGTATGAGGATTTATCTACAAGCCATCAGTCTCTTATGGTCAAGAACAAGCATAGTGTCTCAATCTTAAGCAAACAATAATAGTTACAAGATGTTAGACCATCAGATACTCAATAGTAAGACGTCCCATACATTTCATATACAGATGATCATGAAGCTAGTCGTACAAAATGCGAGGACTAGCAAGAATTTCAGTCATACATGATCAACCCTAGGATTTGTTAATCATGTTACAGCCCGTGGACAGATAAGAAATATAAGTATTCAATACGAGCTAGCACTTGCTCGACGGCTAAACGTCTCAAAAGAATAATTTTACAATTATAGTGGGAGAGCAAAATAAATCCACTCATTGCCAGAATTTCTTCTAGTGTTCACCATCCGGCAGGAAGGCTGGAAGATCTTCGGAAGCTACTCCAAAATCTGATCATACAAAACCAGCTGGGTCAGACCCCATAAAGAGCAAGTGTCACAAGGGAGGTTTCACTTATGAACTAAAACTAGCATATTAGCACATAAATACATCAATGATAACAAAAAGACATGAGTTAGATATACAAGGCGATAAACGATAAGATAACTAAAGGACCATTTCGGTAACGAGGTTATAACCCGTAAACCAAATAAGGACCGAGGTTGTAACTCTTCAATTGAACAGAACTTAGTCTCTAACCAATTATCGATACAGTAAAGCATAAACAAGCATGGCTTGAGATAGTCATGTACTGGATCTAGGCAAGACTAGACAAGATAGGACCCAACCAACATCCATGGCCAAGCAAAGAGTACGACCTGATACTTTAACTAACTAGGAATATCACAAATCTAATTACTAGCAAGATACAACGAGATGTTCTAGCAGTCACAAGCCTTGCAGGTATCCAAGTTATCCAGGCGAGGTTCATGTAAGAGTTATCAAGAATTATTAGGTGACTTAGAGTGCAACACATGACAGTGTGCATATTACTTGTTTTAAGTAGTGCCCCACATGACAGTAGACTGGAAATGTGCCCTACTCGACGGCAGGCTACAAGTCCATCAGGTATGGCTGGGATAACGGGATCGCCTGTAACTGGAAACATCTCTCTATATGAACTACTTCGATCAATCTAGTTATTAACCTAGACAGATTCAATATGAATCCCTGACCGTGGTAACCAGGGATGCATGTCCTAGACATGATGCGAGATGAGACTGGTAGCTTATACGAGCACATTCAAGAATGATCACCCACGGTGTCAGAACAAGAATTACTTAGCAAGTCAAGATAGCCATCGTACAACATATCAAGATTATCATGTTAGGTCACTTATCGAGATTACTTATCAAGAGTGCGCCTCAGCGGACCACTATCAAGTCTACTCATGTCATGTTACTTGTCAAGAGTGCACCACAATGGGTCACTATCTAAGATAATCATATCATGTAAAGTCATATTTTCCATGTCGTGTTCATGTAAGTGCACCACGGCGGGCCGCTATCAAAGAGTTATTAGAGAGTGTACGTGCCATACCATGATCGTGTTTAAAGCTTAGAATACATGTGCAACATGGAAAATAATATCATAGGACTAGTGTCACTCCCATTTCCTGTATTTCGTATTTGTACTCGTAATTTGATTTTTGGCACGTATTTTATTTTCTCGACTTGCGGATTTTGGTTTCTCGTAAATGGGTTTGGACCATGGCTTGGTTTTATTTTGTGGAGTTGGTTTGGTTTGGTTTGGTTCATCATGAGTGGAACACCTTAGCCTATTCTCCACCTCCATTCTATCACAACCACCCTCATTAAAACCCACCAACCTTTTCTCTATCCTCCATAACTCCATTAATTTCTTACAACTTCTTCTTCTTCCTTCTTCCACACAACTCCCCAACCCATAGGCAAGTGCACCTTGCCATCAAATAAGCACCACTTTTTATTTGTCCATTAATTAGATTAGGCCATGGAGAACAACTTTAGAACTTGACATTTTGTGATTTGGAGCTTTTATTTTTCTAGATCTAGGTTTTAACCATTTTCGAAAATCCTTGGTTTTGATCCATTAAACTTTGATTTTTGTATGTTTTGATGCTTCCATGTGGAAGAGAATTCGATTTTACTCAAGTTAGAACTTTGGAAATCTAGATTTGGTTTTGATTTGACTAAGTTATGAAGATTTGAAGTTTTTGGTGTTCTTGAGGAGTTCATCTCAGCCTTGGTGAAGGCTCTCGGCCAGTGCTCTTTAGCACTTGACCGTTTGCGCATCCCGGCCTGTGCTCTTTAGCACATGGCCGATTGCGCATAGGCTCAGCCAGTGCTTTGCGCTGCGCTGGATTGCGCCGGCGCAAGCTAGCCATGCGCAAGCCAGCCATGCGCAAGGTAACCCTTGCGCAATCCTCCCTTGCGCAATCCAATTGATGCGCAAGGCATCCCCTGTGCCCCTTTAACCCTGTGCCCCTTGACCCCTTGCGCAAGGCAACTCTTGCGCAGCTCTTCCATGCGCAGTACATATCCTGCGCAGCCCAACCCTTGACCCCCTTGCACAACCTACTTGTCTATGATGAATTGTTATTTCTATAAGCTTGGCTCTTCTATAGTCCTATATATATTGGTATTTTATTAGATATTTTACGTCCATTTTATATCCTTACGCCTTTTGTCACGAACTAATTTTACTTAATATGTTTGGAATGACTATTGTACATGGCATGGTATGACAAGGAACTAGCATAACACGACAGTGACCCGTAGTGGTGCACTCCTGATATGACCAACCTGACATGATAGTGGCCCGTCGTGGCGCACTCCTGACAAGTACCCTGACATGATTTAACTCGATGCTGTTGCGACAGTTAACTTGACTTGACTTGCTTTGACACCGTGGGTGTTCCTGCTTGTTTGCTTGTGCAATCCACTTGTCTGTTCTTGCATCATGTCTAGGACGTGACTCCCTGGGTACCACGGCCAGTGACTCGCGCTAAATTGGATTAGGCTAATGATTAGATCAAACTAGAAAATGAAGAATTCCCAATCACAGGCAATCTCGTTATCTGGGCGCTTTAATAGACTTATAGCTTGCCGACGAGTAGAGCACATTTCCAGCACACTGTCATGTGTTGTACCCTCTAAGTCACCTAAGGGTACATTTGTCTCCCTGGCAATGTACCCACCTATAACTCTCAACCCGCGGAAGGATAACTGGATGGTCTGCAGGGTTTGGGACTGAAAATTCTCACTTGCATCTTGTTAGTAATTAGGCTTGTGATAACCCTAGTTAGTTAAAGTAGTAAGCCGTAGTACTTGCTTGGCCGATTGTGAATGAATGGTGTCCAGCTCTGTCTAAGTCTTGTCTAGCCCCTGTACCTGGAACTCTTGATCATGATTGTTTTACCTATCTCTAACGATAAATGGGTAGAGACAGTGAGCTATTCAGGCGAAGGGGTACAATTCCGGTCCTTGTTTGGTTTAAGAATTGTAACCTGGCTCCCGGAATGGTTCCACATCCCAAGTCGTTTATCGCTCTGTGTACTTTTATTACTTGTACTTTCCTTTTATTCTTTATGTTCTGATATGCTGGCTTTTGTTCTTATTTGTGGCCTCCTTTGTGGCACTTGCTCTTTCTGGGATTTGACCCAGCTAGTTTTGTGTGGCCAGATTTTGGAGCAGCTCCCGAGGATCTACCAAGCTTCCAGCCCAATGGTGAACACTAGAAAAAACCAGGGCTACGAGTGGGTTTTCCCTTTTTGTTTCACCCACTTATATGTAAATTTATTCTTTGAGACGTTTAGCCGACGAGCACCTGTTAGCTCGATGCACATTTACTTACTGTCTGCCTACGGGCTGTAGACATGATTAACAAATTCTAGGGTTGATCATGTATGACTGAACTCTTGCTAGTCCTATCATTTTGTACGACTAGCTTCATGATCATCCAATATGTAATATTTGGGATGCCTTCTATATATATATTTGATGCTCTAATATCTTGTAACTCTGTTAATTGCTTGAGATTGAGACAATAGGCTTGACCTTAAGAGACTGCTGGCTTGTAGTAAACCCTCATATCTAGACAGCCGTGACTGTATAGTTGAGATGTATTCTATTTCAATATACGTAGCTGGCTATGTCTGTCCCCGCTCTCCAGTATTCTAGTTCTGGGGCGTGACATGGTTTAAGTGGTGGCCCATGCAGGTCTTGTCAATCAAGAAATGTGAGGGTTTACCGAATAGATGTCTCAATTAATATCCGTCCTTGATATCTGCTCGTATCTTCAAATCCTTGAGAATCTCGACCTGATCACATTGCTTGTATCATTGATCCGTCCTGGTCCTTCCTTATTGTTTTTCTATGTCGTCTTCTTCAGCAGCATTGCTCCCGGACCCGCCAACCAGCCAGAGGAAGCTCAGCAAGCACCCCAGCGCCTGGAAGATCAAGCTCAGCACTCTGGAGTAGCCTCCCGAGTTATGCTTCCCGGAGGCTCGGAACCTCCAGTTCAGGCAGCTCCACCCGTTCAACCAGCTAGACAGGATGAGGGACCTTTGGTAGGGCTTATCAGAGAACTGCTTGCATCCCAAGATCGTCGAGGCGACGCCTTGCATCAGGAAGTTCATGATGTACTAAACCAAGGAGGTCCCCAAGGGAATCAGGCAGCCAACAGTTTCAAGCGCTTGAACCCTTCCTTCTTTGACGGCAGTAAAGATGCGATTGTCACGGACGCTTGGCTTCAGGATACCGAGGTGGTTCTAGAAGCAGCTAGGATACCTGAGAATGAGAAGGTGGCTGTGGTACGGCTACGGTTACTGGACTTGGCTCGCGATTGGTGGACAGCTCAGGCCATGGCGTTAGCGGCACCAGTTACTTGGGTGACGTTCATAGAGAGATTCCAGACAAAGTACTTTGATGCGGTGGCACGGTACGACCTGCAGACCCGGTTCACCAACTTGAAGCAAGGAGGCAGAACAGTCGACAGTTATGCATCTGAGTTTTCTAGACTCAGTAGGTTTGCCCCCACCTTGGTGGCGACCGAGTTTGATAGGGCCCAGCGATTCTAGCAGGGGCTGTATTTGGAGATCTTGTTGGCTGTTGAACAGGACTTCACGGAGTGCCAGTCAGCATAGTATCAGACAGGGATACGAGATTCACATCGCACTTCTGGCGCAGTCTTCATCAAAGTTTGGAGACTCATCTCAAGTTCAGCTCAGTGTATCATCCACAGACAGATGGGCAGTCAAAGCGTACTATACAAACTCTCGAAGATATGTTGCGGTCGTATACCCTTGAATTCGGTGGTTCGTGGGAGGATCACCTGCACCTGGTGGAATTCTCATACAACAATAGTTTCCAGGCCAGTATCCAGATGGCACCCTTCGAGGCTCTGTATGGTAGGAAGTGCAGATCACCGTTAGCATGGAACGATGTCGGAGAGAGGCAGATGCTCGGTCCAGAACTGATTTCTCAGACGGTTGAAGTGGTCAGGAAAGTCAGAGATCACCTCCGAGTTGTTCAGGATCGCCAGCGCCATTGGGCCGATGCTCATCGGCGTCCCTTAGAATTTGCCGTCGGCGACCATGTATTCCTTAGGATCTCGCCTACCCGCGACGTCATTCGTTTTGGCGTGCGGGGAAAGCTTAGTCCTAGGTATATAGGGCCGTTCGATATTCTGGAGCGAGTAGGCGATGTGTCCTATCGTCTCGCTCTTCCGCCATCGCTAAGTGAGGTACATGATGTATTCCATGTATCCCAATTAAGACGGTACATCCCGGACCCGAGTCATATCCTAGATCATTCGAAATTGGTTGTTGGTACCAACCTTTCGTATGAGGAGAGGCCCGTGTCTATTTTGGACCGGAGGGAAAAGACGCTCAAGAACAAGACTATTAACTTAGTCCGTGTTGCTTGGGGTCATCACTCTCTAGGTGAGTCAACATGGGAGCGTGAGGACGACATCCGATCGCGATATCCCTACCTGTTTGACTCGTAAGGTATAATGTCTTCCTTGTGCCTTACGCTTTCCCTTCCTTGCTTGTATTGTATGATTGTATGATTGAACTGCTTAGTGTAGCTGGTCTGTGCTTAGTATAGCTTGTCGTGGCAATCTCTAGCTTCTTGATTAAATTCCGAGGACGGAATTCTTTGAAGGTGGGTAGAGTTGTCACCCCCATTTCCTGTATTTCGTATTTGTACTCGTAATTTGATTTTTGGCACATATTTTATTTTCTCGACTTGCGGATTTTAGTTTCTCGTAAATGGGTTTGGACCATGGCTTGGTTTTATTTTGTGGAGTTGGTTTGGTTTGGTTTGGTTCATCATGAGTGGAACACCTTAGCCTATTCTCCACCTCCATTCCATCACAACCACCCTCATTAAAACCCACCAACCTTTTCTCTCTCCTCCATAACTCCATTAATTTCTTACAACTTCTTCTTCTTCCTTCTTCCACACAACTCCCCAACCCATAGGCAAGTGCACCTTGCCATCAAATAAGCACCACTTTTTATTTGTCCATTAACTAGATTAGGCCATGGAAAACAACTTTAGAACTTGACATTTTGTGATTTGGAGCTTTCATTTTTCTAGATCTAGGTTTTAACCATTTTCGAAAATCCTTGATTTTGATCCATTAAACTTCGATTTTTGCATGTTTTGATGCTTCCATGTGGAAGAGAATTCGATTTTACTCAAGTTAGAACTTTGGAAATCTAGATTTGGTTTTGATTTGGCTAAGTTATGAAGATTTGAAGTTTTTGGTGTTCTTGAGGAGTTCATCTCAGCCTTGGTGAAGGCTCTCGGCCAGTGCTCTTTAGCACTTGACCATTTGCGCACCCCGGCCTGTGCTCTTTAGCGCATGGCCGATTGCGCATAGGCTCAGCCAGTGCTTTGCGTTGCGCCGAATTGCGCCGACGCAAGCTAGCCATGCGCAAGCTAGCCATGCGCAAGCCAGCCATGCGCAAGGTAACCCTTGCGCAATCCTCCCTTGCGCAATCCAATTGATGCACAAGGCATCCCCTGTGCCCCTTTAACCCTGTGCCCTTTGACCCCTTGCGCAAGGCAACTCTTGCGCAGCTCTTCCATGCGCAGTACATACCCTGCGCAGCCCAACCCCTGACCCCCTTGCACAACCTACTTGTCTATGATGAATTATTATTTTTTTAAGCTTGGCTCTTCTATAGTCCTATATATATTGGTATTTTATTAGATATTTTACGTCCATTTTATATCCTTACGCCTTTTGTCATGAACTGATTTTTACTTAATATGTTTGGAATGACTATTGTACATGGCATGGTATGACAAGGAACTAGCATAACACGATAGTGACCCGTAGTGGTGCACTCCTGACATGACCAACTTGACATGATAGTGGCCCGTCGTGGCGCACTCCTGACAAGTACCCTGACATGATTTAACTCGATGTTGTTGCGACAGTTAACTTGACTTGACTTGCCTTGACACCGTGGGTGTTCCTGCTTGCTTGCTTGTGCAATCCACTTGTCTTGTCTTACATCATGTCTAGGACGTGACTCCCTGGGTACCACGGCCAGTGACTCGCGCTAAATTGGATTAGGCTAATGATTAGATCAAACTAGAACATGGAGAATTCTCAGTCACAGGCAATCTCGTTATCTGGGCGCTTTAATGGACTTATAGCTTGCCGACGAGTAGAGCACATTTCCAGCACACTGTCATGTGTTGCACCCTCTAAGTCACCTAAGGGTACATTTGTCTCCCGGGCAATGTACCCACCTATAACTCTCAACCCGTGGAAGGATAACTGGATGGTCTGCAGGGCTTGGGACTGGGAATTCTCACTTGCATCTTGTTATTAATTAGGCTTGTGATAACCCTAGTTAGTTAAAGTAGTAAGCCGTAGTACTTGTTTGGCCGATTGTGAATGAATGGTGTCCAGCTCTGTCTAAGTCTTGTCTAGCTCCTGTACCTGGAACTCTTGATCATGATTATTTTACCTATCTCTAACGATAAATAGGTAGAGACAGTGAGCTATTCAGGTGAAGGGTACAATCCCGGTCCTTGTTTGGTTTAAGGATTGTAACCTGGCTCCCGGAATGGTTCCACGTCCCTAGTCGTTTATCGCTCTGTGTACTTTTATTACTTGTACTTTCCTTTTATTCTTTATGTTCTGATATGCTGGCATTTGTTCTTATTTGTGGCCTCCTTTGTGGCACTTGTTCTTTCTGGGGTTTGATCCAGCTGGTTTTGTGTGGCCAGATTTCGGAGCAGCTCCCGAGGATCTACCAAGCTTCCAGCCCAATGGTGAACACTAGAAGAAACCAGGGCTACGAGTGGGTTTTCCCTTTTTATTTCACCCACTTATATGTAAATTTATTCTTTGAGGCGTTTAGCCGACGAGCACCTGTTAGCTCGATGCACATTTACTTACTGTCTGCCTACGGACTGTAAACATGATTAACAAATCCTAGGGTTGATCATATATGACTGAACTCTTGCTAGTCCTATCATTTTGTACGACTAGCTTCATGATCATCCAATATGTAATATTTGGGACGCCTTATATATATATATTTGATGCTCTAATATCTTGTAACTCTGTTAATTGCTTGAGATTGAGACAATAGGCTTGACCTTAAGAGACTGCTGGCTTGTAGTAAACCCTCATATCTAGACAGCCGTGACCGTATAGTTGAGATGTATTCTATTTTAATATACGTAGCTGGCTATGTCTGCCCCCGCTCTCCAGTATTCTGGTTCTGGGGCGTGACAACTAGTCCAGTAAAGAGTACAAACAAAGACATAATTCACACTAAGGACCATGGTGACAAATACGGCATTTGCAAGAGAAGGCATAAGGGGGTCAATGGAGTCACGAAGAACATGCACCCAATATGGATGTGCTGAGAGTGGCATGCGTCCAAGGCTATGCGCCTAAGGGCATGCGGCTACATGAGTGAGGCAGGGTGCATAGTCTATGCGCCCACATACATGTGCCCACATGAGTGAGGCAGGGTGCATGGTCTATGCGCCCACATGAGTGAGGCAGGGGGGCATGGGAAGCTAAGTCAAGAGCCATCTATACTGGCTATGTGGGCGCATAATAAGGGCTATGTGCTCACTGCTATGGAACACCATGACTTAACATATATCTAAAGTTATGCACATAAGCAAGTAAAAAGTCATGGGCGCATATAAAGTCATGTGCCCACACTGTTGAAGGCAGGGAGCTTGGGCGCATATATAGGGCTATGCGCCCACTGCTAAAGTCTCTGTGGTCGCATAAAATGTCATGCACCCGCACTGTTCATCTTCTCCAACCAGAGAAGAAGGACCATGGAACTCATGAACTTCCAAGATCCATAAATCATTCAAAATAAATCAAAATTTGGATTTTCAAAGGTCTATTTTTGGTGAAATTAAATTCTCTACGACATAGAACAATCAAAATTTGAAAACAAAGAAGTTTGAGAGATCAAAACCCAAGAAAACCAAAATTTGTGAAAACTTAGATCTACAATATTTAATCCTCCAAAACCAAAAATACTAAGTACTAAATAGTCTTAGATGCTTGTAGGAAAGACAATAGAACAATAAAAATGGAATTCCTCCATGAAGCAAGTTACACTTGTCTAAGGTAGTTATTGAGAATTAATGGACAAGAGAAATAAATAAAAGAGTAATGAGGAGAGAGAGAGAGAGAGAGAGAGAGAGAGAGAGAGAGAGACAGAGAGAGACAGAGAGAGAGAGAGAGTGGAGTTAGGTTATAAAGGGGAGGGTTTAGTCATAATGAACCAAGCCCAAATCAAACCAAGCCAAATCAAAATAAACTAAGCCAAGTCATGACCAACCAAGACTAGGCTCGCAAGTCAAGTCCAACTACGGTTCACCTGACAAACGTTAGAGATCTCGTATACGCATATGGAAAAACTTATAATGGAAAACAGGCGTGACAACTCTACCCACCATAAAAGAATTTCGTCCTCGAAATTTAATCAAGTGGCTAGAGATGTTGAGGCAAGCTATACTAATCATGAGCAATCTACGACTAGCAACCTGTCAAGCAATCATTCATACAAGCAAAAAATTAAAAGGCATGAGGCATAAGGAGGACACTCTGCTGGAAACCTCTCTACCGGTTCTGCATCTGAGCTTGGGTCTGGACATATTGCTGGGGTCTCTGCTACTGGAAGGCTTGTACCTGTAGCAGCAATGGCCTCAGAGGCTGGTACTGCTGCTGCTGCACTGGTGCTGTGGCAGGTCCCCTAACCGATGGACTAGTTAGGTTCGATGATGATGAACTGCCTCTATTCGGGCAGGACCCTATCTTAGGGTCCGGTGTCCCACAAGCCAAGCACAACCCCTGTGCTCTACGACACTCAGAAACTATGTGCCCTGGCTTCCCACAATGAGTGCAGCCCATTGCGAAAGACTGCTTTTGCTTCTGTTGCTGAGGATATGTCGACGTTGAGTACTGAACCGACGAAATTGTGGTCGCCCTCCTAGGAGATCCAATAGTCAAAGCCCTAGCTGCCGGGGCTGGTGCTGAGGACAGACTCATCTGCCCATGAGATCTTTTCCTGCTTTCGGTTCGGTCTACGATCCTCGATGAGGTATACTCGTGCTTCTTAGCTGCCTTCAAGACAACTTCAAAAGTCTGATGCTCCCCACCGCTAGAATAATCTCTAGGTGGATCCCCTGCTGGAATCGCTGGGCTCGGTTCAACTCGGTTGCTACCAAAGAGGGAGCGAACTGACACAGGTCGAACCCCGTCTCCTCCGTGTCGGACACACCCCCGACATGAACAATAAATATTAAATTCCTTATCTTAGCCAAGCCAGCCATCCCCGGCCGTCCACCACCGTCGTCGACCTCAACCATCCCCGCAGCCCCTTGTCATCACAGCCTTCCTGACCTCCTCCCTGTCCAGCACCCCGTCCCGACCTTGCTACCCCGACACCCCCGTACTTCTCTGTAGCACCACCGTCTCGCCAATTTCTCGACATCCAGGTCGAACCCCCGACACCAACGCAGCCATGCTGCCAGACCTCGCATCCGCTGCCAACAGCAACAATCAACCATCCAATCCCCCTGAATCATCACCACCACCACCCTGCCATCGTTGGCGTTCTGACAGCCCCCGCCAAACCATCAACACCACCACCGACAACAAATAACCATCACCGCCGTAGCCACCACCGGCAACCCTACCACTACCACCATCATCATCACCACGACCACCGCGACAACCGTCGCGGCAGCCCAAACCACCAAAACCGTCAACCAAACAAAACCCCCAAAAATAAATCATAACACAACCATCACCGAAGTACCTACATACTCCGCCTCTCCACGGAGCCGCCCATCTCCGCCTCTCCACGGAGCCGCCCATCTCCACCTCTCCATGGAGCCGCCCTCCGTCGTAGTCGGGTGCCTCGCCTCACTACAAAATAACTCATTTTAGCGACGTCAGAAGACGTCGCTAAATAAGGTAAATCCGTCGCTAAAAGCTATTTGCGACGTATTTAGCGACGAAAATTGGATGTCGCGTATAGGCATGTCGCAGATGACAATTTCGTCACAGAACGTCGCTGTTGCGACGTCACGTTTAGTGTCGCTAGACGTCGCAAAATGCGCGACCGATAGCGACGTAAGCTTACGTCGCCAAAATAGCGACGTAGAGCGACCACTTTGTGACGCGGTAAACTTTATATATGATGATATGGCATGGCAGCCACGTGGGCACTTTAGCGACGCCTAGCGACAAATTTAGCGACGTCCGCTCTCAGGTTGTCATATCCCACGTCAGCAGTTTAGCGACTTCTAGCGACGTTACGTCACTATTTAGCGACGTATAGCGACGTGTACATACCGTCGCTGTACGTCGCAGAACGTCGCTATACGTCGCAGATATTATAAAAAAAATTTAAAAAATATAATTGGTATTTTTGTTATGCTGTGTGTCTGTGTTTACAGTGTGTGTGAAGTGCATTATTCAAACCATCGACAGTTTTGCTTACTGTTCTATGTTTTACCTTGGATAGAAAGAGCAACAGTGCAGGGTGCACTTCTCAGAGCTTCCTCTTCACGTCCTTCACCTTCTCGAAAACCTTTACGACGTCCGGAGAAAGTGAAGGACGTGAAAATAAAGCTCTCAGAAGTACACCCTGAACTGTTGCTCTTTCTATCCAAGATAAAACATACAACAGTAATCAAAATTGTCGATGGTTCCGAACACTGCATTTCACATTCACTGTAAACACAGACACACATCATCACAAAAATATACATTATATTTTTTTAAATTTCGGCAGCACCTCCTTTGTATATCAGATCATCGCTTATAACCAAGCGTAGGTATATTTGTCATCCCCGTCGCAGATATCACAAAGTAAATATCACAATAAAAATAGGAGGCAGTGCAAAGTAAATATCACAGACACACATCCTCACAAACATCCAATAGAGTCAAATAAAAATGGGAGATGATAAAAAGTCTCCCACCAAGTGTACAAATAAAAGTGTACCAATAAATAATTTGCCCATAGGGCCAATACATACAAGTCATAAAAAAATAAATAAAATCACTTCGGACCCCTGCCGCGCATCTGGGATAGAATGTAGTCATACTGCTCCTGGGTGAGCTGTACCGTAGGGACAGTAGGAGGCAGTACAATGTCTGGAGTCGGAGCCGTCGATGGACCGGAAGGACGTATCTGCTCCAGCTCTCGTAGTCGCTCACCATAAACATCAAGGGTACTCACCACCCTCTCAGTATTCGCCTCAAGCGAAGCCAAAACCTGAGTGAGTGAGGCAGACATGCTCCTCTACGATCCCTCCAGCTCGACCTGTCTACGCTCTGTGCGCTGCGTAGACTCGGTGAGCGTGTGCAAGCTGGCAGCTGTAGCCTGATGCAGACTCCTCAGCTCCTGTATACTGCGCTCGACCGCATCAAATCATCCGGTGACGATTGGAGGGTCGGATTGTCGCTCGACCGCATCAAAAATTTGCTGCTGCAACTCGCGACGCAGTTCCTCGATCTGGCGACGAATATCCTCAGCTCGTGACGACGTCTGCAAAGCCGGAGACTGCGCACTGACAGAGGGGGCCCGGGATGACTCCGAATCCAAATACGCGCCGTAGGATCCCGTACCGTAGTACGTACTCTTCTGAAGACCGCAAACGGCGGTCATCCAGAGCTCGTCCGGCGATGGAGCTGTAGGCGGCTTGGAGGAACTACCAGCCCCTCCCTCTGCTAGCGCACTAGCAGCAGCAGCCGCCTCCTCCTATAGCCGAACAAACTCGGCCTAGAACAATGTTTGCTAACGTGTAAGTGTTTGCTAAAGTCTATATTGATATCTATTTTCTTGGTTTCTAAATTATAGTAAATTAATATAAAAAATAGAACGTACATATGCCTGCGTCGCCCTCTCGTCAATGAACTCCCCAGTCCTTCGATGGGTGACCAGGATGACGGTCACCATGTTCGGGTCCTCACCCTTTTTTACCTGTTAAAATATATTATCTATTATTAGTATTAAACATTCTATCGAACTATATATAAATTAATGTCCGTCATAGGAAACGTACCAGACGACGAAAATGCTCCGTCATCGGAATGGAGCCACTACACCACTTACCGGCGCTCGACCGCGCCACCTTGGCCTTGTCAGACCGCTCCTGGTACTTGGGTTCGCTGAATCTAGCCTTCATCGCAGCCCACTGCTCTGGCGTGATCCAACCATGGATCGGCTGTCCGGAGCGATTACGACACTTCTGGTCGTAGATCGCATCACGGATGAGCTTGGCTACGACGACAGAAAATTGGCCCTCGATCCTCGCCGCCCGGTATGGTGGATAGAAATAGGTCCTCTACAAGAAGTAAAATACAAAAGTTGTATAGTATACATAAATGATTTTTAAAATTTAAAAATAAACAAATTTTTTACCTTGAAGTGGGCGAACCAAAAGGCCTTCCTATCTGCGGGAGCATCTGAGTAGTTAATCCAAGGCCCACTATAGTTCTGCCTCAAAAATACCCCCAGCTGTCTCTGTACTGCAGAAGGCCGATATCTATACAATAATAATTTTTCATAAATATATATGTACATATAATCATTTGAGAAATATATATTAATTAATTAACTTACTTCATAGGCCCGTCCATCCAAATCTCCATACGCGTCTCGTCCGGGGGAGCGCATGGAGGGTCGCTCTCACCTCCTGCCTGGGCAGGATCAGTCTGATCGCCGTCCTCCATATGCTCGGCGTTGGCTCCTTCCATAAAGCCATCAACAGGAGGAATGCTGGACGGGGGATCAGGGATGCTGGACGCGGGATCAGGAAGGCTGGACGGGGGATCAGGAAGGCTAGACGACGAGGGAGGAGTCGCCAATCTGCTGGAACTGCCCTGTTCCGGTAATGGACCGGGAACAGAATGATACAATGGCATACTCGGAGAGGAGGATGAGGGTACAGAATCTCCATCCCCAGCCCGAGACTGACGGGACTGCCTAATATAAAATCCTCCGTGTCGTCCTCTTGGTCTAGTCATACCTGATAATAACATATGACAATAAAACAAAAAAACATATTTATATGATAGACATCACAGATTTTTGAAAAATATCATAGTCACAGATAAAAGTGTCAATAAAGTGTCACTGAAGTGTCACATATTTATATGATTGAAGTGTCACTAAAGTGTCAAATATGATGATAAAACAAATGTACATATTTAATCCTCTTCTGAAAATTCATCTAGTTCGTTTAGCTCATCTACTTCTTCTTCTTCTTCCTCCTCCTCTACACCTTCACTTTCATCTGCATCTTCCTCTTCAGATAATTCTACTTCTTCTACACAATTAGATGTGTAATGAGGAACTTTCGTCGTGTCCACTTCTATAATATTTGTTATAAGATGTAGTTCATCCTCTTGATAAGCTATATCGTCAACCTCAAAGGTATTTCTAGTTTTGGTCTTGCATCCTGCCTACCAGTCCGACCTTGTTGTTCCTCGTTTAGGATAACTTGTGAAGTACACGAGCTGAGCCTGACTTGATAGGACAAATAGTTCATAGGCTTGATATCGACGCCGATAGTTTATATCAACAAGATCGTGCTTGTCTACTTTCCAACCTGGACCTTCAATCGGATCGAACCAATCACACATGAATAACACAATCTTAGCAGGCTCTATTCTATAACTATATGTCAGCTCCACGATCTCTCGTAGCACGTCATAGAAATTGCTGCCCGCATCAACATCTTTGTAGTTCGAAGATCTGATACACAAACAGCTGTTTTTGGTGGAGTCGAGATCCACAAAGTTGTCTCTGATCGGGCAAGTTGTTGACTTGAACCTAAACCCATTAACAAGTAGCTTGGCCATATTTTTACAGCATAAATTGGTCCCTTGGCTAGAGTTCTAATAGACTCATTCTCAAGTCTTGCGTATGGACGATCGACCTAAATACCACGAAAGAAGCAATTAAGCTCATTCTCAATCAAGTGCATATACAAAAAGGTAATTACAGAGTTCTCAAGTCTTACATATGCACTCAACCATGATGGAAAATAACGCCTTATTTCTTGTTCTAGTTCTTCTTCTATTATGTGTGGCCTACCTGACCTCACATCATCATTAAATATGCTGAAAACAACATCGTGAAATTAATATAATAGTATAATAATCAACACTATTAAAATAATGTAGACATATTAATTACTTACCCCTCCAGTTTCTCTACTTCTTTCTCGTCGCAGTTGAGTAATACATACACCTGAGCAGCCCTTAGCTCATCATCGTTCAGATATCTCTTCTTTATTTTACCCGATGGCTTTCCTGGAGCATTGAATACCTTCAGTATTGTATCATTACTTTTATGATCTCCGTCGTCGTTTCTGGAAGCTCTCGTTCTATTAGTTGCAACATGAGACTTGAAATACATCGAACAAAAGTTTGTAATCTCCTCGAGAACATAGGCTTCACAAATAGAACCCTCGACCCGTGCCTTATTTTTTACCTTTCTTTTTAGGTGATTCAAATGTCGCTCGAACGGGTACATCCATCGATATTCGACGGGTCCACCGACACGTGCCTCATAGGATAGATGAATCGGCAAATGCTCCATAGAGTCGAAGAATCCAGGAGGAAACACCCTCTCTAGCTTACATAGTGTTACCGCAATGTCCTTCTCTTGTTTTGCTAGACGATCAACGAGCAATTTCTTAGAACAAAGATCCCTGAAGAATATGCTAAGCTCCGTCAATGGATCCCAAACTGTCTGCGGTAAGAATTCTCAAAATGTAATCGGAATTAACCTCTCCATGAATACGTGACAGTCGTGGCTCTTCATACCCGTCAATTTGTTTTCCTTCGAATCGACACATATTCTCAGATTTGACACATATCCGTCTGGAAATTTTAGGCCCTGGATCCACCGACAAAGTCTCACTTTATCCTCCTTGTCCAGCGAAAAAATTGACTTCGACAGGAACTGTTTTCCATTCTGCTTTATCAAATGCAACGCAGGACGTTTGCATATTTTTTCTAAGTCCAACCTGGCCTTGGGATTGTCTTTCATTTTTCCTTTTACGTCGATCACAGTATTATTTATGTTATCAAACACATTCTTCTCAATATGCATGACATCAAGATTATGTCTGATCAGATTGGTACTCCAGTATGGCAGATCCCAGAATATGCTCCTCTTTGTCCAGTTATGATCTCTACCAAATCCATCGTACTTGTACCCAGCTGTAGGATCTTCGATAGCACTTGAAAAATCTTTAACCTCCTCCCATATCGTGGCTCTGCACCACCTTGGCGGTGGATCACCCTTCTCTACAACGCCGGTACGGAATGCATTCATGTTCCTTCTGAACGGATGATCTTTTGGCAAAAATTATCGATGATAATCAAATAAGCACGGTTTTTCTCTATGTTTCAAGCGAAAGCCTTACTACGGTCCATGCAATACGGACATGAGAGACGGACATGAGTGCTCCATCCAGATAATATTCTATAGACCGGAAAGTCGTTGATGGTCCACATAAGGGTTGCCTTCATCTGAAAATTCTGCTTCCTGGAAACATCGTACGTGTTAGCGCCTACTTTCCATAACTGATTCAACTCATCTATCAAAGGCTGTAAGTACACATAAATGTTCCTCTTGGGATTGTTCGGACCAGGAATTATAACGGTTAGAAACATGTACTGAGTCTTCATACACATCCAAGGCGGTAGGTTATACGGAGTGACAATCACAGGCCAGCACGAATACTGGGATCCCAAAAGACCAAAAGGAGTAAAACCGTCAGAAGATAGCCCCAACCTGACATTATATGGATCTGAAGCAAAATCAGGATACACTCGATCAAAGTACTTCCACGCTTCTCCATCGGATGGGTGATCCAACACTCCTTCAATCTGTTCTCGCATGTGCCAACTCATATTTTCGGCCGTCTCTTTCACCATAAATAATCTTTGCAACCGCGGTGTTAAAGACAAGTAGTGCATTGAATTGGTCGATCTTCTTGCACCGGTAGACCGTCATGTACTAGTTGTCTTATAGCGATCAGCACCACAAAATCTGCACACATCTGCGTCCTTGTCGTCTTTGTAGTACATCATGCACCCATTGCGACAAGAATCAATTTTCTCGTATCCCATCCAGAGCGATCTCACCATCCTCTTAGACCGGTAGAAGTCTTTAGGCAACTTAGCAGCCGCCGGCAAGATCTCTATAATCAACTCCAATACTCGGTTGTAGCATTCTTGCGACATGTTAAAATCTGACTTAATACTCAACAGTCTTGTAACCACCTCCAACGGTGAATGATCCTCACAACCAGGATACAATGGAGTTCTTGCATTCTCCAGCAACTCCATGAACTGTGCAGCATCGGCGTTCGATGCCTCCTCAGGTGCATCATGAACGAAACTAGGTCCCGCAGCATCGAAAACTATGTTCACGCACCCGTCGTCGTATGCATGATTATCTGAAACAAAATTAGGTCCCGCATGCATATACGGCTCAACATAAGGCTCCGGTTCTGATGCTAAAGACACAAGTTCTCCGTGTGCGATCCATTGATAGTAATTAGGCGTGAAACCCCTCGAGTACAAATGATATGTCACTTCCACTTCTGGATAATATTTCACGTTATGACATTTCACACACGGACACTTAATTTTGGTGTTGTCCATGTACTGAGGGAACGCCTTAGCAAACTACACTACTCCCGCTATGTATTCATCCCGCACACCACACATATCATCACGACGACGATTGTACATCCATGAACGATTCCGCAAGTAGTAATTCATATCCATTTAGAAATAATTCTGCAAAGATGGACACACATTATCCAACAGGCACAAATTCGTATATTATGTCTTATTATGGGACACACATTAGTAGCGGACAGTTACTAATAACAATGATATGCAATCTAGGTCAAACTAGGTTGTACTAAGTCAAACAAAGTCAAACAAGGTCAAGCTAAGTCAAACAAAGTCAAACAAGGTCAAACAAGGTCAAGGGTTGACCTACAGTTGATTTTGTCAACTCTTAGTCCAATCTAGGTCAGATGTTGACCCTACTTTAATTTTCAATCAAAATAGTCAACCTTGGTCAAACAAGGTCAAATCTAAGTCAAATATCCTATTTCTAGTCATTACCTACCAAGGTACCCTTTACCTTATCGCTATTGGTATCCCAATACCAATACCTTAAGTTGGTACCCTTTACCTTATCGCTATTGGTATCCTAATATCAATACCGCGGTAACATGGTTGGTACATTAAGGATCTTTGACAAGATGACATATTGCGAAAAGATATATATATATATCCTTATATATAGTTCTTCTACGGATTTTCTTTAACATTACGTAGGAGAACTATAAGGATATATCTGTTCACAACATGTCACCTCCTCAAAGACCCTTAATGTGACAACCATGTCACCCTCTCAGTCATATCCCTGAGCTACGATGCAGCTGCAGGCATTTAACATATCACGGGTTATAAAAATAACTAATAAATCTCTATCCTAACTAATAAATTAATATCCTACTTTAACATCTAATAACTCTCATATTCCTGCAGCTACGATGCAGTTGCAGGCAGTTCCTTCTAACATAAACTAATATCCTAATCTAAACTAATCCTTTAACTGAAACTAATATCTAAACAATGCTAATCATGAACTGTACACTACTACCTAACATTCACATGAACTATCTATCTCAAACTCTCTATCATAAGTAACTAATTAATATCCTACTTTAACATCTAATAACTCTCATATTCCTGCAACTAAAAGGCAAAACCATGGTATATACATGGTTTAAAGTATCGGCCGATACCGATCCGATACGGTCGATACCGATACAGTTTGGCATGTTCCGATCCGATACCGACCGATACCAAATATTGACCGATACCGACATTGGGGGTCTTTGTTCCGGCCAATTCGGCAAAACCAATCGGTAAGGGTGACTACTATTTCATATAATTTTAAAACTACTAAGAAATAACGCTGAAATAATGTATAAAATACATGTTTTTAAATGTAAATAATTTATTAATAATTATATGTTTTCCGATACCAAAGTTCGATACTCCGATACGATACCGCCGATACTACCGATATCGCCGATACCAATACTCATAGGAATAGTCCGATACCGATTCTGATACCGATATTGTGAACCTTGGTGTATATACATTGTATACATATATATTTATATATGTATTTGTGTGTGTATGTAAGTGTGTGAGAATATATATACATGTATATATGTGTATTTAAATATATAGGTATATATGTATGTATTGTGTGTGTCTGTGTCCAGTGTCCTGTCCCCTGCCCCCCTCCCCCCTACCCCTGCACCCACCTACCCCTGCCCCCCTCCCCCTACCCCTGCACCCACCCACCCCTGCCCCCTCCCCTCTACCCCTGCACCCACCCACCCCTGCCCCCCTCTCCCCTACCGCCCTCGACAACAAGACCCCCCCTCCCCTGCCCCCCCTCCCCCTACCCCTACACCCACCCCAACCCTGCCCCCATCGAAAGCAAGACCCCCCCACCCCCGGGTACCCCCACCCCTCCCTCCACCCCTCGACAGTAAGACCCCCCCACCCCCACCCCCCTGCACCCACCCCCACCCCTCTCTCCCCCCTCGACAGAAAGACCACCCCAGCTAGGGTTAAGGTTCTCGTGTCCGTGTCTGTGTCTAGATATCTAGGGCTAGGGTTAGGGTTTACCTGAGGAGGGTGGCTTCGTCGGAGGATGGAGGCGGCGAGGAGGATGGCTTCGTCGGAGGAGGAAGGCGGCGAGGAAGGCTCCTTCGTCGGAGGAGGGAGGCTGGTCGCCGGAGGGAGGGGTCAGCGGGCGAGCGGGGTCGCCGGGGGGAGAAGGGGAGGGTGTCACCGGAGGGAGGGGTCGCCGGAGGGGAGGGTTCGCCGGGAGGAGAGGGGAGAGGGGGATCGAGCGCACGAAAAGAAAAATTTTGGGTGAAATTTTTGTGATTTTGATCGGGCCAGGAGCCCTATATGAAATAAGACAGCGTCGTATAAATTATACGTCGCTAAACGTCGCAATACAGCGACGTAAAAGGGACATCCGTCGCAAAACGTCGCCCGTTAGCGACGTAAAATATACTACGTCGCTGAACGTCGCTATTCAGCGACGTTCAGCGACGTTTAGCACAAGGAGTCGTTATAGGCAATTATCAGCGATGGCTTTTTTCGTCGTCGCTAATATACGTCGCTATTCTAGCAAATTTTAGTAGTGCCTCCGGTCACGAGCGCCTGCACCGCCACCCTCGTTCTCCAAAGCGGTCGGCAGCCCGGACTCCTCCGCAGTTCTGCACCGCCCTCCGACTTCCCCTGCCACCCGAGCCGGCCTCCGAGCTGCAGAGCCCCATGCCCCGTCCGCGCGCTCGAGAACCCCGACGTCCAGCTACCGCTGTCTCCCGTCTCCATCCCTTTCCCCGATCTGTCTCTGCCTCCGATCCCCTCAATCTCGCCCTCCCTCACTTCCTCCTCTCCCGTGCTCATTATCACTCCGCGCGGTGCCGCCCCAGCCTGTAGAACCACACTCATCAAAACACTCTTTCATCTCTTCTAACTTATCATTTATCTTCTGCCCAAAAAGGTTTTGAAGAAGTTATCTCAGCAACAATGTGAGTTTTGGTGGGGGCGTTTGGCTCTGAACATCATAGGAAAATGCACTCCCTTGCTTGGTCTTCTCTCACTAGACCAAAGTTCCTAGGAGGATTGGGGATTAGAGATCCAACTATTAGTAATATGGCCATGACAACTAAACTGGCTTGGAGGTTTCTACAAAATGTTGATTCTATCTGGGTGAAAATGCTAAAAAAATAAATACCTATCCAATGAGGGTTTCTGGTCAGTGCATCCTTCCCCATCTCATTCTGTTATCTGGCAAATCATTCTATTTAGTAGAGATATTCTTATGAAGAATGTGATTTGGCAAGTTGGCGATGGGACTCATATTAATATATGGGATGATCCGTGGGTACCTACACTGCCACAATACAAAGTTCTAGGACACCAACATGCTCATCACAATGCTAGGAAAGTCAGTGATCTAATTGATAAGAAT
This sequence comes from Iris pallida, assembly GCA_029216955.1. Taxonomy (NCBI): domain Eukaryota; kingdom Viridiplantae; phylum Streptophyta; class Magnoliopsida; order Asparagales; family Iridaceae; genus Iris; species Iris pallida. The sequence continues at coordinate 15,856,272 of JANAVB010005397.1, forward strand.
ACGCACAGCTGGAAGCTTAACCTGATCTACCTTCTTTTTCCACCCCATGATGCATATGCTATAATTCAGATACCTTTATCTGTTACTTCTCCTACTGATTCGTTAATCTGGATTCATACTGCCAATGGAGAACTAAATTCCAAATCGGTATATCGTCTTATTCATGAAAGATCTACCAACTACTACAATGTTTCAAACCAAACTAACTTCAATGATTGGAAGAAACTCTGGAAGCTTCATGACATTTGCCCTCGTGTTATCATGTTTGCATGGAGAGCTCTTCATATTTCTCTTCCAGCTGGAGCCAATATACACATGCGGTTGCATACAATGAATCCAAATTGCCCGCTATGCCAGGTTCAATCTGAAACCCTTGATCACCTTTTATTTCATTGTCTTATTTCAGGTAATGCTTGGGAAGGCATCCAAGATATCAACAAATATCTGCATCAAGACACAACTATTGCATCCTTTACAAAGAGCATTCTTTCAAGTGGTGAGAACAACTTAGTTTCTCACTGTTTGTATATGATTTGGATGATTTGGAAAGCTCGAAATGACGCTGTTCAACCAGAAAGCTATCTGCCCAAGGAAGATTATTGAAGATGCACGTACTCTTCAGGACAAGTACGAGACTGCAAACATAATTGTCGTCCAACATAACGTGCTTCCGCCCCCTTCACAAATGAGCATGAGATGGATTCCTCCTATGGATCAGTATTGGAAGATTAACTTTGATGGCGCATACCTGGATGGCAAAATGGGAGCATCAGCTATTCTCAGAGACAACGTAGGCAATTTCAGAGGGGCTGCAACTCTGTACCAGGAAGGAGGATCGCCTTTGGAAGCAGAAGTAATGGGAATTCAGTTGTCCATGGTTATCAACCGAAGCAAAAATCTCTCAAACGTAATTATTGAAGGCGACTGTAAGGTCCTAATTGATTCCATTACCTGCCGAAGATGACTACTTTATGGCGAGCAAGACAAACAATTGATCAAGGAAGACATCTACTAAAATTTGGATCAAATATTTCCTTCGCTTTTGTTTCTCGACAAGCTAACACAGCAGCTCATGCACTGGCTGCTAATGCCTTACTTTCTCTTAATACATCAACTATCAATTTGATAGATAATACTCCACATTAGGGGTGAGCATTATTCGGTTTTGGACCGAAAATCGAATCGAACCGAATAAGAGATTCGGTTCAGTTTTAAAAAAATTTGGTTCGGTTTCGGTTTTGAAAATATTAAATTTTCTTATTCGGTTTCGGTTTCGGTTTTGGGTTTCGGTTTCGGTCCAAAACCGAAAACCAAATAAAAAAATTAGTTACTATATATATATGTATATACTATATATACACACATGTATTAATATATATAGGTATATACCGAATATACATATGTATATACTATAGGTATATACTAAATAAATTTAGGTAAATTTAGTTATTATATATATTAACAAAAAAAAGTGCAAATAAACCAAAAAATTGAATAAACCGAATAAATCGAAAACCGAACCGATTTAATTCGGTTCGGTTTGATTCGGTTATGGATCAATTCGGTTCGGTTTCGGTTTTGCTTATTCGGTTTTCGGTCCAATTCGATTTTCGGTTATTCGGTTCGGTTTGAACCGAATAAACCGAATGCTCACCCCTACTCCACATTGTATTATTGAACATATATGCAGAGATATGTCCTCCTGTACTAGTTTGATTTCCTAATGAAATGTTCTTTCTCAAAAAAAAAAAAAAAAAAAAAAAAAAAAAAAAAAACTTTTGGGAAATGCTGACTGTGACAATGAGCCCATTGGTGGGGACCTCAGGCCTCGTTTGCTCCGCGGAACGGAAAGGAATGGAAAGGAAAATCAATTCCATATTTTCTTTTCATTGAAAATTATGATTCTCATTTATTTATTTGGTTCGGTATTTAAAAATGTTAAAAATTCAATCAATCTACAATATTTTTTTTAAAAAAAAAGAAAGAAAATTGGTACATGAGTCTCCAACCACTCATTTTATTTCGGTCTCAATATTTATTTTTTACTGTTCTTATATAAACCCACTCCATCTACATTAATTTTTTTAAATTAAAATTTTGACCTCGAGATGCATTTTTTAGTGCCATCTAGCATCAATAGTAGATGGAGCTAAAAATGCATCTTGAGACCCAAATTTGTCATAAAAAAGAATAAATTATAACTTAATATTCTTAACTATTCGAGTTTTTCAATTTGATACCCTCAATTTTGATAGGCATCAACTTAATACCTCAAAAAAATAAAGACAAAAATTACCCTTGTCTCTCACCCCCCTTCACCACCCCCCCCCCCCCCCCCCCCCGCTGCTGCCCTCGTTCCCTCTCCCGGCTAATCACACCCCCGGTTGCACCAATCCCCTCCTCTCTTCGCCATCTAACGTTGCCGTCGTCGTTGCACGTGGAGAGAGGGGTGTGCAGCCATGGGCAGGCAGGGGTAGAGCGCTGGGGTGGGGGCGGTGGTAGGGTCAGCCGCATGGGAGGGGTGGAGGAGGACGGGGCAGCCGCGTGGTGCATGGGGTGGGGGGGGGGTGGGGGGATGGAGGTGGTTGTGGGGTAGGGGTGGGGGGGGGGGGGGGGCGTGGGGCGGCAAGGGGCAGAAGGGGGGGGGGGGGGGGGGGGGATTGCTGTTGTGGGGGTGGGGGTTAGAGGGGGGGGGGGGGGGGGGGGGGGGTGGGAATGGGGACAACTTTGTCTTTTTTTAATTTTTAGGTATCAAGTTAAAAATATTAGTTGAAGGAAGGTTTTAAGTTAATACCTATAAAAGTTGAGAGTATCAAGTTGAAAAACTTGAATAGTTGAGGGTATCAAGTTGTAATTTATCCTAAAAGAATATATGTAGAAGGATTGGGCTTGTACGTATGAAAATAGTAAACAAGTATATCTTGGGGGCCCAATTGAAATGAATGCATATAGATGCAAGTATCATACTTATTTATTTTTCAAAAAGAAAGAAAAAAATCTATAATATAGAAATTAAGGTATAATTGAGCCTTCTATTCTACAAATTGAGTTCTAGCATTCTAAATATAAAAAATTTGAGACTCAACCTATGGTGGCTGAGATGAAAGCATGATGGAGCTCTAATTGAACTTTATTATTCTACAAAATAAATTTCTACATTCAGCTAGAAATTGAGATGAGCCTGATTATTAAGAAAAATGTTATTTTGTTTGCGGTTTGTGACTGCGGACGTAACTGCAGGCCCACGTGACAGCCAACTATAAAATACCGCCACAGTTATTATCGGATCTCATTTTCTTAAAATTCTGATCAAAAAGTTTGTGGAAGACCGCCACGTGACTTGTCATTATTGATGTTGCACATCCGCGGTCGCAAATCTTGTACAAAATAGCAACGCCATATTATTATTGATATTCTTACATAGTGAGATGGCAATAGCTAGTGATAGCTCAGTTGTAGCTCAGTTGATAGGACAGGAGTAGAAGCCATTATTAAATAGTTTTTAAGTACAAGGAAACCATCGAGTTTACATCCCCTTTGCATAATTAAGTATAACTTGATCCCCACAATATCACTATTTGCTTAATATGCATTCAATGAACAGTGAACAGCAAAAATTCGTCGGCAACAATGCAGCATTAATCTTCTCCATTTCAAAAATTCCAGAGGTTGGAAATGCTCCATCCCTCCTCCTCGGCGTTGTCCTGCAGCAGCTCCTCCTGCGTGATGAACTCGAACCCGAAGTCCGACGCCGATGGCGCGGTCGCCAGGTCCAGGAACGACCAGTCCGCCGCCCGTAGCAGCTCATACGTGGTCTGCTCCGGCGGCGCCGTGCTCTCGGCAGCCTTTGGCTCCGGTGCGGCGTGTGCGTGCTGCGCCGCGATCGCCTGGATCTGCTGGTGGCTGAGGGGGGCCCCGCCGGGGACGCTCGTCGGGTCGTCGGGGAAGTTGAGCTGCGCGCGGCTGCCGCGCAGGCAGAGCGCGGCCGCGTCGAAGGCCCGGGCGGCCTTCTCGGGGGAGTCGTAGGAGCCGAGCCAGATGCGGTCACGGCTGTTCGGGAGCCGGACCTCCGACACCCACTTCCCCCACTTCCGCAGCCGGACTCCCCTGTATTTCACTTCCTGGCCGCTTCCGCTTCCGCTTCCGGTGCTCATGTTCGAAAGTCGGGAGTTGGAAGTGGAGGGAGTGGAGTGGAATGGATGCGGCGGGAGCGGAATGGAGGGGGTTTATATATGTTATGCTTTGGGAGTGCGCGTAGGGAGTAGCTTGTACGACAATGCGAGCGGTCTCTTTCATGCTGTCGGAACCGAGAATTTCAACTCGTAGAATACTATTCTGACTGCTGCTTATGACGGCCCTTAGTGCCCGCACCAGACGTGGCTGTCCCTTAGTGTCCAGACGTGGCTGTCCAGTCACATAAGAAGCTAAAATGAAATGTTGACATGTTGGCTACTTCATTTTGAAAAAAAGTGTTTTGGTCCGAGCTCTCTAGCCTAGTGGTATTAGAGTGGACATCCGGAGGGGCCGGCAAGGTTCGAGCCCCCCAATTGTGTGTGTGCGTGTGATTTCAAAAAAAAAAGTGTTTTGAAAAATATAAACCAAAAGGTGTGGGGTTCTAGGCGGGATGTGGAAAAACACAGGAAACTTTTTTCCCTCATTTGTACTCTCTCTCTCTCTCTCTCTCCTCTCATTTCTCTCTGCTCCTAAAATAAAGTAAAAAGAAGAAGAAGAAGAAGAAGAAGAAGATCAAGAAGAAAATGAGGAATAAGATATAAAGTTTCTAAAGAATTTCGGCCAGGAAGGCTATTTTGTAAGGTCTGCCATTTTAATTTCATCCTCTCTTTTGGCTCTTTACTGTTTTAGTTCATACATCTCTGGTAGCTAGCTATTTGTATGCATGAAAGTGAAAGGTAAAAATAAAATTTTGTGATAGTATAGAAGATTTAAACGTTCCAATGCCTAGCTAGTTGGGTTATGAGTCTCTCTCTAGCTACTTAACTTTTAAATATTCTTTTTATAATATGCAGCTGAAAGTAGAGAAATTTAAACGTTCCATTGTCCACTTGGGTTATGAGTCTCTCTCTACTTAACTTTTAAAATTTTCTTTTTAAAATATGTAGCATTTTTGATCTATTTGTCCTTGTTAACAAATTTTTTAGTCCGACTTAGTTTACCTATGTAAGCAGTTTTTAATCCTTCATTTTGAACAAGAATATAATCTAAGCATCAACACAAAATTTGCTCAAAACATGGAAAAGGAAGAATGTTCTTTAGTTAATTCTAAGGTTAGTAGCCCAATTTATGCTTATGTCTTCTTAAATTATATATATATATATATATATATATATATATATATATATATATATATATATATATATATATATATATATATATATATATATATATATATATGTTAATGTTTTTTATTCTTTGGTTTTACGAGGAACGTTGTCAAATGTGTGATAAGTATGGTCATGTGCCTATTACGTGCCCATGGGTGTATACGAGATGTAGAAATCGAACATGCGATGGCATTAGAAAGTTGTTGATGTCTACCAGGCCTGGTTCAAGGGGAAGAAAAATTTTCACCTGCACAAAATGTAATTTATTTCAATGGTTTGATGATGTTATGTCCTCCACTAGTTCTGCTACATACGGTGATCTATGTTTCGGCTGTGGAGGTACTGACCACCCTCTCAAGTCATGTCCTTGAAATGATACACTATGCAATGATCCAAAATGTTCAGGTCTAAGAAAGTTGTGTATATCTGGAATTGAGTACAGTCATGGCATATCATATTTGAAGTGATGTAAATGTGATACGTTCCAATGGTTATCTGATGTAGTAGTGGCATCAAAATCCAGTGAACAAGGTGAATACAATTTGAAAGTACGAGTGAGTTTAGATGGGCTATGTAATGATATGTTGAAGAAGGTGCAGTTTAAGTAGATGTACTCCTAGTATTTGTGTTACTAACTTGAGTGTAATATTTGATCATATTGTATTATGTCTTGAATGTAAATATATGAACCTATTTTATTATCTTGAATGTACTTATTATTCTTCTGTTAATGTTATTGTGTGGAATTGTGGATAACTGGTGATAGATGAAAAAAAATAGTTGAGGGAATCGATCAAGGTTTTACCTATAATTGTACTTGTTCTAATCATTGATTTTACATATACCCCTTTGTATCCATTTTGACTTGTACCCATAGATTCCTATAGGTATTTTTTTCCTACAATGATATTATACTGTATGACTTCCTCTTCATACTTGCATTTGTATGTAATAGGGGCTTGGAGAAGTGGTCTGATATTCCATATAAGTCGCCCTTTTGGTTACTTATTTACATTGGTGCCCCAAATTTAGATGTGTATTTTTCTTTGCTTTTGCATACTAGAGCCTGTTTACTGATCAGTTCCAATGTTTGACTGGCCTCAGCTTCATTCACTTCATTGCAAATGGTGTCAACTGTAATAAATGTTGCACTTCTTCACTTGGTAGCAAGTTCTCTGAGCATCACAAATTGCTGGTAGGATGCGGGTGATAACCATATAAGATCAGCATAGTTTCCAAATTCAAAAAATGATTTAACACAACCATATAAATGTTGCACTACTTGACTTGGTAGCAGGTTCTCTGAGCATCTCAAATTGATGAGCATCTAAAATGCATAAAATACCTATTTTAAAGTCCACATGTATTGTACTAGGAAAACTTCCAAATGAACCAACAAAAAAAAGACCAGCAGAGTTTCCAAATTCAAAAAAGATCAGCAAAAAAGATCACCAGGAAAACTATATGGTATTTTCCACAGGTTCTTTTGTACGTTGCTCATGGCCATGATGCCAAACACACTGACAATGCTCTACTACAAGAGGACTACTGGTTTTTAAGTACAACATATAATTCAAAAGGATTTAACACACAACTATGCAGAAATCAAAAGAGTGGAATCAATCCTTAAAGTCTATAGACCCAGAGAAGCTTGTCAAAAACTCGGAGTACCCAACACTGGCATGTAGCCTTGTTCACGTACCTTCTTGTAGGGCCATCCGTCATAGCAAAAATACAAGAAGTTTATCAGTCAACGATACTAGTAATATATTCATTAACGATAAAAGGTAGACCACATACTCATCTGCATGTTCCACCTTGCTTTCCTGATGCCAGAGGCTGGTAATATATTTCACATGCAACAAAAAAACCTCAAAGCAACACCAAAGACGATAAAATCCTGCTAGCATTATGTTGGATGATAGTTGCACTACTATCTTGAGATTGTGGGGCCATATTAGTAGTATGCTCCTGGAAAATGAAGGGCAATGGTGTTATAACCAAACAAAATTCTGACAAGTTTTTTAGGTAAACAAAATGAATAAAAGCACTTACATGCTTTTTTCTTTTAGATATACTTGTACGTCTTGTAATTCGCACACTTGGAGGCGGCCTTTACGTCTCTTATTTACCAGGTCAAGTGTGTGGACAATTCCACTTACTCGATCTTCTTTTTCATTTTGTTCTTGTTCACCTTCATCTTCTTCGTCTCCTTCTTCATTCACTTCTGCTTCTTCAACTGATGCAGTGCTCAATGTACTTACTATAATTGAACCAGATAATTTCAATGCACACATCTTACTAACTAACCAGTACTTAATTTTAAAATATTCCTTATCAACTGGAGCTAGAAAGCCTGCTATCTTGCCAAACAAAACACACATCTCTCCATAACGATGTTGTTCGGTAGATTTATGCCAGCTAGTAAAGCTGAGTTTCATCTTTGTGTGGGTTCTTCGAATATCTTTTCTCCACCTCCTCAAAATGTACTTGTCTGGGAGGACATCAACTTCATTACGAATTAAGACAGCTAGTGTGTGTTTGCATAATATACCTTTAAACTCAAACATTCTGCAACTACAATAAACTTCACACTGTTCTTCGTCAAAACAAACATCAAAGTTCATCATTTTCTTAAAATTTTCAATTAGCATAACATCACGGATGAGATACTTCCTAAGTGCAGGCCCCTCTTCCATTTCTAGTAAAGAACAACACATTGTCCCAGTTAATTTAATTTGAAACTCCCGAAATTTTGCTAGGGTGTACCTACCTTGAATTTGCTTCTCTATTTCAAAATTGGTTACAGGTGGTATCAACTTCGAAAAGGATTCTGCATCTTCAAGTAACTCTTTTTCTACCTTATCCCTAAGAGCATTTTCATATTGTTCCACAAATTGTTTCAAACTAGTTTTGGAGTTAACATAACCATCGAAAAAAGCGTTCATACCTTCACTTCGTTGGGTACTAGACATCCCTACCCAAAATGTGTCTTTAACATAACACGGCACCCATCGTTTCCTCTGTTCATATAAGCCATGCAACCATTCGCACTCATCCAAACTATACTGCTCAATCATTTCCTCTCAAAGTTCTTCAAATTGTGAAGGATATTGTGTATCGTAAACAACACTTTTCATTGCATAACTAATTTTCTCGTGTTCAGTATACTTTCCTAGCTTGTCAGAAAGCTTCTTCATGACATGCCATAAACATCTCTGTGCCTAGTGTTTGGAAACACCTGCTCAATTGCATTCTGCATAGCCCTGTCTTGGTCAGTGATTATTCCTTGAGGAGCAACACCCCGCATGCATTTCAGCCAAGTCCTAAACAACCATACAAAAGAATCTGTAGTTTCACTTGAAACTAATCCACATCCAAATAACTGGGATCGAGTGGCCGTGATGATTCACCCCAACAAAGGGGGCAAATGGCATATCATACTTGTTTGTCAAGTATGTGGTGTCAAAGGTAATAACCTCGCCAAACTCTTTGTACGCTTCTCTACTCCTTCCGTGGGCCCAGAAAATATGCTTCAAATGATCTTCATCGTCTAACTCCATGTCGAAGTAGAAATCCGAGTTCTCTGCAGCCATCCGTGAAAAATATTTCATGATTGCAATTGCATCTCCTTCGCCAAGTCGTAGACGCCTTACTTCTTTAATATAATTTCTCGCATCTTTTTCGGTACAACCTACATTCTCATATCCACCAGCCTCGTGTACTAGTGTAGTGTAGTTTTTATTCATTCTAATCCCCGTTTCATCCAAAAGATTAAGCTGTCATTTTGCACGTCCACTAATACTTCGATTGCAAGGAAAGAACCTAGATTTGCTCAGACTGTACTGGTGATTATGATTAAGAATGAGTGAACTAATGATCCATGTTCCCATTCTATGCAACCTTGCAGTGAGCTTAGCCAAGCACTCACACCGTAAGCTCTTACGTGGCAACATAGGATTTTGACATGTACTAATGGGCTTACCTGCTCGAGCACAACAGTATGTTACTGTTCTAACTATCCCTTCCTTATTCTTCTTTGATGTTCGCTTCCGCACCGAAAATCCAGTTTGTTCTGCATATTTTTTATAACAGTCCCATAGTTGGTCTAAGCCATCGAATATCATCCCAATTTTCAGCACAACTTCATCATCGCCAGAACTTATCGGAGAAGAATGTCCCTCCATTCCTGCAAAACAAATAAATCAAATATGAAAATGCAAAACAGAAAAATTAAAATAATAGGTATGGGTCAGGCGTCTCCGAATTACAATTTTCCTAACTGAATTCAAAATAATGTTGCATGTGTGATGTGTATATATAATAGATTAAAAATCATGCTCTTGTAGTTGGATCAAATGGTCTCATTTATTCTATATTTTTGTAGCATATGAACTAAAATACTAAAGAATCATGCGGTTTGTAGTTTGATCAAATGGTCTCATTTCTTAAGCCCATAAAAAATGGCATGTAGAGATAGAGGGAAAAGTAAAATGACAGACCTTAGAAAACAGCCTCCATGACCGGAACTGCTTAGAAACTTTGTATCTCCTTCCTCATTTTCTTCTCGATCTTATTATTATTATTATTATTATTATTATTATTATTATTATTATTATTGTTATTATTATTATTACTTTATTTTAGGAGCTGAGAGAAATGAGAGGAGAGAGAGAGAGAGAGAGAGTGAGAGTACAAATGAGGGGAAAAAGTCTCCTGTGCTTTCCCACATCTCGCCTAGAACCCCACGCCTTTTTTGTTTATATTTTTCAAAACCCCTTTTTTCAAAATAAGCAAGTAGTCAACATGTCAACATTTCGTTTTAACTTCTTGTGTGACTGGACATCCACGTGAGGTGCGGGCACTAAAGGCTGTCATAAGCAGCGGTCAGAATAGCATTCTCCTTTCAACTCGTCTCAAAACTTGTGGCAAGTGCTGACGCTGGCAGTGAGCTCATTGGTGGGGACCTCAGTGGACTCTCTTTTCACCTGGTTCATATTCGAATTTATTTGTTAGCCGTCTACTTATATTCGAAACTAAGATTCATCAAGGAAGTATATTTGTATATTTTTTCCATAATACAAAAATAAAAAAAATTAAATTATCCTAAATTAAAGAAAAAAATCATTCAAATTTAATATCATTCAATTGATAGGAGCTATTATTTACTCTATAATTATATCTTTATGTTTTATAAAATTAAGCTTGCGGAATAACAATTGTAACAAAAACTTAAGTAATATAGACCAAAGTTTAATTTTACTATTTTTATATGTAATTATTTATAAATAAATATAAAATATATAACATATAGATATTAAAAAAAATTGAGGCCTATGAATTCGAGAGGCCTAGTACGGTCACACACAATGCACTCCCTCGAAACCAACCCTGGCCTAACTTATAAATTTTGGTGCATATTAATTTTTAAGGACATGATATAATTATGAATTTAAATACATGCTGTATTTTATTTAAAAGTTAGACATGATTTTATGCGTACATGAGAGTAGTGGGTGCAAAACCATTGTTAACTAGTGAATGTTTTCACTATAATTGACTTAGAAACTGCAATTTTGACTATTTACTGCCTCCTATATTTTGTAATCTACATTTGAAAAAAATAGAATTGTATAACTTTGAGTTACAGTCGGGGGAGCGCAAATCGCACATAAATCGGAGTTTGGATGAAAAAGCTATGCTCATTTTATACTAACAGTGTGTCAATATAGAATCCACCGGCGGAAAATATTCTATTAGTTGACTCTTTTCCATCTGTATGGGGACTTGACACCTCATTTTTTCATGGGAACTGATCAATAAGGACACCTAGCTACTTACCGATTTTAAGTTGATTACTTCATTACTTATCCATTATAGTCGTTAAGAAGTTTAACTTTTGCCTTAAGAGAAAGAATATATGTGTAAAGAAGAAGGAATAAGCTTATTTTCCTAGCCTAGAGAGTACAAATTTTAGTAAGTCATTCATGCTAATTGTTCCTGTCATCAAGCTCTATCTATGTACGTATTTAGTTTTCGATTTGGTTATGATTTACTTGAAACATATTCTTGATTAGTGAGCTATACTTAAGGATTTGTGTAATGCTAGAGTTAAAATTGTTCCATAGAACCCACTTGATAGCTCAGTTGATAGGACAGGAGTAAAAGCCATTAATTAAAATAGCTTTAAGTACGAGGAAACCCTCGAGTTTACATTCCCTTTGCATAATTAATTATAACTTGATCGCCACAATATCACTATTTTGCTTAATATGCATGCATTGAACACTGAACAGCAAAAATTCATCAGCAACAATGCCGCATTAGTCTTCTCCATTTCAAAAATTCCAGAGGTTGGAAATGCCCGCTCCCTCCTCCTCGGCGTCGTACTGCAGCAGCTCCTCCTGCGCGACGAACTCAAACCCGAAGTCCGACGCCGACGGCACGGTCGTCAGGTCCAGGAACAAAATTTATAAATTCATAGTTGTTATCACCGGCCGCACCCACGTGGGCTGGCAGTCACACCCGAGGTCACAAACCGCGGACAGTGTAGCAGAGTCCATTCGCAAAAGACCGTGTCGGACTGATGCCTCGAGTGACGTCACGTTTTGTTTCCGCTAATCCCGAATGACTCTCGGTGTCGTGACATTCGGTAATTGACTTTGGACAAACCACCCGTAATAGTCAGTGTCATGGATGACACGCTAGGGCTAGCTCACAACCTCACACCGGCTTTGTCTAAAATGATAATGAGTCTTTCAAACCCTTATTCTAGTCACATCTTTGGATCTATAATAATATTGATAGCTCGCAGAATCTTCAATTCTGAGGTTCATCCTTCTTCGAAGAAAAATCTGACTAATTCAACATTAGAACTAACAGGTTCTCTGCATTCAATTAAACTTTGGATTCGGAAAATATTCGACTGAAATTGGTTAACTAGAATTGGATCCGAGAAACATTCCAAAATTAATATTTGGGTGCTGAAGATGTTTAGCATATGGTTTGGATTCTGAGACGACGGTTGACCCGACTATTCAAAATACGTCCATAAATATTTTTGAATTAACTTGACATAGGATGGTTGAAACAACTTTGACGTTATTAAGTTTTGATTCAATTTATTTATTAACGTATTTTGGATGATATGATCGACCATTATTTCATAACCCAAATTCTAAGTTAAATATTTTCGGGACCCAAACATTAATTTTTGAATATTTATGGCACCCAAATTCTAGCAAACCTAAAATTTTACATAGTAGCCTATGCCTTTTCATGGTCCACCTCATACTCTGCATGAAATTTCGGCTTACCTTTGAGTCTCTCGTGTCCTTTGTCGGTCTAAACAAGTCCAGCAGATCATTCCCATTTGGTCAAGAAAGATCCAACAACACATTCTTACTAATTAAGTTACTATTAATAATTTTTACAGTTGGAAAGTGTAGGAAAAGTTCATTATATATATATATATATATATATATATATATATATATATATATATATATATATATATATATATATATATATGTGTGTGTGTGTGTGTGTGTGTGTGTGTTAATGCCAATGACCTCTAGCTCAAGTGGTTAGAGTGAGACATATCCTCCCAAGAGGTTGCATGTTTGAACAACGGGAGAAGCACATTTAATTCCATGTGGAGGATAAATGTGAGTGCGGACAGGATGCGGTGAGATACAAGTGCTGGTGTGTACCTTCGGGTCGAGCTAGACGCGGTGAAATACAAGTATGGGTACGGACCTTCGGGCCATTATAGTAGGAAAATACAGAACTAATCGAGAAAGGACAAGGCCCCACTGTCCATAGTGGGAAGATTCAAGGCATCATAATTGACCTTCCTCCTGCCACCACCAGGTCCTTTGACGGAGGCGCCAAGGATACTGTTGAACTAGATGCTTACTCGGGAGGCAGCAAGGGCAAAAGCAAACTCAAGGATCATAGTATCCTAAAAACGATGGGCACGACCAGAAAAACGAGATCGACAGGGAAGGGGATGATAACTTCTATCCCCACCCCTAAATGATATAAATCCTAATCTGGAACGCAAGGGGGCTAACCAACAGACAAACCATGAACCGGATCATAGCTCTGAAAAAGCTCCATAAGATCGAGATCTTAGCAATTATTGAAACTAAAGTCAACAAAAATCAAGGTGAGGCCTACAAAATCAATCTGGGTTTCGAAACGGTGGTGACAAGAAACAATAAAATTTGGGCGTTCTTCAGCAAAAACATCTGAGCCAATATCCTAGCGGAGGATGATCAAGTGTTGTCCCTTGAGGTGCTCCATACCCTTCTGGGATCTCCGATAGCTTTTTCGATAGTCTACGGGGGCACCACTAGAACTAGAACAAAGAGGAAGGAATTATGGAACACTCTTCTGCAATTCCAGGTCACTAATGATGGTATGCCTTGGCTCTGCGGCGGAGATTTCAACACTGTCACCAGGCAGGAGGAGAAGTCGGGCGGCCTCCCCCCTAATCCAACCTCTATGTGGGATTTCAACGACTTTATTTTTGAAGCAGCTCTGAACCAAATTCCCTATTCTAGTAACAAATTCACGTGGTGTAACAACCACGAGAAGGACTCAATGCAACTGTCTCGGCTCGACAGGATACTTGCCAACCAGGGATGGGAGGACTTGGTGTTTAGCTCCGCAGTTCCCACCTCACCCATTCAGAATCGGACTAAGCGCCCCTTCTTATGCAGATCTCCACATCTACTCCTCCTGTTGGTAAGGTTTTCAAATTCCTATCCTTCTGGCGGGAACACCCGAATTTCGGCGACGTGGTCACCGTTGCGTGGAACGCGGTCCACCACCTTAATCCACTACAAGAAATTGTATTTTTAGCAACATTTTTTAGCGACATAGGGTCTTTTATGTCTTTAAAAGCTATTTTTTACATGTATTGGCGACATGAGTTCTAGTATGTCGCAGAATCTACATAAATTTTGTTGGAGGAAAATAAAATATTAGTCCCGCCAAAAATTCTCTACATATCGCAACATCCACATGTCGCAGAAAGACATTATACGTTCTGCGACATGTGGTACATGTCGCAGAAAGACACTATATATTCGGCGACATGAATGGTATATGTCGCAAAAAATACTATATATTCAGCGACATGAATGGTATATGTTGCAGAAAAATACTATATGTTCGGCGACATAAACCTAATAGGGAAATACATTTGTATAGTTTGTTAATTGAATAATAACTTAAAAATAAATGAAACAAAGTCCTAAAAAATCAATTACATTGTTTTGGGTTATTTCGCCCGGCAGCTCTTTCTCTCGAGCGCGCTTGGTTCTCTCTGTCTCTATCTCATTCTCACTCTCTCTCCCTGGGTTCTATTAAAACTAGTGATGTGCACATGACATGTGCATAAAAATATTTAAAAAATAAATAAATATGAATTTATTATAAAAAATATATTATTTCTAACATTTGAACTCAAGCAATCAAGAAAACACCTCCCACCTTAACCACTTGATTTACAGTTACTTACTTAGTTATAAATATATGATATTACGTAGTAAATGTTTGTTTAAGTTTTTTTTAAAATAATTAGTGGAATATTTAGGTAGTTAATTAGTTATTTTCTTATTAATTTTTTAATTTATTTAAATGATGATATACATAATGCTTAGACGGCTCATTTTTTCGTCGTTTCTAAGCTGCATTATCTTCTACTATATAATGCAGCTTGGAAACAACTCAAATGTGAGCCGTCCAAGCCGTATGTATATAATCATTCATTTAAATAAATAAAAAGAACTAAACAACTACCTAAATATTCTATTAATTATTTAAAAATTTAACTAAATATACTAACTGTCTAATATAATTTATTTATAACTAAATAATTTTAACTCAAGTAGTTAAAATAGAATGCAATTTTTTTGTTGCTTGAGTTCAATTCATAGAAATAATATATTTTTTTTATAATAAATTTATATTTAATTTTTTTAAATAATTTTTTTCGCACTGCACATCATTAGTTTGAACCCTCCCCCTTTTTTTAGTTTCCTTATAAAATTTTCCCACTAAACTTTTTCATCCCCCTTAAAGTTTTCATTTTCCCTCCTATTCCAAAGCTACCTTAATCACCGTTCTTCCTCCCCATTCCCTCGACTCTACATTTTTCCCTCAAGGACTACCGGAGGGATAACTTCCTCCTCGGGTCAAGCCTCGCCGGGAGGGTCCCCCAATGTGTATCTCTTGAGGGACTGCTGGATCCCCGAAGCCCAATCGCCTACATGGTCATCAAGATCCCCCGACTCGTCACACATACCAGGGAGAGGTTCTACACGATGTTCATCCAAGAGGCCATGGGGCCGACATTCCTCGAAGGGGCCACAGAGTACGTCGAGATGCATTCCCAAATTATCCAACTCGAATTGGGTGCCAATATTCAAATTTCTACGGGCGATATATAGGATGCCCGACTTTTGTTTGATAGAATTCCTGATAGAGATTTAATCATTTGGAAAGTAAAGTTTCTGGTTATGTGAAGATTGGGGATGTTGGCTGTGATTGTTGGCTTTGTTTTGCATGGGCTTGTCGATGAAGCCCTTGCCATGTTTGATCAGATGGAAAGAGAAAATATGAAGTCAAACGATGGTTTGTTATTTTTAGGCTTTTTCTTCTAGTGCTTTTTGATGTTGTTCAGTGATGATGGTTAGTTAACATAGATATGATTAGTTGGGAATATTGAGCATATTGAAGCGACCATATTAGAAGTATAATATGAATGCCCAATCATTTGTTTAATCATGTTATAGTGATTCTAGTCATGATAATGATATCAGGTTGTATCTGTTCCAGGCACTACTTGCTATTTGCATACTTTTTCTCATTAGAAAATACTCAGTTGATAACATCCGAAAGGAGTTTCATGATGTGCAATGGGGTTCCCCTGATGTTGCTCGAGTTGGCTCCAGGTATCGGTGGCATCCCGTACTTCTAAACTGTCGAAAAGAAGTACGAACTACAGGTATGATCCTTTTTGGCTTTGTAAGGGTTATACAAGAAATACTATTTTGATGGTTTAATCTTATAATTAAGTGTCTTTATTCATTAGACACACTGAATATTTTTAGTTCATTATGATCTATGTTCCGTTCATAAATAAATTCTTGGTCTTAATTTTCTTTGTTTACATTTTGGTTGACGAATAAGCTAAGATTTGGGGATTTAGATGAAATTCTGACAACCCAGTTCTATATTTACTTTTTCTTTAGGGAATATCTAGGTTTAACTGAAGGAATAGGCATATCTTAATTAATTACAGACAACCCTTCATATAGGAAACCATTATTTGAGGTCAAACTTCGTTCATAATTTTTAAATTTTTTTTGAGATTTTATAAAAAAGAATGACAAGTTTGAATTGTAGAAGGAGCATTGACAGATTTGTGATGTATGAAAATGTGTTTGCTAAATTTTTTTTTTAAGAAAACATTTGCTATTCTTTAGGACAAGATTTATGTCAATTGATATCATTTGTAAGTTTGATCTATAAGATGACGTCGAAATGCTTGGCCTTGGTGAAATGAAACATTCTATTAGTAAGCGTCTTTGGTTCTTCCTGTCAGTAGATACTATATAAATAAATTGTTTATAGACCTGAAGAAATAGCACCTTGTCCCCCATGAAAGTTTAACCGGCTTGATCATGAAGCAAGCATAAGACAAGTTTGTCTCAAAATAAAGAGCCTTCATTTGGATAAAGCTCTTGTAAATGCCATAAATGTGAATTCCGTAGACTACTTAAGGAGTGTAAATGGAGGAAGAGCATGATCTCTTGGATCAGTTAAACTAAATGGTTGCTTCCCTTTTGAATATGGTTATTGGAATACTGGGAAACCTGAAAGACGTTCATTTGGCTCACTTGATTTTTCAATTAGTTGATAAAGGGCTATACTATGCTGTATGGATTGATTTTTAATGAACGTAGGAGCATTAGAGTTGAATGAGAATTTTACAGAATGAGGTTAGCAAATCTTTCCTATTTTACTATAGGGTGCATTTGTTTTCCTTATATCTCAAACGTCAAGCATATGTACTCTTGGCTTTTCCAACAACTTTTGAAGATACACCCATTTGGAGAATGCAAGAGGAAGGGCCAACTGTAAAAATCTAGATGCCATATTGAACTAGAGTTTTTCTCAAAGATTTAACTGGTTTTTAGTTACTTATATGTATCTTAGGATTCTTCCTACTTACTATAGTGATAAGTAGTGATAAGTTTTTTGAACTCGAGCACTAGAGTTGTATCCAAAGCCTACTTTTTCAGATTAAAGTTTCGTAAGATCTTTTGTTTTCTATTAAATCTTTTTGTTTCCTATTAAAGCATTTTTTGTCTCTCAAGACACATTTTACATTGGTGGTGAGCTTCTTCCATAATGTTCTTAGGGCTGAGAACCATTCTCTATTAGATGGGGGTTCATATGATAGTCATATTACGGTTAATTTCAGATAAGGGTTTGAGGATTTTCATAATATAACGCCTTCAAATTGAGTTCCCATGTCATTCAGTTCTTCAATATAATTGAGTCTATGTAGTATCGTGCATGTGTCGTCTCGTGTCTTTCATGTACTAGGCACACGACAATCCAAATTATTTTAGGACATCGAAATCGAAGTCACTGATGTATCCTTACATTATTCATGTCCCTACAACATATAGGTTCTTCTGGTTTTTTGGGCTTGCTTCCTGTTTCGAGTGGTTGTTTCTGCTGTCATTTTCGTAAGAACGACAACTGGACCTCGTTTGGTTTCCTATCGTTTATTTCTGCCCAAAGCTCAGTGAAGGGGAATACTAAATATTTCTGTGTAACACCCAGTTTTCCAAATGAGGGTATTTTGGTCATTTTTAAAAAAATTTAGAATTTAACTTGAATTATTATTATTATTTATAATTAATGTGGTTTTTGAGTGATTTTTAGAATAATTGTTTTTGGTATTTTAGAGACTTTGACTTAAGTTGACCTTGTAGACTAACCTAGTGGAAAACCTAGGTCAAGACATCTTGGTTAGGTTAAGAAACCCTAATGTGACCTAAGTTAGTGATTTCAAGTTCATTAGAATTGGTTTGGGGCAAATGGGAATTAGTTTGGTCTAAGAATGGCTTGTGAAGTCACAAGTCATAATCATGACTTAAACCATTAGGGACTCAACCAACTTGGCAAAACCTTAGGTCTAGACTCTATGGCCGGCCACTAGACATCCCCCCCATCTATAAATACTCTCCTAGAATTTAGGGCTAGCCTCTTTGTTAGGGTTTATCCAAGTTTTAAGAAAGAGGTGAGTTCCATCTTCAAAAATTCCTATTAAATCCAAATTAAATCCTTTTTCCCTCTAATAAATTGCAACAGGACCTAAATCCCTTGTTCTTGCTGTTTGAAATAAGTTTTGACAGGAAGGAATCAATTTGAAGGACTTTGGGTGGTTTGAGGAATTATTCCTTTGAGGCTTTTTGGGAGGTTGTGCATATAGAGATATAATCCTATCTATTGCTCCTAAAATCTGTTAAAAATCATTTTAGGGAAGCCCTAGCCCTCACCTAATAGTAGGATAGGCTAACCCTAGGTTTTGGACCCATTTCGTGTCCGCATCGGACACGTATCAAGGGGTAGTCTAGGTGTTCGACGAAATGTCTCAAAGGACATTCCAGTCGAGATTTTGGTTTCTATTTGAACAAAAAATTAGCCCTAGGTGTCGTCTAAGGATTCCCAGTGTCGTGTGGTGTTTTGTGTGTCGTGTCGAGTCGTGGGGACACGGGAACACGCGGGTACGGGTGCGTGTGCGCAGCACTATAGCTCCCCTGCTACTCGGGGGCTACTGCGCGCTCAATACTCCACCTCGACACGAGATTTTTGGCATGGTGATAGGGGCAGTGACTGACACGAGGCTCGCAAAGTTTCACGAGTCCTCGTGCCGTGTCGGACACGATATTCAGTGTGCACGGGGCAACCACTAGTGCGTGTGTATGCTGTGTTTGTATTCTTGTGTTTTAATCATTTTTAAATATTTTAAAAGATGTTTAATGATTAGTTAGGTCCTAAACATGATGGTTAATCTCTGTTAGTATAGGGTTACATATTGTTTGGGTTTAATGATTGTGTTGGCTCGATTTTTGGGTCGAACAGTGCAATTTCTGATACTGTATGATACTGTTGTTCCCAGTTTTTTTTCCCAACCCAGTTTAATTCTCTTGTGATATGTTTTCAATTGGTTTTGATCCCTACATGTTTTATATGAGGTTAACTAATTGTGTGGCATTCAAGTTTGGCTTTGGGAGGAGTAGATGGGATTTTGGTATTCGAATTGAGTGGTTTCATTATGTTGTGAACTTAATGTTTTTTTTCCTGTTTATATGAACTGAGTTCATGATGTTATTAAACTAAATTTTGAGTTATGATTTATGTCAAAACCTGAGATGGTTTTCACCATATTATTAGAGTGTTCACTGCTTCCTTTCATTGACTGCAATGTTGTTTTCTTAGAACCTGGAAATGAAGTTGGGCTGTGAGTTGAACCTAAGGTTAAATTCTTCATTATGTTGTGAATAAAGGATGGTTGAATGCAAAGTCTATCAAACCTAAGATTTAGATTCACTACTATGTAAAGTCTGTGAATCCTTTTAGCTGAATTGATTTTTCCATTTCGTGGTTCCATCTAAAACCTGTGTTGTTTCCAGTTTTTCCCTAAATGATAATAGCTTAATTAATTAGGTTGATAACTGAATTCTTTTCATTGTGTGCAATGTGGTTTTCCCATAAACCTGGGAATATAATGTTGGATTGATCTTAAGAAAACTGAAATGGAATGTGAACTTGAGAATAGGTTAAACCATATTGTTAGACTACACATTAATTTCCCACTATTTTCCAGTTTCATTGCAACTTGGGAATGTAAACTGATTCTTTCCCTTGTCCTTGATTTCTGAGTTTGAAGTATTCAAAACCTGAGAGTGTAACTGATTCCAGATTTTTCCCTTTGGGTGTAGCTGATACTGGTAATGTTTTGTTGAAAACTGAGTTCCTTTCTTTCCCTTTACTGTCATGATGCACTGTTATCCCTTAGCCCTGTTTTTCATGTCTTGAACATTACTCTACACATACACTTGTATACACAGTTTTCCTATTGTATTCACTATCACTTGACAGTCACCACACTCCCCTTCCACACACACATACACTTGTGTATTCCTTCTTGTATATATATATAATATATATGCTTGTGAGATATTAGCTCCTATATATATATTAGTTATATGTATATAATGTGTAAAATGTATGTATGGGATAGGCTATATATATATTGTGTAATAGAATGTGTTATAATATTGGGTGATAGTGTATAGATGGCCTATTGGTTATGTATATAGGCATGGCTTGACATGGTATTGCCTAGATTAGCCTAGTGAACCTAGAATAGTTTGGTTAGACCTAGATTGGACTAGTATAGACTAGTTTGACTTCTAGGGTTGACCAGAGTTGACCAAGAGTTGACTTTGACCTAGATTCATGTAGAATGCATTGTAGTGCATCTTATTACCATTCTGGACTTGTTGTGACTTGTGCTGTTCTAATAGGAGCCAGACACCACTCCTCGGACAATATATATATTCTCCAGATTCTCAGGTTACAGGCCAGTACATTCTCTGATTATTTCATATCTTGTTTAGGATTATATATCTGCTTTAGATTACTTTACATGATGCTGACACGTTGGAAACACAGATTAGTACTATATGGATCTGGTTGTGCGATGTTATCCCCTTAGCGGATACATCGGGTATTCGTGTTCGTGTACTTTATCGGAAACATCGTGTACTCTTTGTATTTGTTACATTCGTGTACGAAACGTGTGAATCGTGTATAATCATGTATTCACATGACCTTCGTGTACAATAACATAACGTAACTGGATCCTTGTGTATTGATTGGGGCGGGGGAGTAGAAGTGGTTATGTATTCAACCCAGTAGATTACTTGTGTACAACCTCTGTAGATTACTCGTGTATAACATCGTGCCGTCTACATAACCATCTTGTGCTCTGAATCACTAGCACTGTTAGTTCTCTATATATTGTTGCTATTTATTTACAGTCTCTCTTTTTATCATATTATTTCTTCAGATCCTGTATCTTACTCTCTAGCATGTTTATATTTCCTAACTAGTTATGATTTTGTTGAGATATAATGTACTCGCTCCTGTCCTGACTGGACCTGTTGAAAATTTTACAGTGAATGATGAGGCTCTGGTGTCTATCCCTCTTGGTGCAGCATTAGACATCACTAGTAACTTGGACCTGCTAGCAGTGGATGATACTTCTCTAGATTAGGGTTGTCTTACTTCTGGATCACTGTAGTTAGATTCTGGGATATTTCTTAGATATGTATTTATTTTAGTCACTTAGAATTCTGGATTTGTATCTCTGTGATGTTACATTCCTGGATGTTATCTATCTTTATCTTCTATCTCATTCCTGTTCTATCCTAGATGTGGTTGAGTTATATTCTGTTATGTCACCCCCATTCGGGGAGTATAGCTGTATATTATCCTTATCTGTTAGATGTTTTGACCTAGGACAGCGTTCTACCGCCGACACTGCGGCGTAGGCTGGACGTACCCACGTCACGTGCCCTTATTCTAGGGTGCGGATCGTGACACGTTTTTAGTGGTGGCCCATGCAGGTCGAGTTATGTAGTGGCATTCGAACTAGAGTATCACTACAACCTGCAGTAGGATTGAGGGTACTCAATCACAGTTAGGATTCCTTGAAAGATTCCTGGGACGACCCTTGAGAATCTTATTTAAACTTCAATTTGAAATACTTTTCCTTGTTTTGTTCGCTCTCACTCCTGGATTATTGAATTTGATTTTGTTGGATCGTAGTTGATTTTGATTTTTCCTATCGAGATAAATTTTATAGCCTGAGTTATGATATTTTTTGGTAACATATATTGACGGAATAACGGGGATAATAAACGTCTACTTGATTATGGAACCTGTAGTTTATCGCAGCCATATTAGCTGGCGTGGCGGAAACATGGAGACCTGGCTTCGGATGTACGTATCTTGGTTTTGAGATTTGGAAATTCTCGCAGCTATACTAGTCGGCATAGCGAGATTTCCAGATGACATGATTGTAGAGGTGCATACCCTAGTTATGGAATCTATCGTTATTCGCAGCCTTGCTTACTGGCATGACGAGGACTCTGAGTAACATGATTTTGGACAGACGCATATGATTATCAGGTTGTATCTTGAGAAGGTTTTTAAACATATCATCTCCATCGTACCATTCTGTTGTATAAATTGTATCCCCTTATCAAATAACTTAGGAGTAGGAGTATGAGTAGGAATAGCCTAGCTGTTACTATAACCTTGTGTAACTTCTTGCAATAAATTCTTCCTAATACAATGAATTGGTGATTTTGCTAGACCTTGACTTAGATTTGATATTGTAGCTCTGGTTTCAAAATGGTTCCTTCCTTTAAACAGATAAGCAGAATGGATTTTATCATTGTTTCCTTCTTGCCATTATATCTTGTATTACCTTAAATATATATATAGTGGACACAGATACTTGCCTGACACGTATGCATACTACACTTGTTTACCAACCTATCTAAATGCATGTTAATATGATTAATGTTAAGTTCTCAAAATCCTAGTATTCTAATATAGTGCAGTATCAGTGACTAGTTCTATGTTTTTTCATATTAAATTCGTAATTTAAATTTAAATCTCATGATATTAGTTTTGCTTACATCACTACACATGTATGTTATATACAGGGCTTTATTTCAAATTTTTTTTTTGAGTTTTGTGTTGAATTGTCAAATCTGAGACTGTGTACATAGTAAACCCTTAACCTTGGATTCTAAGTGTTTAGTTCAAATTGCAGTTTTAAATTGTGAAGTTTTGAGCCGTATACATGGTTGTGTGCAGGTATAAAATGTTAGGTTCGTACTCTTACATGTTAAGTTGTGGTTAGGGTACACATTGAGTTGATTTTTTTTTTATGTTCGAATTTCTCCAAAATTTTGAAAAGTGAATACATGATAACATTTTTATTGCTTTCAATATGTGTAGTTCAATTTCAGATCTAATATGTAATGTTGAGCTGAACTGAAAGATCGAACCCTTTATTTCAAGTCTTAACCCATGTACACATGACACTCTACACTAATGTACACAACTGCCATAAAAACCTAACCCTTCAGCTCTATGTTATGTTCACATAGCTAAATGGATATATATATAGTTCTGTATACATATTATAGTGTATGTAGATGCATAAATTATCCTTACCTCTCTATACATGTATCGTGATTGGATTTCCAATGCTATTGACTTTCGTCCCTTAAACTTTTGATTTGATTTTTTTTTATTTTTAGTACCCCTTTTATGTTTTAATTAGTTGTTGATAATTACCAGTTTTCAGGTAGGATGGTAGACTGCTGTACAGCCTTAATGATTGTTGTGTTTTATCCTTTCCAGTATGGCACCCATGACCCGAGCCTGCCGCCTGAGAGCAGCTGCAGCTACTGATAGTGTGCTTCCACCTCCTATTGCTCAGGAGGTAGTGACCCCTCAGGCTGACCCAAGGGTAGTAGCACCTCCCGCCATCGAGGAGGTGTTAGCATCCTTACCAAAGAAATCCCCTCCACCACCTGTTACTCAGGAGAGAGTGGCAGTCTCATATGAGACCAAGAGTTCTTCCCCATCTCCTCCTCTGCCTCCAGGAGCAGTACCCCATACCATACCCTCGGCAGGTTTGTTTCCTGATGGAGCTCAGATATCCAGACTTCTCCGGGATGTGTTAGAGACACAGAGAGTTCAGGCTGAGATCCTGAAGGAGCAGGGCCGTGGAATCCAACTGCTATGGGATTTGGTACATTCAGGAGGAGAGCCTAGTTCTAAGAGGCCGAGGAGCAGTGTATACCCAGAGCCTCGTGAGCACCCAGACTATCAGCCTAGACCAGCCTACCCAGTCCAGACTCCTGTTCACCAGAGGCCAGTTGAGAGAGTGCCTACCTGCGCCTTCTGTAAGAAGCCTGGACATGTGTAGGACATCTGTAGGAAGAGAAGAGGAGTGTGCCTGTTGTGTGGGTCAGCTGCACACAGGCTGCGAGACTGTCCTGCTGCACTTATCCCAGCCAGGACTCCGCCTTCGGGAGGAAGTTCCAGCCACCAGGCCTAGTTAGAGGTGAGTCCTTGACCTATATCTTAGCCAGTCTTTGAAAATTGATGCACCCTACCATATTGTTGTATGTTTTGATATCTTGTGATTGCCTAGTACTGTAGCATGTTGGTGTAACTAGATGAGACCCCAGACTGATATTACATGCCATGACCCCATAGGTTACACTTTCCAACTGAATGATTTAAATAGGTTCTGAGATTTTGATTGTGGGGGTTTGACCTAGAAGGGGTACGATCATCTTAATTTCGAGGACGAAATTTTTCTAAGGTGGGTAGGATTGTAACACCCAGTTTTCCAAATAAGGGTATTTTGGTCATTTTTAAAAAATTTAGAATTTAACTTGAATTATTATTATTATTTATAATTAATGTGATTTTTGAGTGATTTTTAGAATAATTGTTTTTGGTGTTTTAGAGACTTTGACTTAAGTTGACCTTGTAGACTAACCTAGTGGAAAACCTAGGTCAAGACATCTTGGTTAGGTTAAGAAACCCTAGTGTGACCTAAGTTAGTGATTTCAAGTTCATTAGAATTGGTTTGGGGCAAATGGGAATTAGTTTGGTCTAAGAATGGCTTGTGAAGTCACAAGTGATAATCATGACTTAAACCATTAGGGACTCAACCAACTTGGCAAAATCCTAGGTCTAGACTCTATGGCCGGCCACTAGACAGCCCCCCCATATATAAATACTCTCCTAGAATTTAGGGCTAGCCTCTTTGTTAGGGTTTATCCAAGTTTTAAGAAAGAGGTGAGTTCCATCTTCAAAATTCCTATTAAATCCAAATTAAATCCTTTTTCCCTCTAATAAATTGAAACAGGACCAAAATCTCTTGTTCTTGCTGTTTGAAATAAGTTTTGACAGGAAGGAATCAATTTGAAGGACTTTGGGTGGTTTGAGGAATCATTCCTTTGAGGCTTTTTGGGAGCTTGTGCACATAGAGGTATAATCCTATCTATTGCTCCTAAAATCTGTTAAAAATCATTTTAGGGAAGCCCTAGCCCTCACCTAACAGTAGGATAGGCTAACCCTAGGTTTTGGACCCATTTCGTGTCCGCATCGGACACGTATCAGGGTGTAGTCTAGGTGTTCGACGAAATGTCTCAAAGGACAATCCAGTCGAGATTTTAGTTTCTATTTGAACAGAAAATTAGCCCTAGGTGTCGTCTAAGGATTCCCAGTGTCGTGTGGTGTTTTGTGTGTCGTGTCGAGTTGTGGGGACACGGGA
This sequence comes from Iris pallida, assembly GCA_029216955.1. Classification (NCBI taxonomy): domain Eukaryota; kingdom Viridiplantae; phylum Streptophyta; class Magnoliopsida; order Asparagales; family Iridaceae; genus Iris; species Iris pallida. The sequence goes on from JANAVB010005397.1 coordinate 15,882,084, forward strand.
ACACGCGGGTGCGGGTGCGTGCGCGCGGCACTGTAGCTCTCCTGCTACTCGGGGGCTACTGCGCGCTCAATACTCCACCTCGATACGAGATTTTTGGCATGGTGATAGGGGCAGTGACTGACACAAGGCTCACAAAGTTTTACGAGTCCTCGTGTCGTGTCAGACACGATATTCAGTGTGCACGGGGCAACCACTGGTGCGTGTGTATGCTGTGTTTGTATTCTTGTGTTTTAATCGTTTTTAAATGTTTTAAAAGATATTTAATGATTAGTTAGGTCCTAAACATGATGGTTAATCTCTGTTAGTGTAGGGTTACATATTGTTTGGGTTTATGATTGTGTTGGCTCGATTTTTGGGTTGAACAGTGCAATTTCTGATACTGTATGATACTGTTGTTCCCAGTTTTTTTCCCAACCCTGTTTAATTCTCTTGTGATATGTTTTCAATTGGTTTTGATCCCTACATGTTTCATATGAGGTTAACTAATTGTGTGGCATTCAAGTTTGGCTTTGGGAGGAGTAGATGGGATTTTGGTATTCGAATTGAGTGGTTTCATTATGTTGTGAACTTAATATTTTTTTCCTGTTTATATGAACTGAGTTCATGATGTTATTAAACTAAATTTTGAGTTATGATTTATGTCAAAACCTGAGATGGTTTTCACCATATTTTTAGAGTGTTCACTGCTTCCTTTCATTGACTGCAATGTTGTTTTCTTAGAACCTGGAAATGAAGTTGGGCTGTGAGTTGAACCTAAGGTTAAATTCTTCATTATGTTGTGAATAAAGGATGGTTGAATGCAAAGTCTATCAAACCTGAGATTTAGATTCACTACTATGTAATGTCTGTGAATCCTTTTAGCTGAATTGATTTTTCCATTTCGTGGTTCCATCTAAAACCTGTGTTGTTTCCAGTTTTTCCCTAAATGAGAATAGCTTAATTAATTAGGTTGATAACTGAATTCTTTTCATTGTGTGCAATGTGGTTTTCCCATAAACCTGGGAATATAATGTTGGATTGATCTTGAGAAAACTGAAATGGAATGTGAACTTGAGAATAGGTTTAACCATATTGTTAGACTGCACATTAATTTCCCACTGTTTTCCAGTTTCATTGCAACCTGGGAATGTAAACTGATTCTTTCCCTTGTCCTTGATTTCTGAGTTTGAAGTATTCAAAACCTGAGAGTGTAACTGATTCCAAATTTTTCCCTTTGGGTGTAGCTGATACTGGTAATGTTTTGTCGAAAACTGAGTTCCTTTCTTTCCCTTTACTGTCATGATGCACTGTTATCCCTTAGCCCTATTTTTCATGTCTTGAACATTACTCTACACATACACTTGTATACACAGTTTTCCTATTGTATTCACTATCACTTGACAATCACCACACTCCCCTTCCACACACATACACTTGTGTATTCCTTCTTGTATATATATAATGTATATATATAATATATATATAAAAAAAATATATATAATATATATGCAATTGTGAGATATTAGTTCCTATATATATATATATTAGTTATATGTATATAATGTGTGAAATGTATGTATGGGATAGGCTATATATATATTGTGTAATAGAATGTGTTATAATATTGGGTGATAGTGTATAGATGGCCTATTGGTTATGTATATAGGCATGGCTTGACATGGTATTGCCTAGATTAGCCTAGTGAACCTAGAATAGTTTGGTTAGACCTAGATTAGACTAGTATAGACTAGTTTGACTTCTAGGGTCGACCAGAGTTGACCAAGAGTTGACTTTGACCTAGATTCATGTAGAATGCATTGTAGTGCATCTTATTACCATTCTGGACTTGTTGTGACTTGTGCTGTTCTAATAGGAGCCAGACACCACTCTTCGGACAGTATATATTCTCCAGATTCTCAGGTTACAGGCGAGTACATTCTCTGATCATTTCATATCTTGTTTAGGATTATATACCTGCTTTAGATTACTTTACATGATGCTGACACGTTTGAAACACGGATTAGTACTATATGGATCTGGTTGTGTGATGTTATCCCCTTAGCGGATACATCGGGTATTCGTATTTGTGTACTTTATCGGGAACATCGTGTACTCTTTGTATTTGTTACATTCGTGTACGAAACGTGTGAATCGTGTATAATCATGTTTTCACATGACCTTCGTGTATAATAACATAACGTAACTGGATCCTTGTGTATTGATTGGGGCGGGGGAGTAGAAGTGGTTATGTATTCAACCCAGTAGATTACTCGTGTACAACCTCTGTAGATTACTCGTATATAACATCGTGCCGTCTACATAACCATCTTGTGCTCTGAATCACTAGCACTGTTAGTTCTCTATATATTGTAGCTATTTATTTACAGTCTCTCTTTTTATCATATTATTTCTTCAGATCCTGTATCTTACTCTCTAGCATGTTTATATTTCCTAACCAGTTATGATTTTGTTGAGATGTACTGTACTCGCTCCTGTCCTGACTGGACCTATTGAAAGTTTTACAGCGAATGATGAGGCTCTGGTGTCTATCCCTCTTGGTGCAGCATTAGACATCACTAGTGACTTGGACCTGCTAGCAGTGGATGATACTTCTCTAGATTAGGGTTGTCTTACTTCTGGATCACTGTAGTTAGATTCTGGGATATTTCTGAGATATGTATTTATTTTAGTCACTTAGAATTCTGGATTTGTATCTCTGTGATGTTACATTCCAGGATGTTATCTATCTTTATCTTCTATCTCATTCCTGTTCTATCCTAGATGTGGTTGAGTTATATTCTGTTATGTTACTCCCATTCGGGGAGTATAACTATATATTATCCTTATCTGTTAGATGTTTTGACCTAGGACAGCGTTCTACCGCCGACACTGCGGCGTAGGTTGGACGTACCCACGTCACGTGCCCTTATTCTAGGGTGTGGGTCGTGACATTCTGCCAGAAGCTCAGACTCCTCGCGAAGCTACTGATAGATACAAAACCACTGATAGATCACAAAATCGCTGATAGACGCAGGAAATTTTTTTGTCTCAACCTTTTTCAGAAGTTGAAGCTGAAGACAGAGAAGTAGAAACAAGTAAGCTAACAACTAGCTCATTATTATGCTCATTGCATGTCTAATAAAACAATCAGGTTATGTAAGATCAGGAACTTCTTTGAGATACTTTTCTTAGATAAACGATCAACCATTAACATACAAAGTTTTTTGATACTTAAAGCCGATTACAAAAGTTTCTTGATACTTTGAGATTCTTGTGCTCACTGCAGGTCTTTTTCTTTAAATTGCAGTGTTCTAGATTCATAAATGTTTTCTACAAGTGATGCAGGAGAGCACTGGAAACTTGAACACATTCTCTCTACTTTTAAAGGTTATTAATCTGCCAAATTCTATTAAGTTGAACTGATTTCTTTTCTTCATCATGGCTTGTCTTGGTATACATCAATATTGCTTTGTTTCTTTGTTACTTGTTATATACTAAATTCATGACTGTGTACAATCCATCTCTTTTGTTTCCCTATTATTTGTTACTAATTCATGCCCATGTCTTGGTATGCATCAATATTAATTTGTTTCCCTTTGGTTGTCATGTTTTGTTTCTTTTTTAATGTTTAATTCACCCTTGGGTACATGTCAATACCTTTCAGTGTGGTTCATGTTTTTGAATAATATTACAAGTCTATAAAGTTGACAGGAATCTTGATTGATATTATAATATAGGGAACTAAGTGAGCACTATCTTTAGATACATAAGCCAAGGTATGGTTTCTCACGACAGATCCTTCAAACGAAACAATTAAACCAGAATTAAAATGGTGAAGAAAGATACACGAAGGATCAAGCTTTTCGGGTTTTCCATCCACAACATCTTTGAGTTGGCAACACTCCAGCTCTGTGAAAAGAAAGATTAAGCCTTAGCCTCTTCATACCTTAATAAATCTCACTAAGAAATTCTACTTCAGAAGAATATGGACTTCTCTACTCTAAGACAACTTTGAAATTACTAATGCTATTAAATAACACAATTAATAAGAGTTAAATTTGGTCTCTCCTGCCATATTTCATCGTCAAAGTATTGTCCAATTGGGTCAATGTTGCTTCTCACTATCCCTTCAAAGAAAACAGGTTCTTGAGGAATGATACCAAAACGTGATATGAGATTGTGAAGGCCCAGTGACTGTATGTCAACTCCATCAATGACTATCTTGCCCTGAGAAGGCTCTATGATTCTGAACAGAACTTGTATCAGTGTCAATTTGCCACTCCCCGTCCGACCCACTACTCCTATCTTTTCACCCCCTTGAATGTGCAATGTGATTCCCTTGAGAACTAAAGGAGTGTTTGGTCGATACCTTACCTGCATGAAATCAGTCCATCACATAGAGTAGTACCAATAAATCCAAGAACTTAACCGTTTTGCTTAGTGTACAGTGCCATAGAAAAGTACTTAAGTGTACAGTACCAATTCTCCAGGTTTGGGTGAGTGTAGAGGGGAGGGGGTTCCCTTGTGTGCAGCTGTATCAGGCTAATAGAAGCAGACAATTAAGATATTCAAGTTAAGCGGAAATAAATGTTAATGCAGGTAAAGCATGTAAAGAAAAGACTATTAAAAGCTATGTAGTTAACTCTAATTCACACCAAAATAAGATTTGGAGAAGGCAAAGTCAAATAATCCACCCGTAGTCAATCATTTGGGGTTAGGAGAAGCATTAAAATGATTGAGCGGATCCAACCAAGTTCTGTTACAGTTGTTGGATTTCAGGCTACAGTATGGACTCTTACATTGGTATCCATGATCTATACATCATGGTATTTGATAGTCATCTGCTGCCAGAATTGCCAAATATAATTTCTTTAGATGTAAGTATCACCATTAATCTTTGTGGCTTGGCATTTGATCACTTCAACAGACGCAAGATTTTGATCAGATTCTGAAAAAGATGAATTAATTTCAGTAGGAAGGAAGGGATTTTGTTTTACTGGTATCAAACAAACTAGAGATACTGATAAAAATGACTTAACAAAGAAACACCTGGAAGTTGTGTGTCGTATTAACATCGCTTTTTGTTCTGGTGTGTTATATTTTGTATTGATAGTGTTTTATCTAGGAAAACATAGATTAAATGAAAGAATTACTAAGCTTAATCTTAGGTTATGATTCCAGGATGAAGAAAGCAACCTACAATGAATAAATTTCTTTATCAGCAAATAACAGCCAGTAAAGAAAAATGGCTGGGAGGTGTGATTAATTAGCATTTCAAACGCAAACACTAGTTTTTGGTTTAATATGTTTGCGTAAAACCTTTTGATTTCGAATCTTTCATTATAATAAAACGATTTATATTTCGTACACCATCGATGAGTTGTATTGATTACAAATATATTAATATCACGAGCTAACCATCCTTTGTTTTACTGACTCAATTTTTTTTATGTTTATACTTTATAGATCATAATCTTTTCCTTTCCTTTACTGTCTCAGTTTTACTGTGTGCTATAGGTACATCTGATACATTATTTCTTGTCACTCTCGGGTACCACCCAATTTTATCATGTCATATAATACTTCGTCATTTTTCTTCTAATATGTGGACGAGTTCCCGTATCTTCTATATGCTCGTATTTACATTTTAATAATAATGATATTATGTGAATGCTAATTTTATCTTGTCGACTTAGTCTCTACGATAAGTTCTAATTTTACATAATACAACTCATCACTTGCTTGTCTACTTATCTTTTTGCTCTTGTTGTTTTTAGTCGTTTGTTGCTATTAATTCAATTTTGGAAGAGTTGTTGCATTTAATTTTGCATGTAAGTCCCTTAAACTTCCACTGGATATACGTGATAATGTGTGTGTGTGTGTGAAGATTTTTTTGCATATATAGTTCTTATACCTATCATTCTTTTAGTGTGTATATATATATATATATATATATATATATATATATATATATATATATATATATATATATATATATATATATATATATTCTATTTTACTTACATTTTTTTTATTTTTTGTTTGCAGGATCAAATCGACACATTGACAAAAGCTAATTTTGGGGGAAGACATTCATATCATGAGATCTATTAGTTAGGATGATATTCTAGGAAGTCAATCAAATATTAATATGTTATGTCTACATTATAGTTGCCTAATTTGAATACAGTACGTTTGTAAAATACATTATTTTTTTACTATATGGGCCACTTGAAGTTGTTAAAATATTGCATTATGAATTATTTTGTAAAGAGATGTTTAAAGACATCATATTGGATTCATGTTTTGTTCACATAACTTGTTGCTCTTTTCTCTCAAGTTCTTTGAATAATTTTTTAATGTTTTAAAGTTATTTCTAAAAGATTTTTTTTAAATTTATCTTGGAAAATATAAGAAAAAATAAAAATTAATGTAAAAAAAAATATAAATTAGCCATAAGTGTATTTATATTTGGCTACATTAGTTTTCGCGACATCAAATTGTGTAGCAGAAACTATTTTCTATAATAACTAAAATAAATAAATTAGGCTTTTGGCGACATGTGTTATGTTGCCAATGTATCACTTTTCTACGACACACAAAACACATGTCGTCAAAGGGTTTCACTACCAAAATACATGTATTTACCGACGGCCTTATCCGTCGGTAGTCCGTCGCCAAAAATAAATACCGACGGATTACCGACGGATATTTTGGTAAAACAGCCGTCGGGAATAACCTCGTCGCTAAAACATATCCGTCGCTACTCCGTCGCTCAGCGACGACTTAGCGACGGAATACCGTCGGCGCATTTAAATATATATAGCGACGGATTACCGACTAGCTTTCGTCAAAACATGTATCAGGATATAGGATTAGCGACGGAAAACTCCGTCGCTAAAGAGTCGGCAAAACCGTATCAGTGATTTTCTGATACGCAATATCCGTCGCTAATCCGTCGTAAATTTGTCGGTAAAAGCGTATCAGAGATTTTCCCATACGGCAGGTCGTCGTTATGCCGTCGCTAATCCGCCGAGGTGTACGACGGATTAGCGTCGTATTAGTGACAAAACATCCGTCGCTAACTGCAAAATTTATGGACATCAAACAGAACCAGGTCGACGGACATTCCGTCGCTAAACCGTCGCTCAATGTAAAATTCTCCAGGTAGCGACGGATATTACGTCGCCAATCCGTCGATACATTAAATTCCTACAGTTAGCGACGGATAGTCCGTCGGGACTTTGTCGCCAGTCCGCCGTAAGTTAGTCGCCAATCCGTCGCGAAAGCTAAAATTTATGGACATCAAACAGCACCAGGTCGACGGATCGTCCGTCGCCAATCCGTCGCTTTATTTAAATGCTCCAGGTAGCGACGGTTTTTACGTCGCCACTCCGTCGCTAACCTCAGTTTCTCCAGTTAGCGACGGACTATCCGTCGCTGAGTGGTCGCCAGTCCGTCGCTAACTTCTAATTTTTGACAAAAAAATACTGCAAACAGACTCTTTCCTGTTTATACAACACATCCAACACAATATCAAACATGCAAAATATCCATATACAACACCATATATCCATATCCAACACGAATATCCAACGTATCCAATATCCAACACCATATATCCATATGCAAAATATCCATATCCGACACCAATATCCAACGTATCCAATATCCAACAAAATATTACCAACACAATATATCCAATATCCAACATTAAATTATCCAAACATAAAAAAAATATCCGAACATACAATGTATCCAAATGTCTACAAAACCAACAACATAAACAAAATCAAATCCCGTCCGTCGGATCGTCTCGTGCTCGTGCTGCCGCATCCGCTTTGCGTATGTACTCCTCCACCGTGTGTGCCGGCACTTGGGACAAGACATGGTCTGGAAGCACGCGTAGCTGCTCTGGCGACAACATGTCAAGGAGCGTCAAGATGGTGTTATCCGATACGATGCGGGCGTCCGCAGAGCGGTTAAACGAAAGCCGTCCGGGGAAAGAAGGACCAGGTCGATCCGAAGCACCGGCAGCAGCAGTAGACGGACCGAGGAGCACCACCAGATGAACCGGGAGCACCAGCAGACAGACCGGGAGCAGACGGACCGGGAGCAGACGGACCGGGAGCAGACGGATAGCGCCCCAACACTATCGCCCGCAAATCTGACACCGTGGAGGTCAGAGTCGCAAGCTGCGCCCTCACATCGTCAACCGGGGGCGCTGGGGGAGGCGGAGGCGGTGGATATCTCGGGGACGACTGCAACGAGGGCGCCATGGAACCTAAGCCGTAGGCGCGCCCTTTCCTAACGTCGCCGACGGATTCTACGAACACGTCGTCGTAGCGAGCGGCCATAGAAGAGTGCGTCTGGGTGGGCGTCGTTTCGCCGACATTCTCGGAAGGGGGCTCGATCTCAAGCCGACTAAGTGCCTCACGATATGCAGCCTATCCAATGAATGTGTTTATACTATAAGTTTTCCTAAGTTATAATCTAAATCCTATGTTTCCCTAAGTTATAGTCTGAATCCTAAGTTTATCTAATTAACTTAACAATAATTATATTTCTAACATAAATCTCATAAACGTAAGTACTTACATCAGTCTCATCGGCCCTCGCGTCGACGAAGCTCCCGTCCTTCTGCCTCTTGTGCATATGCACGAATATATCGTGAGCGGTGACCGTCTCCGCCTCTTTTCCCTGCTTCACCGCCCGTTGGGCCTGCATACGTAGAATTTAATTAACTTCGTATATTAACAGTACGAAATTAAATAATAGAATGAACTTGAATTTGCGCTATCTCACCAAATCTGCATGCGTCGATGCGTAGGGCCTTGATCCCCCCGTATGCAGACCCGCGGCCTGTCGATTAGCCTTAGCTTTCTCCGATTTCAGCTTGAACTGCGGAGTATCCATCTTCTCCAACATCTGCTCATTGTACTCCGCCCGGATCCAGTCCTTCCTCGTATGCGCCGTACGAAGGTCGTACACCGCATCCCGTATCTTCTTCCCGGCGGCGGCTTTGTAGGTCCTGCGGATCGCCTCCTCGCGATGGGGGGGCCACCAGAACGTCCTCTGACATACAAATTTAAATATCACGTAATAAAAAATTTAATGATTTAAAGAATAATTAATAATTCACCGACGGATTTATACCCTCATCTCGTCGAGCCAGACGTACTTCATGTCCTGAGGCACCTCAGAAAAATTGAGGTAGGGGCCATGGTAGTTATCCCGGATAATGCGCCCTAGAATCCGGGCAGCATCCCACGGGAAAAACCTATAAAGAAGCAACGACTGGATTATTAACTTGAATAAAAATAAATTTAATAAATTAACTTAAATTTACTTACGATTCACCAGCGGGCCATAGCTCTCGTCGGAACTCGCCCACCAGCCTCTCTGGTGGCGTCGGGGGATCCGCGGGTCCGCGTATGTACTCCCCGGTAACAGGATGAAACTGAATCCCGGGGTACTCCGAGGCCCACCCTACAGTAACTGCTGGGCCCCCTGCTGCATCTGCTGCTGCATACGCTGGTACATCCGGTGGCGGAACGGATCCGCTAGCGGATGGAGTCACAGGCCTCGACGACGATGTCGGTGGCACCGAGGAAGAATGACGGCGGAAAGAGCCTGTGTCCGGGCTCTCCAAGTCGGGATCGGAGGTCACATCCGGGGAATGCGGCTGGCGACCACGACCGCTACCACCACGTCCACGCCCACGACCACCACCACCACCGCCGCCGCCGCCACCGCCACGACCACGGCCAGCACCACCAGTATGGGTGCTCGCAACCATGCCCTGTAAATAGAACACATAAACAAAATACCGACAACATAGATTTATAAATGAATATAAAACTAAACATATCCATACCAGCAGCAGGGCGATGAGTGCCGCCCAGACGAGTAGGCCTAGGAGTGCCATCTGTAAAAAGAAACTCATACAATAATACACAAATATCCCAAACTGAAATAAATATTACAATCAGAAGTGAAGTACGAATAAAAGCTAGATACACAAATCTGATAAAATCACGCACCAATACAACAAAGTACAATTCTTGTAACTTTTGATGAAAGGGCATCTTGTGTTCCACTAGACTTGTAATTGTAAATCCAAATGTAATAGGGTAATTTAGGATTCGAGACTAGATATTGGGTGCTTCAAGATACAACTGAAATATAGCGATATTTAATCATCGTCATCGTCCTCTTCCTCGGCCTCGGCCTCATCATCATCATCATCCTCATCGTCGAATTCATCTGTATCCTCATCCTCATCCTCATAAAGTTCTTCTTCTTCTTCTTCTTTAGTCTCAATACTTGGGACAAGACGCCTCTTTCTCCCCTGGTTGACATCTAAGTCTTGTATATCAACCTCTTCCTCCCCTCTATTTTTATCAGCAAGAGGTATATCAACCTCTAATTCAACATCCATGTCACAAGACTGTTGTCCCAAGTATTGGGGCTTTTCGATCTGGTCCTCTTGGTATGCTAGGTCTCCAACGTTGAATGTATTTCTAGATTTAATCTTGCATACTGCCCACCAGTCAAAGCGATCTCTACGACGCCTTGGGTAGCTTGTATAGTAGACTTGAACAGCCTGACTTGCTATCGCAAACGTGTCGGACCCTCTATACCTCCTGCGATGATTTATATCGACGAATCCAAATTGTTTATCGATTCTCCAACTGATATTTGGTGTCGTATCGAACCACTCACATTTGAACATAACAATATGCATATCAAATGGGGCACTATATTGTAATTCTACAATATCCCGAAGCACTCCATAATAGTCAAAGTCCGGCTCGTCGTTATAGATTGTGCCTCTTATGCAAACACCAGAATCCTTCGTACTGAAGCCGTCATTAAGAAATTCGACATTTATAGGATGTTGAGTTGTCTTAAACTTGAAGCCATTAACGACATAGCCGGGCCAAGTCTTTGCATGCTTCTTCGGTCCCAATGACAAATAACGAATGCTCTCATTTGTGAGTGTACTTGGTTCAGCTAATAAAACCTGTAAACTTTAAATGTTTTAGTTGCATATATATATTTAAATGGTAGCCGCATAACATATTATATCAGTTACTTACGTAATCTCGAAACCATGACGGAAAGGTAAAATCAACCTCTCTTTGAAGTCCCTCATCGGTAATATCGGGTGTCCTTATTTTGACTTCATCTCTAAATACACTGTTAGAGAGAATAAAAATTAGTGTAGTCACTTACCTCACCAAATTAGAGATTATAACGAGGTGTAGTCATTTACTTCTCCAAATCTCTCACTTCTTGTATGTCACAATTTAACAAGACATATCGGTGAGTGGCATCATACTCATCGTCACTCAACCACCGTTTCTTACTAGCCCCAATAGGCTTGCCCCTTAAATTGAATATACCTCCTTCCTTAACGTCTTCGTCATTCCTTTGAGGTCTATTTCGATTTGTCTCAACATGAGTATCAAAATAAATGGAGCAAAAGTTTGACACCTCCTCGATAAGATATGCTTCGCATATCGAAGCCTCTATATGAGCCTTGTTGCCAACTTTCTTCTTTAGATGATGTAGATACCTAGAGAGACAAATTATCTTGAGAATTAACAATGAATTGTAAAATCCACTTAAATTATATCGATTTTATTTACCTTTCAAAGGGGTACATCCATCGATAATGAACAGATGCACCGACACAGACTTCGTATGCTAGATGAATCGGTAGATGCTCCATACTGTCGAAGAAACCCGGTGGAAATATTTTCTCTAACTTGCAAATTGTTAAGACAATCTTCTCCTCAAGTTGTATCATATGTTGCACCGTGAGCTTAGTTGAACAGATATCCCTGAAGAATATAGACAGCTCGGCCAACGAAACCCATACAGCAGAAGGCAACAACTCTCTCAACGCAATGGGCAGTAATCTTTCCATAAACACGTGGCAGTCATGACTCTTCATTCCTGTTAGCTTGCGTTCATTGAGATCAATGCATCTAGACAAATTCGACACATAGCCGTCGGGAAATCTTAAAGTAGATATCCACTTACAGATTATTAATCTATCTTCCTTGCTCAATGTATGGCGCTATCGGCTTAGTTACTTGTCCACCAGCTCCCCTTTATATCAAGTTTAGATTATGACGTTTGTATATCTCGGCCATGTCTTGTCTTGCTTTTGGATTGTCCTTCGTCTTTCCTTTAATATCCATAACGGTATTGAAGACATTATCGAACACATTCTTTTCGATATGCATGACATCAAGATTATGCCTAATAAGATTATCTTTCCAATAAGGCAAGTCCCAGAAGATATTCCGTTTGGTCCAGTTATGGCTTTGTCCGAACCCCTCGACACGATTGTTCGATGGATCTTCCATTGCGGTGGGCAATTCCTTTACATCTTCCCAAATATCGTATCCGACAATCTGGCAGGAGGTTCAAAAATTCTTGTTTTCCATATCTGAACGCGTCCTTGTTCTTTCGCCAAGGATGTCTCGTTGGCAGAAATTGACGGTGACAGTCAAAGAAAGAAGTTTTTCCTCCATGTCTAAGGCGGAACGCCTTACTATTTTCCATACATATCGGACAAGACATGTTGCCGTGCGTACTCCATCCCGACAGCATACCGTATGCTGGAAAATCATTGATTGTCCACATGAGTGAAGCTCTCATCTGAAAGTTTGTTTTCTGGAAATATCATAGGTCGTGACGCCGATCTCCCACAACTGTTTCAGCTCATCCACCAACGGCTGTAAATATATATCGATGTTCTTTGTCGGATTTTTGGGACGGGTATGATAGCTGTCAAGAAATATAAGGAGTCTTCATACACATCCATGGTGGCTGATTGTAAGGGGTAAAAATGACCGGCCAGCATGAGTATTGAGATCCCGACTGTCCGAAAGGGGCGAAGCCATCAGAACATAGCGCCAGGCGTACATTTCTAGGCTCTGCAGCAAAATCTGGATGACATAAATCAAAATATTTCCACGCCTCCCCATCCGAAGGATGTGACAATTCTCCTTCGTCCTTTATGCGATCTTCACTGTGCACGTCATGTGTTCTGCTGTATTCAGAGACATATACATCCTCTGTAAGCGCTTCGTGATCGACAAGTAATGCATATACTTGTAAGGACATCGTTTCTAGTTGACTTTCCTTTTCCCTGTACTGTCTTGTAACGATCCGCATTACAGAACCAACAACTTTCTAATACGCAATTTCTTTGTAATACAACATGCATCCGTTGCGAACAATCTATCTTCTCGTACCCCAGTCCCAGTTGTCGGACCATCATCTTTGACTTGTAGAAGTTTCTTGGGAGCTCTTTTGATTCCTTCGGTAACACCTCATTAGTTAATTGTGTGATCCGATCATAGCAAGCTTGTGGCAAGTTAAAATCAGACTTTATGTTCAACAACCGCATCGTCACTGACAGTGCGGAATGAGTCTCACAACCAGGATATAGAGGAGTATCTGCGTCCTTAAACATATCATAGAACTCCTTTGCCTCGGGATTAGGATCCTCCGGATCAAAATTAGGCCCTGCCGCAGCATACACCATATCTCGTACAAGGTTCTGCATGTCTCCATAATCCACAGAGCATCCGTCGTCTTCGAGGACATCCGTTGCAGCATTATCATCAAAGCATAAGTACCAGCTTCTGCAGCCTGTCTTTCTGAATATAATTCACCTTGCGATGACCACAGGCCGTAATCACGTACGAAACCCTTACGGGTCAAATGATCTCTCACAGTCATCACTTCTTCGAAACGTCTATTGTGACAATTAACACATGGACACTTGATTTTGTTATCGTCCATGTACTGAGTTTTGCTCATGGCATACTTAAGAAATACTTCCACACCTGCCTGAAAATCGTCACTCCACCAATTTGCTCTCGTGTTGTCGTTTGTACATCCATGTACGATCAACAAAGTAACGATTCATGCTCGATTTGATGTGAATATCTGTATCGTAAGACAAACTAAACATAAGAATTAATAGCCCGATACCGATACTCATATCGTAAGAAAAACTAAACTTGTGGATAACACGCTAGGCCTACGACGAGGCTACTTAGTATCACAATCTAACATAATTAGTATATAATCATGTAACTGGTGGATCCGCTAGCTAGTAAGCCGGATGTACTTAATATCAGAGAGTATCAGATTAGTATCAGTATAGGTTAGGTAGACCGTATCAACGCATATCGGAATAGTAGGCCGAATAGGAGGCCGAGATAGTCGAATGAGAAGAAGGGAAGAAAGGAGGAGCAGATGGGTCCAGAGCCATGGTGGAGGAGGAGAAGTAACATGAGAGCAGTTTCCGCCGTAACATCTCCTGGCTCTGCTGGCAACTGAAGTCCAGATGCTACAAAGGACGATCCTTCGCTGAAATCGACTACAACACCTATCAGTTCAAGTTCATTCCTATGAGTATATTCCAATGCCATAGAGAAAGGTCAACAAACTGATGGCTTCTATGGCATTGGAATCTACTCATATAGGAATGAACTTGAACTGATAGGTGTTGTAGTCGATTTCAGCGAAGGATCGTCCTTTGTAGCATCTGGACTTCAGTTGCCAGCAGAGCCAGGAGATGTTACGGCGGAAACTGCTCTCATGTTACTTCTCCTCCTCCACCATGGCTCTGGACCCATCTGCTCTCCCTTCTTCCCTTCTTCTCATTCGACTATCTCGGCCTCCTATTCGGCCTACTATTCCGATACCGATACTTTGAACCTTGATCTTAACCCAAACCTATATACTGATCGATACTAATCCGCTACGCCCGATACTAAGTATATACGGGCGATACTGATAGCGATAGTCCGATACCGATAGCGATAGTCCGATACCGATAGTTCGATCGATACCGATAGTTCGATACCGATAGCGATAGTCCGATACCGATAGCGATAGTTCGATACCGATAGCGATAGTCCGATACAGATACACATGGACCTACATATCTATATATCACTAGTAGCCATACTCCTCTATATACTACTCTACACTAGGATCTAGTAACCATATACTACTCTACACACTAGCTACGAGTCATACTCTAAAATAAGGTAAACTAATTTACCCACACATTAAAACCAACCCAATCAAATCTTAGGCAAACTATTCATATGATATCAATCGAAATACAAATAGGTCAACTAGGCTAGTTCTAGGTCAAATTAGGAGTCCAAGTCAACTCTGTCAAAACTAACCTTAATTAGGCTAAACTTCTACCTTAGCTAATCAAATATATATACTAGACTTCACGACGTGTGTCTGTGTATATATATATATATTATTAATAAATTAAATTATAAAATATATGCTATATATATATATATATATATATATGTATGTGTGTGTGTGTGTATCCATGTGTCTGTGTCCGTGTGTGTCCGTCTGTGTGTGTGTGTGTCTGTGTGTGTGTGTGTGTGTCTGTGTGTCCGTGTGTCCGTGTGTGTGTCTGTGTGTGTGTGTCCGTGTGTGTGTGTGTGTGTCCGTGTGTGTGTGTGTCCGTGTGTGTGTGTCTGTGGGAGAGGAGGAGGAGGACTCCTGCACGGGGACTCCAGAGTCCTCCTACGCCCCCCTGCCCCGACCCCCCCCAACCCCGCCCGATCCCCCCCAACCCCTGCCCGACCCCTCTCCCCCCTGCCCCCCCTGCCCCCACCCCCCCCCCCCCCCCCCCCCCCCCCCCCCCTGCCCGACCCCCCCCAACCCCTGCCCGACCCCTCCCAACCCCTGCCCCCCATGCCCCGACCCCCCAACCCCTGCCCGACCATCCCCAACCCCTGCCCGACCCCCCTCCCACCCCCCTGCCCAGACCACCCCCCCACCCCTGCCCGACCCCTCCCCGACCCCCCATGTCCCCTCTCCCACCCCACCATTGCCCCGACCACCCCACCCCCTACCCGAACCCCCCTGCCCAGACCACCCCCCACCCCTGCCCGACCCCCCTCCGACCCCCCTGCCCCCGACCACCCCACTCACCACCCCGCCCCCACACCCCACCCGTACCCAAAACCCCCCTACCCACACCCTCTCCAACCACTACGACAGCCCCCCAACCCCCCAAATCGTAAAAGAGAGAGAGAGAGAGGGAGATAGAGAGAGAGAGAGGGAGGGAGAGAGAGCATACCTTAGAGAGAGAGAGGGAGATCGCCGGTCGGAGAGAGGGAGATTGTCGAGAGAGGGAGAGGGAAGAGAGAGAGTGTTTGGGAGGGAATGAAAATTTCCCCCCCGTCGGTTCAATTTAAGTTAGGGTACATAAATTAGCGACGGAGTAGCGACGGATTATTCCGTCGCTAAGTCGTCAGTAAATCTCGCGCCAATATTTTAGGCTTAGTAGCAACAGATTATTCCGTCGCTAAGTCGTCAGTAAATCTCGCGCCAATATTTTAGGCTTTTTCCGCCAAAATATGCGACGTTCTAGCGACGGATATAAAACCGTCGCTACTTGGCCGACGACCTATCGACGGCGTAGCGACGGATATGGACATAAAAAAATAAAAAAAATTGTCCACTGCTTTTCGTCGGTATTTCGTCACAAATCCGTCGGTGATCCGACGGTAATAGCGACGGAAAATTTCCGTCGCTAAATGGCCGTCGCTAAAATACTGTAATTTGGTAGTGTTTTTAGAATCTGAAATATGTTATGTCGCCAAAAGGTATAACATTCTGCAACATCGTTGATTTCATGTCGCCAAAGACTTTCCCAGACAAGGCTACATCGACATGTGTGCGACATAGCCAAATATGTTGCAGAAACTCTTTGGCGACATAAATCTAACTTTGCGCAACATATTGCTTATGTTGCTGAAAATACATTTTCTTGTAGTGATCCCCTAGTCCGTATTGCATTGAGACTAAGTGGACCAAATAAGCCCTGTCCGCATGGAGCAGAAGAGCCTTGGGGATATCTTTCAAGAAGTGAGAAAAGCAGAGGACGAAGTGGCTCACAGGGAGAGTATGTTCGACCAGAATGGCTCTCCGGAGAACAGAGCGACGGTTAATGAGGCTCGGGCGGTTCTAAAGAGGAAAGTTGCGGTCGAGGTAGATTTCTGGCAGCAAAAAGCTAGAAATAGATGGAATATCAATGGCGTCAACAACAACAAGTACTTCCACACATGCGTTAACAACAAAAGAAATAGATTGTTCATCCACAAGATCCAAAATTCGGAGGGCTAGGTCATCACCAGACAAGAAGACATTCAAACCGCAGCTATCTCTTATTTCTCTGGCCTCTTCACCAAAACCACTGTTACCAAAGATGACGATTTCCTGGCGACAATACCAAATCTGATCTCGAAGGAGGAAAATGTTGCGTTTGACCGCAACCCCTTCTCTCTCGGAGGTGAAGGAGGCTGTTTGGGCGTTGGATGAGGGGAGCACGTTAGGGCCGGACGACTTTTGCAATAGGTTCTACCGACATTGTTGGGACACCATCTCCATGGACATTGTGGAGGCCATTGTGGCATTCTTCAAAGGGATTGACCTCCCCAAGGCCGTTAGCAGCTCCCTGCTGATACTTATCCCTAAAACGGCTAATCTGGAGCAGTTTGTAGATTTTTGCCCTATTAGTTTATGCAACTTCATCCACAAAATTATATCCAAAGTCATATATCCCGCCTATGCAGCCTTCTACCCAAAATCATCTCGCTGTCATAAAGTGGTTTTGTTCGTGGCCGTGATATTGTAGATAAAATTCTCCTCGCTCAGGAGATGGTTAATTAGCTCGATGGACGCATCAAATCGAGGTGGCAATATTGCTATGAAACTTGATATGTAGAAAGCATATGATAGGGTTGACTAGCAGATGCTCATATGGGTTTTAAGGCAGTTTGGCTTCTCTGAGATATGGATCAACATCATTTGGAAGGTGGTCTCTAGCCCGTGGTTCTCCATCGTCATGAACGATAATTTACAAGCTTATTCAAATCAACCAGAAGAATTCGCCAAGGTGATCCCCTATCTTCCATCCTCTTCATTATCTTCTCGAAGCTCTCAGCCGGAATTTAGACAAACTGGGCTCCATCCATAGTTTTAGCAAATTTTGGTCGACAAGTGGTTGCTTGATGGTTACTTACCTCGCATACGCCGACAATATCATTATTTTCTTCGCCGACGACAAACGCTCTCTCCGGTTGGTAGGCAAGGTCCTCCACAGATACGAGATCACGTCGGGCCAGAAGGTAAATACTTACAAAAGTTGTGTTTATGTGTATGGCTCCACTGACCAGGCTGAAAGAAACAAGTTATCCTTGAAATCGGGTTTCCAGGCTCGCTTTCTGTCATGACCCGCACCCTGTTTAGGGGCACGAACACGTGGGTACGTCCAGCCTACGCCGCAGTGTCGACGGTAGAACGCTGTATAGCTCGTCTATAAAATCTAACATCAATAATATATATGTACCTGTCATCTCTGCAAGAAAGAATATATTTATACATAACTCAATCATATGAATCTAAGGAAGATACGTACGAAAGATAAAGATATGATGAAAATAGGAAAGTTGAAAATAGATACTAGTCACAGAGTCACAACCAGAAGTAGAGAGTATATCACAATGTACATATCCCAAAATAATATACTACAAGCCAAAATGATAAGCTGGAACGCAGTCCAGTCAAACCTGCTAGGCTATATCCCTACCGGTGGTGTGTCCTCTAAAGGCACTGGCTCTACTAAATCCAGGTGGTAATCTACGTCTACGCCAAACCCGCAGAAGGTCGGACAGTCTGTATCTGAATCCTCTGAAAAACACAACAAAGTTATCCTGTCAGGATATGAGCAAGTACAAACGCTAACAACAATTCCATGTGAATTGATAAATTCTATAAGAGACGGTTATAATGAAAAACAAGATGAAATATCAAGACAAAAAATGTGAACAGGATATGTAAACTGGATATCATGTCATGGTATGAAATACAAGAATATAGAATAGAATAGGGATATATGATGTATAAATATAAACATAATCTGGTACCATGAGATATTAGAGTGTTATTTGATCGGCTTGGGACACATGATCAGGCTATTCTATTTGGCCCAGCTATCACAGGAAAATCTCAAGAAGGGTTAAGCCGGCCAACATTGAAAGCGAGTACAAGAAATATAAGATCTCGCTACACCCTACGTGCGGTAAGGGTGATGCAAGCACAAGAATAGTTACATGAGGGTATTGATCACATAACCTCTAATAACTCTCCATCTCCGAGTAGTATAATAGATCCAACCGTGACACGTCATGACACGGGATTTAAAGAGCAGGGGGTCAGCCCACTCCCAAATCGGTATCTATACAAGTACATGAAACAAGATCGAACAATGTACTCATATACCAGGTAAACTAGGAATAACCTCTCATGACGAGATCCAACGTATACTAGTCTGTGTACCATCATGTCGGGAATCAAGTAAGATACTACAACTGAATCGAATATAGCAGATATCAAGATAATAAAAACTATCAGAGAATGTACTCTCCTGCGGTTCTGAGCAGTCAATAGGAATCGAGGCTCAGAGGATAGTCACAGACCTAAATATGAGATATACAAGAGTTAATTAGGGTTTAATAGTGTTTGTCATGCTTTCTAGTGTATTATATGTAAATCTAGGTCAAACTAGGTCAAAGAAAGTCAAACCAAGTCAAACTAGGTCAAAGGAAGTCAAACCAAGTCAAACTAGATCAAAGGTTGACTTACAGTTGACTTTTGGTCAACTGGTCAACTCTGGTTAATTCTAGGCTAAAAGTTGACTTATAGTTGACTTTTGCTGAAAAAGTCAACTTTGGGTCAACGGGGTCAAAACTAGACTAAACATACCATTCCTAATATTTACCTACCAAGACATCTCATATCTAAGTCAAAATGGTATCCCAATACCAATATCTTAGTTAGAACCCAATACCTTAACCTTACCCATTCCAAGGTAATTTCATTACCTTGTCCATACCAAGGTAAACCACTTTTACCTTGAGATTCCACTCTTGGTATCCTAAGATATCAAGATATTAACATATCTAACCATTACCAACCACTATCTCACACTAACTAACTCATCTAATGTATCGTATTACATATCTTAACATATGTATATTACCTTAAGGTATTATCTTGGTATCATGAGATACCAAGATACTTACCTATATCTATCTGCTAACTAATCTCATACACTAACATATCTAACAACCACAATATCCTAGCTAGTATCTAGCACAAGCTAACATACCTATATCTAAACATCTAACTCTCATGACACCAATATCTTAACATGTAGGATACTAACATCAATATTTTACTAACATAGACTAACTTATCTTAACATTTACCACTCAAACCACTAACATTCTAACCAATCATTTAACCCCTAATCTAATCCCTTTTAGAGTCACACACACACACACACACACACACACACACACACACATATATATATATAATATATATATATATATATATATATATATATATATATAATATATATATATATATATTATATAACATAATATTATATTATATATATTATATACATATAAACATATATATATATATATATATATATATATATATATAGATATATATTATATATATTATATATTATATATACATATATATATATTTTTTTTTTTTTATACATATATATATATATATATATATATATACAATATATATATCTATAATAATATAATATATATATATATATTATATATTATATATATATATGGGGCTAAGGGGGGCTAAAAAGAGAGTGAAAGGGGTCATGGGGGGCTGCCCTACAGCCCCCACTGCTGGTGCTGCTACTGCATAATGCAGCAGCCATTGTGCTGCTGTTGCTGCCTTGGGCAGCACAACCCTCCCCCTCTTCTCCTAATACACACACACACACACACACACACACACACATATCACCTCTCCTCCTCTTCTCACATCTATTCTTCCCACCTTCTTTCTCTATCATTTCCTCATTCATCCACACTCAACTCTCCCACATCAAAAGAAGGACACACTCAAACACTTGAGCCACAAACTACCACACTAACATACGTATATATATATATAATATATATATATATATATATATAATATATATATATATATATATATATATATACATTCACACAACACTAATATTTATATATATATCCAAAACATTCCGAAACCTATCTGAATACTGAAATTCTCACAATTCTACCCTATAGTGCTTAAACACGTACCCCATACAAGCAATCTAACTCGTGCACGTGAGCGAAAACGAGAAACGAGGCCCGAATGGTCAAATGGCCATTCTGGCGACTCCGAGGGGTCCGATTTGCTATACCGCATGATACGGGCACCAAACCAATCGATTTGACCCAAACTCTATCCATGAGTTCTAAATAATGATTAAACTCATTCTAAGTTCTAACTTGCCGATTATAATATCAGTACAAAAAGTCACCGGTGTGTTGGAACCCAAAAACCCCAAAAAAGTCTATTTTTATGATTTCTCGCGAAACGACCCCACGTATCCAAATATGGATATGTACCTAGCCTCATCTCACCCAAACTAATCTAATTAGGTCTAATAAGGCTAGGAGCAACACCCAAACATGTCAATTTAGGGTTTTCTCCAAATTTGGCACTATACCTAGGCCAAAAGTCCCAAATTGAATCCAATAGGCTCCAAACATCTTCTAATGGGTTATCCTACACCTCGAGCATCCTCTAATATTCAAATGACACAAATTAGAAGTAATTATAAAGGTTGGAGTGAGGGTTTACCTCTTGAGAGTTGGAATCCCAAGGAAAAGTCCTAAAATTATTATTTTTTAGGTCAAAGTCCAAAATCTATGCTTTCACCACCCCCAAGCTCGATCTACCTAAATCAAAACCACAAATGAGAGATAAACAAGGGTTAGCACTAAGATTAGAGAGAGATCTACAGAATTAGAAGAGATTTACTTACCTTTGAGGTTAAAATACAAAGGAAAAAGAAAGGAATTTTGTGGAATGAGAGAAAAGAAGGAGAGAGAGAGTTTCTTACAAATGAGAGCATGTGAGGGGTGTGTGCTGCTGGCCAGCCACATTTTAGAGGGTTGCATTTGGAAATTTACCAAAATACCCCCAAGTTAAAGAAATGAGTGGTTTTGAGTTGGGGTCAAAATGGTAACTTGAAAACTCCTAATTCCAAGTTCTAAATCTAATTCTAATCCCTAATCCCACTAAAATCAAATGGGATTAGTCAAATATAAATATATGGGTTTGGTCATGACAAGTTGGTCGGTTCCAGTTGGGTCCAAAACTGACCCGGGTCACTAACACAAGTCAAAATTAGACAAAACTCAAACCCGATCAATAAAATCCCAAAACACATATTAATAAATAAATATTCACAAAATATTAGAATATTGAAAATGAAAAATTTGCCCTCAATTTTAAAAATGGGAGGTGACAAATCTACCCTCATAAACAAAATTTCGTCCTCGAAATTAGAGAAACTAGTACAGGAAAGACAAGCAAGAAACAAATAAAACTATACATCAAGGCTCGAAGAGATAAGGATAACGCTCCCGCATGTCATCCTCCCTCTCCCAGGTAGACTCACCTGAAGAGTGGTGCCTCTATGCAACACGGACCAAGGGTATAACCTGGTTCCGGAGCACATTCTTCCAACGATCCAGAATCTCCATAGGCTGTTCTGGATAGTTGAGGATAGGCCCCACCTCGATCGCGGAGTGGTCCAATACATGGCTAGGATCTGCCACGTACCACCTCAGTTGCGACACATGGAACACGTTGTGCACTCCCTCGAGCGTAGATGGCAGGTCTAGTCGATAGGCTACTGCACTGACCCTTCCAAGGATAGTGAAAGGCCCGATATAGCGTGGGCTGAGCTTCCCGCCCCAGCCAAAGCGAAGCGTGCCCCATGTCAGAGAAATCTTCAAGAACACCATATCGCCAACCTAGACACAAATCAAGACTCAATACCAATCACAAGCAAACAATCACAAGCAAGCACAAACTAAAACTGAAACTAACCTCGAACTCTAACGGTCTCCGGTAGCTATCGGCCTAATGTCGCTGCCTATCCTGAGCCACTCGAAGTCTATCTCTGATCAGTCTAACCTTCTCCGCTGAATCTACCACCATCTCCGGGCCAAGCAACACCCTCTCGCCAACATCATCCCATGATAAAAGAGTGTGACATCTCCGTCCGTATAGAGCCTCAAATGGTGACATCTCTATATTGGCCTGGTAGCTGTTGTTGTAAGCAAACTCTACCAGGTGAAGATGATCCTTCCAAGAACCCTCGAAGTCTAGCACACACGTGCGAAGCATATCCTCAAGAGTCTGGATGGTCCTCTCTGACTGTCCATCTGTCTGGGGATGATAAGCGGTACTGAATTTGAGCTGGGTGCCCAAACTAGTATGCAACCTCCTCCAGAAATGGAAAGTGAAACGACTATCCCGGTCCGAGACTATGCTCACCAGAACTCCATACAATCTGACTATCTGACGCACGTACAGCTCTGCCAGCTTCTCCGTAGACAAACCCACTTTGAAAGGCAAGAAGTGGGCTGATTTGGTCAATTTATCAACGATGACCCATATCACGTCTCTCCCTCCAGGAGATCGTGGAAGCCCGGACACAAAGTCCATGGTGATGTGCTCCCACTTCCACTCTGGAATAGGTAGTGGCTGTAGCAATCCACCTGTCTCAGTTTTTACCTGCTGACACACCAAGCAGCGAGATACAAAATGAGCTACCTCTCGCTTTATGCCATACCACCATACATGCTCTCTCAGGTCTCTGTACATTTTGTTGCCTCTAGGATCCATAGAGTTCTGAGAGCGATGCGCTTCCTGAAGAATCTCCTCCCAAAGCTCTCTACTCGGAACGTACAGTCTAGTACCGTACCTCAGCGATCCATCTTCGGCTATAGAGAAATCATCGAGCAACCCTGCACGCACCTGCTCCCTGATGCTCCTCAGGGCAACATCATTATACTGTGCTAATCTGACTCTATCTATCAACTCAGACTGAATCTGTAAGCCTACATCTGAATCTCTATACCCGAAATAATCACCTCGATACCCAAACTATCCAGATCAGCCAAAAGATGATGATCTACCGTCAAATACATAGCGGCTGAATACCTGCTCAAGGCATCTGCAACTACGTTGGCCTTGCCTGGATGGTAATGCAACGATATATCAAAGTCCTTCATCAGCTTGAGCCACTATCTCTGTCGCATGTTCAGCTCCTTCTGTGTGAATACGTACTTCAAGCTCTTGTGATCCGTAAAGATCTCAACACGCTCTCCGTACAAGTAATGCTTCCACAACTTCAAAGCAAAGATGACAGCGGCCAACTCCAGATCGTGTGTAGGATAGTTCTTCTCATGAGGACGTAACTGCCTAGATGCATAGGCAATCACCTTCCCGTGCTGCTGAAGAACGCAACCCAAACCCTTTCCACAAGCATCGCTGTAGATCGTAAAACCACCAGTCGTAGAAGGTAATGTCAAGATAGGAGCTGAGGTCAACCTCTTCTTCAGCTCATCGAAGGCAGCCTGACACTCCTCAGTCTAGACGAACTCCATGTCCTTCCTAGTAAGCCTAGTCATCGGCTCTGCAATCTGAAAGAAGTCTTGGACGAATTTTTGGTAATAGCCTGCTAGACCCAGAAAGCTCTGAATCTTGACAACAGAACTGGGTGTAGACCAAGAATCCACTGCTGAAATCTTCTTCTGATCCACTGAGATCCCCTGCTCGATCACAACGCCTAAAGGCGTCGCTAAAATGCCTAAAGACGTCGCTAAAATGTTTTAGCGATGTCTTTCTCTTGTCGCGGAAACCTTAGTCGATGTTTGGAAAGACGTCGCTGATCGTCGCCACCACCGACGTTTATCGACGCAAAATTACATCGGTATATTATCGACGTTTACCGTCGTTTCGTATATGCAATAACGACGTCTATGATGTCGCTATACGTCCGTATTCACTGAGAAAATTGACGACGTTTGTGATGTCGCTATAAGTCGGTATATTACCGACGTTTTGTGATATCGCTATACGTCGGTATTTCCTCGAAAAGTGAGATAAAATCTTGGAAAAGTTACCGATGTATACCGACGTTTATCCACACATATATACCGACGAAGATGATGTCGCTATACGTCGGTATCCTGACAATATATGCCAGTTTAGCGACGTCTACCGACGCATTTTGACGTCGGAAAGCATCGGTAGACGTCGGTAAATTTGAAAAAAATAAAAATAAATAAATTACAGTATGTAGTTTTTCCACAAAATCATTTTCTTCCTGCAGTTTAATAAATAACACTGAAAGCACATTTTATCCCTGGGTTCGCCGACCCCTTCGGTGGAACACTCAACACCGATAAATTAACATCCAAATGAAACAAATAACAACATAAAATAACCAAAGTCCACACAACATATATAAACCAATATTCAAATTGTCATGGGTCTACACAACCAATAACCAATGTATCTACGCAACCAACAAACAAGTGTCACAAACAAATAAGTGTCACAAACAAATAAGTGTCACAAACAAATAGTAAACACGAACAAGTACTCAAAACACTCAATACAAACAGTCCTAACTAGGACTACTGGGAATCTAGAGTAGGAGGGGGCACGCCGCGACGAAGGGCTAATAAAAGTTCATATTCCTCCTGTGAAATCGACATCGATGAAGGAGGTAGTGACGTCGGTGGAGTCGGTGTCGATGAGGAAGGCAGTGGCGCCAGCGGAGTCGACGATGATGACACTACCAAAATACACTAAATTAGTGATGGATATTTAGCGATGGAATTTTTCCGTCGGCGTTAGCGACGGCTTCGTGGCCGCTCAGCGACTGATTATCAACTACACACCTTTGCCATTTTTATTTTAATTTTAGGGGAAAGAAAGGTCGCACATCCGTCGCTAGACTGTCGGAGTTGTAGCGACGGATCTCCAGTCGTCGCTACGTAGTCGATTATTTGGCAAGAATTGTGTAGAGAATTGGCGGGACATATCTTCGACTACGTAGCGACGGATATTCAGTCGGCACGTATCAAACAGGGCGACTACGGGGCGACGAGTTTTTTCCGTCGCTATTCCGTCGCTATATATACGTACCAGACTTTAAATAAAACGGCGGGGGGAACTTTTCGTATTCCCTCTAAATTTACTCTCTCTCCTCTCTCTCTCTCTCTCGTCGGTGTCGACTTTGGTGATCGCTATCGTTGTCGTCGTCGGCGTCGGCGTCCTCTCCTCTCTCTCCCCCGAAGGTAACCCCCCTCTATCTCTCTCGATCTCTCTCTCTTTCGGGGTTTGGGAGGGGGCTTGGGGTTGTGGCGTCGGGGGCTGGGCGGCTGGCTTGGGTCGGGGGCTGGGCGGTGGGCTTGGGGCGACGGCGTCGGGGGCTGGGCGGCTGGCTTGGGGCGGGGGCGTCGGGGGCTGGGCGGCTGGCTTGGGTCGGGGAATGGACGATGGGCTTGGGGCGGGGGCGTCGGGGTCTGGGAGGCAGGCTGGGGGCTGGGGCGTCGGTGGCTGGCGGCTGGTTTGGGTCGGGGGCTCGACGGTGGGCTTGGGACGGCGGCGTCGGGGCTGAGCGGCTAGCTTGGGGCGGGGTCTGGGTGGTGGGCTTGGGGCGGGGGCGTCGGGGTCTGGAAGGCGGGCTTGGGGTTGGGGCGTCGGGGGCTGGGCGGCTGGCTTGGGTCGAGGGGGGCGGTGGGCTTGGGACGGCGGCGTCGGGGACTGGGCGACTGGCTTGGGACGAGGGCGTCTGGCTTGGGTCGGGGCTGCGCGGTGGGCTTGGGGCAGGGGCGCCGGGGTCTGGGAGGCAGGCTTGGGGCTGGGGCGTCGGTGGCTGGACGGTTGGCTTGGGTCGGGGGCTGGGCGGTGGGCTTGGGGCGGCGGCGTCGGGGCTGGGCGGCTGGCTTGGGGCGGGGGCGTCGGGGCTATTTGCAACCGACGCACAGCCATAAACACTCTCATATATATGCAACCGAACTACTGGACTCGGCGGCGGCTTGGGGCGGCGGGCTTTGGTCGGGGGCGGCGGATGGCTTTGCTTCTCAAATTCATCTGAGTTTATATATTGGCTAAATAATGTGTTATCCATATTGGGTGTTCCATTAGTTTGGTGGTGTTTGGATTAGTAAATATGAATATGGGGTTTGGATTCACGGTGTATATATATGTTCACAGTCTCAAGGACAGTGCGAGTTCTATCAGTTGTGCTTCTGTATAGATGTATATATCTATACATCTAGCTGTGATATACATATGTGTATATAACAATCTCAGTTAGCGACGGACTAGTTACCGGTTAGCGACAGATATTTCCAGCTCCATTTGCATTAATCTACGGTACGACATGGTGATCAGGACATAGTCCCTGCAGCCATTCGACTGGCGAGGCAGAAACTATGTAGCCGTAGATAAAGTTGACTGTCTTCCGACCCTCATCCCTTGGCAATGATGATACGATAACCTATCACTATATCTTATAGTAGTAGATGATGTCTAGTATTACATTAAGTGAGTTCATCTTGATTCTGTTATATCCTTCAGATACTAGAAACGATAAGAACATACTACACGATATGTATACAGAATATAGATGATTCACACTAATGTATGCTAGAATGAATTTTGGGTTATGTTCTGAGCCATCCGTTCTCACACTTAAAACACATAGGAATTAGTAGTGTGAGAGCGCCGGAGAGAGTAAGAGCACCGGAGGGGGGGAGAGAGAGAGAGAGAGAGAGAGAGTAAAATGGTATGACATGGTGAAGTAGTACTGTTTTGGCTCCAGTTCTAGCTCAATTTGTATTAATCTACGGTACGACATGGTGATCAGGACATAGTCCCTGCAGCCATTCGACTGGCGAGACAGAAACTATGTAGCCGTAGATAAAGTTGACTGTCTTTCGACCCTCCCCTCGGCAATGATGATACGACAACCTTATATATCTTATATAGTAGTAGATGATGTCTTAGTATTACATTATGTGAGTTCATCTTGATTCTGTTACATTCTTCAGATTTTGATACGATAGAAGAACATACTACACCATATGTACAGAACATAGATGATTCATACTAATGTATGCTTGAATGAATCTTGGGTTGTGTTCTGAGCCATCCGTTCTCACACTTGGCAAAAAATTGATTTTTTTATACTTTATCGGTTTGAAAATGTACTCAAATTACATGATGGTTCCTTTAGTTAGCTGCTTATGTTACAATTATATTATTTGTGACTATCGATCTTACCAGATGGCACCCATGACCGAGGAGCGACACGTCGTTTGAGGAAAACAGTAAATGCTGAGGTGGCTCCTCCTACAGTTAAGGAGGAAGTGGCACCGGTTGCTAGTGAGACCGGGAGTTCTATTCATCCAGCACCAGTAGCTAGTGAGACCGGGAGTTCTCTTCAAGCAGTCCTTGCAAGGGACGATATCTCTCCTCACGCCAAAAATCTCGCTTTTCGAGGTGGTTGCATGATCGTATCACTGAGCGTTTGCGTGAGCAGCGTGGTTCTCATTAGCTATTAGAACTTATTTGTATTGGACTATTGTACTGAGTTGTTTTTGTATTAGACTATTTATATTGGACTATATATGAACTAGAACTGTGTCAATCTCTGGATTGTATTGGACTACGACATGGTGATCAGGACATAGTCCCTGCAGCCATTCGACTGGCGAGACAGAAACTATGTATCCGTAGATAAAGTTGACTGTCCTCCGACCCTCATCCCTCGACAGTGATGATACGACAACCTATCACTAGTGGATACTCTGAGAGATCCATCTGAGTAGGACGTATACTCTGAGAGATCACCTTTACAAGAATGATATCAGTAGTGGGATTGAGTGCTGGAGGAGATATTATCAGAGTATACGTCCTACTCAGATGGGTCTCTCACCGTTACTATTTTTTGACAGCAAGGTGGATGTGCTCCGTCAACAGATTCTTGCTCCGAGCCAAAACTTTGCCCGGAGCTCAAGTGGACATCCTTCGTGTAGAGCTCGAGTGAGAGGTTCCAGACAACATGGTGGTCTCCTTTGTCAAAGTATCCGTGCTCATCCCACATTGGTTGTGGGACGAGCATGGATACTTTAACAAAGGAGACCACCATGCTGTCAGGAACCTCTCACTCGAGATCTACACGAAGGATGTCCACTTGAGCTCCGGGGAAAAGTTTTGGCTCGAAGCAAGAATCTGTTGACGGAGCATATCGACCATGCTGTCAGAAAAAATAGTAACGGTGAGAGACCCATCTGAGTATAACGTATACTGATAATATCCCCTCCAGCACTCAATCCCACTACTGAATATTCTTGTAAAGGTGATCTCTCAGAGTATACGTCCTACTCAGATGGATCTCTCAGAGTATCCTCTCCGGTTGGGTTGTGTTCTGAGCCATCCGTCCAGGGATTTGATTATGTATTTTGGTTTCTGTATTTTGGCTAGCTCCATTTGTATTAATCTATGGTACGACATGGTGATCAGGACATAGTTCCTGCAGCCATTCGACTGGCGAGGCAGAAACTATGTATCCATAGATAAAGTTGACTGTCCTCCGACTCATCCCTCGGCAATGATGATACGACAAATCACTATATCTTATATAGTAGTAGATGATGTCTTAGTATTACATTATGTGAGTTCATTTTGATTCTGTTACATTCTTCAGATACTAGATACGATAAGTGTCACGCCCCGATTCATAGAGTCATTTATTCACATATTTTATCTCTTGGAATCGATCGTCCTCGCTTGGGCGTGATGCCGTACAAGTCTGGTATTGCACTTGTACAAGGCAAAGATGGTACATAATCGATTATCTTCAAATATGGACCATTTCAGCGGCAGAAGCAGACAAATTGAAATTAGTGAGGACAATCTCTTATTGAATAGAAATAGATCACTTCTTTATAGTAGCGGAGATAAAAGGGTAACTTGAAGTCACACAGAGATATATAGAACTTTTATCTCTTTATTGATAATTGAAGAAGAGTACAAGACTTGTATTGAAGTACAATGATTACAGCACATCTCACTTTACATTGGAAACCAACTGAACAATGCTATACAGCTTACATTTGATATTTGGATACAATAGATTACCACTCGATATACCGACTTGTTTTACAATCTCACTGGTACAATGATTACAATGTTCCATACATTATGCCCTTTATAAACAGAAGACATTATCTTGTGCAAGGAGAGCTTCTGTATGCCCAACAAATCTTCGATGCCGTGGGACCAATCCAGCTAATCTTTGTGTGTAGAACATTCCAAGCACGAGCACCTGCCCACAAATGTGGTCAGCACATCATCTATGTACTGGCGAGCAGAATCCAACCCACTCGCATAAACCAACATTAAAGTGATCATTTAAGCAAGCATTATTAGAATGATCTACTTGGGGCCTAGCATCAGTTTACAGTTCATGGGCAATGATCACAGTAAAGCATGTAAACATGTTCTTAGTAGCATTCATGTGGACATATCATTTTAGCATTCTTGGTGTTATCATGCAAAGGCATCATTGAGGCATACTAGGTGTTATCATGCAAAGGCATCATTGAGGCATCGTTAACATTAACATCTTAAATATGTTATAACAGTCTCACTTCAAGCATCACTTAGCATGGATGTTATGTTTGAGCACTATTATAGCAAGGCATCTTTCTAGCATAATGAATTGAACATGTTAAGCAGGCAAGTTAAACCAACTTATACAATATCACAATAATGTGATTTTACCGATAGCCGACTTCTCGTACCTGCATCAAATACAGGTTACCTGATATACTTACTCTGCCTGTACAAAACATTCATTAGCATGCATCCCGACTACATGGTCACTGGTGTTGTTAAACCATATGTACTCTTCTTATTTCATTTCATTTTAAGATATTACGGTCAGCATAGTAGGTGGCGAGCCTCTATGCCACCCCGCCTTATCCGTGCTCCCATAGCACTCATTATTATTTCCTCCTAGGCCGAATCGGTCCCCAGGGCCCTAGGAACCGTTCGAGGAAATTATTACTCAAACCTTGTATACAAGTTGTCCATGACCATCGAATGCGTGTCCGACTCGATTGTGAACAAAATCGCATGGTAAGTATATTAAGGAAAGTAAAGACAACAGTGCATCATTAGTCATATTCAATGACCTATTCATTTCATCATTACTATCATTCATTTGGTGATTTCAACGATCCCAGCTTACCATTTCTATTCCTTGCTTTTGCAATGTATCTCATATCATTCCTTTCTGAAAAGGAACGTAACATTCATTCATTTCTATAAGGGACAGGCAATATTTCATATTCTTGCAACAGTTATAGAGAGAGTACATGATTCTAGTATTTCATTCAGTTCATTGGGTCGATAGCATAGCCAGTTCATTTCTATTCTCATTCACAAGGCATCTCATTATTCAAGTATTTTGTCGTTTCAGCAGCAAAACATAAGGATCAATGTTATCAATTCATTCTCAGGCAACGAATCACATTAGCAGTTCAATGTGTTGTACATTTCAATAATTCTCAGCATAAGTATCTCTATTATTAAGCAACTAACATATGGGACATTTAGGGACAGTTCATAGCATTTCAATACTTCATTATTAAGCATGAAGGAGTAAGGAGGAGGAAGGACCGTTCCACTCACCC
>JANAVB010005397.1:16617366-16857366 GCA_029216955.1 Iris pallida
GGATGGGGAGAAACAGTTTGATCTTTTGATAAGGGTGATGTTGTGATTTTGCCTGCATTTGGAGCTGCAGTTGATGAGATGTCATGAGTCAGAAAAATGTACAGATTGTCGACACACATGTCCGTGGTATCAAGGTATATCATTCTATAGATAAGATCCAACTTGTGCCCCTTGTGTCTATAACTTTCAAAATTTTTAGTACTTCATTCATTATGCAAGGTCTGGAACACTGTTGAGAAGCATAAAAAGGGTGATTACACCTCAATAATTATGGCAAATATCTCATGAAGAAACTATTGCCACTGCCTCTTTGCTGCAAAATATATAATCTGAAGAACATTTCAGAGGTATTACTTCTCAAATTCTGGTTGGATTTGATCTTCATGCTGGGGAATTTTATTTTAATTAAAATTTTGTTTTATTTTACTAAAACAGGCTAGTACGTATGTGACTACATTCTTGGTGGTGGACTTGATGGGTCTAGCTCAACAAAAGAGGTTTTCTCCAGGTGTAGCATTGTGGAAAATCTTAGTGTGTTTTTTCATGAGTTGGAATGCTAATGATACGTAATACGGTTGTGTAAATATGCAGAAATTCAAGTCTGCTATTTCTCCTGGATTTGATCCTGATAAAGATTTAGTGAAACTTGGTATAGCAAACCAAACAAAAAGCTCAAAGGAAAACTGAAGAGATTGGTTAGTTGCATGTGTTTATGTTTCTCAAACTCTCTTTTCCTTATGTTGCATATTAATTTAACTGTTCGATCATTAGGTAAGTTGGTTGAGAAGACTATGATGCGAAATATGGAGTAGAAAAATCACGAACACTTCGTAAGCTTCAATACTATCTGTGATGCCACACAGGTAAGTTCCCTCCTATGTGTTGGGCTATAGTAATAATCATGAATCATGCCCTTTGTTCAAAGTTATTATCTCAATCTATAACTTTAGTCTTATTTTTAATTTGTTGGGCAGCCAATGGAGGTATCAAGGGAAGCCTCACTGGGATGGGTGATTGAACTTTGAAGTAGACTTTGTTTAGGACTGAAGTCCTGCTTAACTTAAAAATCAAAGTTGCCTGGTGACATTATCAGACTTAATACTCTTGTGATCAAATCTTGTACTAATTTTTTGAGTTTTACTGCTCTTCTTAATGTAACTGTATACCTGCAACAAAAAGTCCAATTGTTTGATGACATATGCAATGCTTATTCGTGTTCAAGCTTAGGATACTGGTATGTTTGTTCCTATACAAGGTTAACTGTTTCTTAGGCTTATTTTTTCCCTAAGGTTATTGTCCTTGCTATAGGCTCTTTTTGTTGCTCTTTATCAACTGAATGGAAACCATCTTTGATATGGGAAAGAACTGTAATCCTTCTTTGCTTGATATTAGAAGCATTAATTTGAAGCTTAGACAAACTGACCTATATTTTTGTTGTTTTCTCAGAAAGACATGCCCAAATATTATCTTTTATGATAGAGTCCCTTATCAGCATGTTTGTATTAGCTGAAGGTGCTTTTTATTTTGTAGCTTCAAGATCTAGGAAGCACCCTTATTGAATTATGGAACCTTATGGATACATTGATGGATGAGCAAAGTCGATTTTGTTCCTGTAACCAGCTTGTCTCGGTACGTGTTGATGAGGTATAATGTCAAGGACGCCTTCACAAGATGTCATTAAGCGGTTTCTCATCTTTTTCTCCTCTTAGATTATAATGATAAAAATATAAGATATATCATTATTCTAGCAATAATACTATATAATAATGTAATCTTTGCCTCCTTTCTCTTGGATAAAATTGAAGTTGGAGATTAAATATCCCGAAAGCTGCAAGATGAGAGAGCTTGTATTGAAGAAACATAATGAACTTGAGGAAATATATGAGGAACATAATGAACTTGTATTGAAGAACATAATGCCTTATAGATACATTTTTGAATTGATGCTTGCAGTCCCTTGTTCAGTCATGTTGTTTCATATATGTCATCTACAGGTTCCTGGCCCATTCTAATTGAGAATATGATTCTCCGTTATGTAAAGTCCAAGGCAGATTGGTGGACTAATGTTGCTCATACACCATGAGCGTATTAGAAGGGATGCAACAGTTGACAAGACAGTATGTCGCAGAATCTAGGACGATTGACTCGTCTTGGTTGAGGCTGGAGCAGGTTAATACTTTTTTTATTCATAATTGTAGTTTTGATACTCCAAATGGATACTGCATGATATATACTTAGAAGTTTCTAATCTTTTAACAACTTCGTCTGATTAAGATCTATTATTAATTTGATATTTTTAAACTCCAATAAGTTCCAATCCTTGTCATAATATATTTTTTGGTTTCCAATAACTTCGTCTGATTAAGATCTAAGAATATAGTTTTGATATATATATACATCCTAGACTTCTGCTCTTAATTCTCCCGAGAAACACACACACACAAACACAAATATGTGACTGAACTAATCCTAAATAAGTAAGCTAATCGGACACTCTGACCTCAGATTGTTAAAATCAGAACCAATCATTCATGAATCAGCATGGAGTCTAGTTAACTAACTTGGAATGGAATTACACCCCACATTGAAAAGTTAGCACTATTTTTAATTCACCTGTCCATCTTTATGTGCAAATAGCCAGACCTATAATACTGTAAAAATTAAACTTGAAATGTTCCACTTGTCTGTGAAATGACGTAACTTTAGCATTTGAGCTGTTGTATCCAAATATTATAGAGAAATGTCTAAAAGAATAAACTCTGCTAGAATTTTTACTCTATATATATTATATCTATATATATATATAATAATATATATAATATATATATATATATCTATATATATAGATATATATATATATATATATATATATAGATATATATTATATATATATTATTTATATATATTAAAATATATATAAATATATATATATATATATTATATAGTATATATATAATAATAGGTCTTCGTCAAGTAATTTTTCACTTTTAGTTCATATAAATAAGTAAAACTTTTTGAGTGAAACTTGATCTCTAAGTCTGAGCTCGCTGTTCTAAAAAAAGAATAAATAAGTGAAACTTTTTGAGCTTTGTTTTTTCTTATATATATATATATATAATATATATATATATAAAATATATATATATATTATATAATATATATATATATATTATATATAGATATATATATATATATATATATATATAGAGAAGAGAGAGAGAGGTCTGTGTACCAGATTGTTATTTTTGAGCTGTTGTTGTTTTGAGCTGTTGTTAACTAGTACCAAATGATAGAGATATTATGTAATATATTTTGTTATTACGCTTTCTTTTTGGTGGTTTGTGTACAATTACCAGGTTTGCTAATATATTGGCATATCTTAATTTTATTTGCAGGTCCTTCAAAAGCATTCTGGATATACTTAAATGATAGGTGACGATCTTGTGAAAAATTTTGCGTTAATTTTTTGGGTTCATGTTGGATATACTGAAATGGGTTCATTTTGTAACTGATGGAGACAAGTGTTCATTTTATAACTAATGGTTGTGTGATGTATTGTGTTTTGGATTTCTTTTGAAATGTTTGTACATGATGCTTAATGTTAAGCTTTTTGTTGTTCATCAATGAACATTATAGTTATATATGGATTTTGTTGTCTTACTTAATGGTAAAGAATGCTTGATGTTGTTAATTTTTTTGTATGGAAGCTCTGACACATGATATACATCTGAGGACAAGCTAAGCTTGACAACGGCCATGACCATATGAATTATGTTATATGTGTATTTAAATTGTATATTTTATAGCTAAAAAATGCAAACAATATTTCATAAGTATTACTTTTGGGACGGTTATGTAATTGTACCTAGATATAAAGACAATCTTTTGTGTCCAGTGAAATTTTTTTGGACGGATTATTTGTCACAAACTATTTTATTTTAGACAGTTTAGTAAGCCGTCATAGACAATTAATAATTCAAACTCTTTTGGTACGTTTTAGATTTTTTGACCCTAAAACTAAGTTAGGACAGTATTTTTGTCCTAAAACTTTTTGCCACGCCACCCTAATAGCATTGTCACATACCGTCCTAAAATTCGTCCCAAATTATGATTTAGGACTGATTTGGGCCTTTTTAGACGGATTTGTTGGCGTCCCGGAAAGACATTTTTTTGTAGTGTGCCATGGTGTGGTGCAAGGGTCCGAATTTGCCAAGGAATAGAAAGGCGCGGTCAGTCGTGATCAAAGATGATATTTGAGGGAATTTCTATAGCTATTATACTATCTTTATACAAAATACTTAATATATACCATTTGGATAAATACATTTTTATTGTCAATTATATGTCTAGATAGCTACTTGAAAATAGTTGCATGTAAGAATTTTAGAAACCACTTTTGATCAAATTTGGTAATACAAAATA
Source organism: Iris pallida (assembly GCA_029216955.1). Classification (NCBI taxonomy): domain Eukaryota; kingdom Viridiplantae; phylum Streptophyta; class Magnoliopsida; order Asparagales; family Iridaceae; genus Iris; species Iris pallida. Next base: position 16,621,789 of record JANAVB010005397.1, read on the forward strand.
ATTTTAGAAATTTATTTAAAAGCCTCTGTTTTGTAAGCCAACACTTCGTCAAATAATTTATTTTAAGTAGATAGAAAATTTTACCACTATCTCATAGCGCTTGTATATTTATATATATTTTACAAAATAGTTTTTGGGAAAAATTATCTCTTATATTATTTTTAGCCAATAAAATAGTATAAGAACTTATAACTGGAACATATAATATCAGTAGTAAAAATACTATGTTCTAATATAAAATTTTTGCTAGTAAATAACAGTTAGAAATATTATACTACTACTACTACTACTGCCTTCAACAAAAATCCAAAAAATAATTTACCTACTGTTTTCACTAATTAATACTAATACACTTCTCGGAGAGAAGAGTTAAAAATGATAAACTAATATATCATATTAGTAATAACAGTAAGTAAATTATAATAAACTAATAATATTAAGATATAATAATAAACAAATATAATAAATAAAATAATGATAAATAATATATTAATCTAAATAAATTCAACTAATCAGCTCTTCCCCACCAATTCGTTCAGAGGGAGAAGAGAGAGAGAGTAGAGTGAACGGAGGAGAGAAGGGGGTTACCAGTGGGTCGGCGGAGTCTCCGGTGCGGTGGTGGCCGATGGAGGCGGCGGCGAGGCTTTAACAGCGTGGAGGAAGCTCGGCGGCGGAAAGACAATCGGACGGCGGATGGGCGGTCGGCGCACCGCTGGTCGGCAACGGAGCGGGAAGATGTGTGGGATCTATGCGGCGGCTCCAGGCGACAGGAGCGGGGAGGGGAAGCGGATGGGAGCGGCGGCGCTGGGTCTCAGCGCGCGGAGGGGCGCGCCCGTGGCTCGGGCTCGACGGCGAACCCGCGGCGGTTGGAACGGCGAGCACCGACGCGCTCAGGAGGTCAGCTTCGGCAGGTTTCTCGGCAAGGGGGCGGAGGTTCCGCCGCTGCGGCGGTCGCCGGAGGCGGCTCGTCCAGATCGTGGAGGAGGGCCGCTTCGGAGGAGGCGCGTTCACCGATGAGGTGCTCGCGCACGGCCGACGCCGGAAAGCAGCATGGAGGGCTCGTGGCGCGGATTCGGGTGCTGTGATGTGGTAGAATCCCGGATCGGCGGGAGGCGGTGCTCGCACGAGGAGGAGGAGTCCGGCGTTTAGGGTTTCGCCGAGGAATGTGAGTAGATTTTCGGGATTTTTTTATTTTCTTCTTCCATTTCTCTTGTCGTTGATGCCGGTGTTTGGGTTTGGGGGCGCCCGCTGGCCGGAGATGGCCGGGGCGGTAGAGTTGTTGGTGTGTTTGTAACGGGGGTGGCTTTGGCTGATGGCAATGGTGATGCGATCCTGGTTGTTTATGGCGGTCGGGCTTTTCGGATGACCACGGTGGTGGTGCTAATGGTGGTATTGGTGTGGATAACGATGGTGGTGCGGGTGGTTGCTAGGATGATGGTGGCGGTCGACGGGGATTAGGATAGGGTGTTGACGGTGGTTGAGGTAGGGTTGTAACGGGTACGTGTCCTGTGAGACACGGAACGGTCGGTGTCCGGGGTTGTCGGACACGGAGGAGATAATTGTATTTGTACTAATATGGATATAGTGGATGGGCGGGGACACGGACACGATGCACGTGTTGGGTTGGAAATTATTTGTGGAGAATATGGAGGACTACCTGCCTATTTATAGGATGTGGGAATTTCCATTAGGATAAGGCTTATTTTGTTTAAACCCATTTAAATAATTCAAAAATCAAATCTAAATTAAATTCCAATTTAAACTTAGATAATTCAAACTCAAATTTAAATTCTACCTTTAAACTTTTTAAATTAAACCATAAAATCAAATCAAGATTTAAAATGGCCACAAAATTTTCAAATATATTTTCCAAAAATACCAATATAATAATTTCAAATAATAAGTATTTTAAATATCTTTTTGATTAATAAATATTAATATTAATTTCAAAAATAGACTTATATATGAAATCTAAATTTATGCACCTCATTTGCACTGAAACATAGTTTTCTAAAATAAGTTTTGAAAATTTCCAATGCGACGCATTTTACCATTTTAAGTAATCGAAAATATTTATTATTTGAAAAACCAAGCTTCTAAAAAATGTTTTACAAAAGTTTATCTCGCACATATTCGCACTCGATGAGGCATACAAAAATACGAACTCGTACGCGACGTACAATACGACTATGACGTACAATACAAGGCAAAATTAAAACCAAATTTATAAAAAAATTTAGTAAAAATTTTTCGCCCTTAAAATTAAAAAAAATTGTCAGCTTTTCGACGAAATCAGTCTGTACTTAGTCGGTAGTCCGTCGCTATTAGCGACCACCTTATCCGTCGCTAATGGTCCATTGCCAATGGCTGTATTTTGGTAGTGGCATGATACGTTGGAACATGAATTGTTCATCACTTCCGTGAATATGCTCGACAGAATGTCGAGTTGGCTTATGTGTGTTGGCTTGGTTATGTTTCAGATGCGGATGCAAGAGAATTGAGTTGGTATTTATGGTCAGGAGAAGCACTACAAGGATGGATATCCATATTGGACGTTGGTTAGATATGAAGGGAATATTGTCAAGAATTGCTTGAGCTCTGAGTGGTATATTACATACCCTCGTCGTGAAGAGATGTTCCTGACCCTGTTTATGGCATAGTGATTGCTTTACCTGTAAGGTATGGGTAGTATCGAGTCATAGTTGGGATTGCAATTGATACATGATGGCTAGCATGTCCCTTGATTATTAAGTTCGGATGACCCAATACGATATTGGAATGGTTAGCATTATGTTGGGTAATGAGAAATTAAAAATATAAAGAATGCCTCGGTTGGAATAGTACGAATCATAGATTCAAGTGATGACTTGAGTCAGTTGGGTAAGAACAATTGTAGGCTCAATAACGATGGTAGGGTGCTATCGAAAGATTTTGCGAGAACAACTATAGAGCGAATATTGAAAGATATTGGAGTTGAGTAAATCGAATTGCATGTTCGACATCGACAAATTGATGGTGATGTTAGGCGATTATCGAGATATTGCGAATGATTTAGAAGATGTAGAGAGTTGCATCAATGACCAAAAAGTTATTGAATGGATTTGAGGAAATGGATGGCCATGCACGTTATGCAATTGTGCTTAAAGAGAATTAGACGTGTCCCGAATTACAAGTTATAACCCTTGATTATTTTGAGGCATAGAGAATGAGTATTTGTCCCTTGATGCATGAAAGAGTAGATGTTCCTTATGAGAGTCGGATGGCTGGGATACAAATAAGTATCGAGGTGCAGTGATATGTAATAGACCCTGTCGGTAGATGATAATATCGCATGAATAACGAGTTTGGGTGGAATATAGGATTATTGGATGATGACTTAGCAAATGAGATTTGTCATATTACTAAGATGATCGATATACGATGCTGGATGTTTAGTGCCATATTAATTGGATCGGTGCATGAATAGTAAAATCTTCTTATGGAATTATAAGAAGATGATGCGAAACCTAATTTTGATGGTTAACGTAAATTGTTAAGAGATGACCATATTGGTGCTAGCAAAAATTAATAAAGGATGCCTTCGGAAGAACACGATTATATAGTTGCCTATGTTATTGGTTAAAGAGTACAGACCATATCGATGATCTAGAAATATGGAAAATGAATAAGTCACGAAGAGACCGAAACAGAGTGATTGTAGATGATACCATTGAGGTAACGATGTTGGATTATGACTCAGAATAGTTGGACCGATTGAATAGACACAATTTGAGTACGATATGAGGATACAAGTCGGATTGAGCAAATGATGTTGCGTTTAGTAAATGAGAACTGAATATTTGGATGATCGATTGATAAAGTTTATATAATGGCTTCGGGATTGACCCTTAAGAATTGTTGGACAGATTTTGTCGGTTGTGGGTAAGTAGAGTGAGACTTCGTTGGGTATGGCCCGAGTATGAGTACGGGTAGAAAGACTTGACCCTAGAATGTCGGTTGGGTTGCCTAGAGTGTCAGTTGGTTGCCTAAGTTCGGATTTAGTGGCTATGATATTCAGTTGTTAGTTTGGAAATAAGTTCATAAGAATGGGATGGTGTCCCATGTACCTTAGATTGGTCTGATCATAGATTGTTCCTGAGATAAAATAGAGTCCCTATGATGAGAACTGATTGCCTCTAAGATAAGAGGTAAGTATGTCCTTGATAGCTATCCATCTCATATGAGTTAGTTGAATTCTGGTTTAGCTTAGATTAGCTGACCTTAGAGACTTGACTGAATGCTAAGTTGACTGTTGCAAACCCGTAGGATGTCCCTATTAATGTGCGTGGGTATAGTCTGAATGAGTAAGATGTGTCAGAAAGTAAACTTCGGAATCGAATGAAGATTGGAAAATTCAATATTAAAATGTTGGATAGAATGACGGACCATGTTAGTTTCCAAAACTTGGTTGCATTTATACGGAATGTCAGAATTCGTTAGAAATGGTTGGATTTGATTGGTTGGTTGATTCATATTGAGATGCTTAAATAACAATAGTTGCCTTTATACGGAATGTCAAAATTTGTTAGAACTAGTTGGATTAGATTGGTTGGTTGATTCATATTAAGATGCTTAAAATAACGTTAGTTGCCATGAGACAGTCAAAATAAATTCATTGATGGATAATCAGATTGAAATTGAAGGAAAAAGTGTGGCGACAGAATTAGATAGTGCATGTAGTCGAAATCGACGAGAACAAATAAAATGTTGAAAGGACCCTCGGAATGAATATTGCTGGAATATGAGAGTTGCTTATGCGAGAGGATAATATGTTGGCTTGATCAATACGAGAAAATGTTTGAGTACAGTGAGAAATCTTACTAGAATCGAATGATGGTATAAGTGGAAAATGGATCATAATTAGAGGATTACGATTGCAAACAAAGTGTATGGATATGAATTTGACCAATGAGAATCGTGGTATCGAAATAAAATGTGGCTATGGGATTTAACAACTTTGGTGGCATGACTTGTCACGACCCGCATCCGATATAGGGGCATGGGTACGTAACAGCGCCCAGCCTACACCGCAGAACCAGTGATAGAACGTTATACTAGGTCACTATCTTAACAACTAATGCAATTATATAATATAAATGTCAAGAATCTCAACTCCGAATGGAGGACAAGTAAAGATATAGTAAAACTCGATCACAATCTAAGCACGATAAGATAACACAGAAGTCTAGATAACTGATAAGACTAAACAAACAATAACTTAAAAGAAAAACTAACTGAACTAAAGTATAGGAGAAGTAATTAATATTACGAATCAGAAGAGCATGGCAATGAAGAATGCAAAAGTAAAACTAACTGAACTAGAATAGAGGTGATATAAGTCCAAACAGTATAATATAGACAACTGTGATCCCATTGTAAGTCCTATACATGACACTAACCAGTGTCTTTTGAAATATCGAGATCGACATGTAAACGATAGGGGTAAATACAGCTTATAGCACACAAGGAAAGTGTACGACTGCTATGATTCCAAATTAGACCAGAAGGGATGATTTCAACGTTTTGGGACTGTTTATATGTCTACTCGAATATTTTCCCATCCGACAAATACAAGTGAAACCAAAAATTAACACAAAAATTGAGTACAAGTTCAGCCAGAAGATGATGATACCAGTAGTGATTCCAGTAAGGACGATTCCAGTAATAGAGGCTAGACATATAAAAGGTGAGTGTCACATGTAGTGGTTCCAGAAATACCAATCCGTGTTAACAGAGAAACAATAGAACTAACTAGAACTGAAATACAATAATCAACAAGTTAATGAAAGAACTATCAGAGAATGTACTCGCCAGATATCCTGAGTGAATGATGTATACATATATCCGAACCGGAGTCACAATGTCCTATTTAGAGCAATATAGGTTAAAATATGTTTAATATGGAATAATTGAAGTTTACAATGCAATCTAAGTGATTATAGGTCATTCTAGGTCAAGGTCAACTTTGGTACACCGTCTAGTCAAATTAGGTCAACAATAAGGCTAACTTGGTCAACTGTCTAGGGTTTGGTCAAACTCTAGTCTATAAGTTCAATTAGACCTATTAAGGTCAAATCTAGATCATGCTAGTCTAACATCTATATATTCTCTAACATATGTATATACCTTTCCCACATGATAACTCATATCACAAACAACTAATACCCCTAACTTAATATCATTCAACACTATTTACATATATACTAGCAAGACCCCGCATTACTCAAGCCTATATGTATACATACACTATCACTAATATAGCCCTAAACTCTATATACCAAACCCATATGTAAACTAAGATATGTATACCATATATCTATACATGGCTGAAATACAACCATACACCTACCCAACACATTACACATGTTTTAGATCTTAGGAAAAACTGAGATAAACCCCACATATGTATATATATACAACACATGATACCAAAACCCCACATCAGAAAATTGGACAAGTAACATATATATATGTATCAACTCTCACACTTAATAATCTATAACCACAAACACACATAACCTATATATATATATATATATATATATATATATATATATATATATATATATAAATATATATATATCCCAAAATATATATATATATATATATATATATATATATATATATATATATCCCAACTGTCACTGATCAACCCCAAACTGGAACAAACCCAAACTGGTATACTGTATACCTATGGCTCAGAATCTGAGATCAACTCATACATACTATCAGACATTCCTGTACACATAGATTAATACCAATTTACATATGTGAAACCACATAATACTGAATTCACATAATGTCAAACACTATATCCATTCACATTCGAATATATATATATATATATATATATATATATATATATATATATATATATATATATACTAGTCATAACCCGTGTCCGATGGGCACGGTTCATTTAAGGTATTCTTCCTCAAAATTTTGGACCCCCAATTTTAAACGAACAATAATAATTATGAGGTCCCCATCAAAATATTAAATCCCAACCACTGCTGGATGTGAATTTTCTTTGGATTTCCCATAAAATCCCACTCTCAATAATGCTCATCCACAACCATTATGAGTGCAAATCCCACTCTTTGGATTCCCCATAAAACCCTACTCTCAATAATGCTCATTCCCCATAAAATCCCACTCTCAATAATGCTCATCCACAACCATTATGAGTGCAAACCCCACTCTTTGGATTCCCCATAAAACTCCACTCATCCACAACCGTTGATTCACCAAGATTAAATTCCAACCACTCTTTATCTTGGCACAGTCTGCCCTAGGATTCAAAAACCTTTGTGTTTTGTATAAGAGATTTATATATATTTATAAATAAATATATATATATATATAATATATATATATATATAATAATATATAAAATAATATATATATATATATATATATCTATAAATATATAAATATTTTTTTTTATATAATATAAATATATATATTAAAATTATATATATAATATATTATATATTATATATTTATATATATATAATAATATATTAAAAATATATATATATATATATATCTATATAATATATAGATCTATATATATATATATATCTTATATATAATATTAATAAATATATTATATATATATATATATTTATATATAGATATATTATATATTATAAGTATAATCTATATATATATAATATATTATATATACAAACCTGGAATCTAAACTACACAAATATATCTATATATATATATATCTATATATATATATATATATATTATATATATATATATATATATATATATATATTTTTTTTTTTTTTACACAATATATATATATATATAAATATATATATATATATATATATATATATATATATATATATATATATATATATATATATATATATATATATATATATATATATATATATATACAAAACCTGGAATCTCAACTACACAAACAATTCTCCTACATTTGACATACCCATAATGTATTCATTTATGCATATATGTATCAGATATAATATGTATATAAACATTCAAAATACCTACTTGTATACAATATGACAAAACTGGAATGGGGTGTGACATATGTTGTGCATGAACCAGAAGGGGTTCGTGTCAGTGTCCAAGTGTCCTAGATACAGTGTCTAACCTGTGTCAATCTCCTGCAATCGGGTATCAGACCTAAATGTGTGACAGGTAAAGTTAAATGAATGAAAACGACATAATGTATCCAAGGGATGTGTCTTGTGTCACATGTTAAGGGGTGTGTGTGTCCATATTGTATCCAAACGAGTGTCCAATATGTGTCGAACAACAAGTATTAACATATATCAGAACCTATGTACAGTGTATCAGACAGTATGGTGCGTGTGTGTCGAGTAGAAATGTGAACAAAATACCAACGTAATGTGTCGTGGAGGAGTGTCAACATGTAAAATAGGTGTCCCCGTGTCCACTGAGTCCATTAGGACATGTCCAAGTGTGTTGAGTAGTTTGTTGTACGTGCATATCAGAAACAGGAACCAGTGTATGTACACGACTAGACTGACACTTGTGAGATCAATTACTCCTCTATTCCACCATAAGGTTGACCCAAACTTCATGGGTTTGATTTCAATCGTTGCCCCCACCTTTACCAAGCATTGGCAGCTCAAACAGTGACTTGTCCAGAGTGTTTGGACATGCGGGTAGCAGGGCATAAATAGTGCTTAGGCAGTGAGTGAACCCCATGTCCCCGTGTCCGATTTCAACACCAAAAACTCTCTGAAATTGACTCAGTCACCAAGCATTGTATCCTACATATAATTAGCTACACAAATATATAATTAGTTTTAGAAACCAAGATTAAAAAGTTCTAAGAGGCATTTCATCGAATACCTAGAATAGCTCTCCGATACTCTTATGATACGCATACCAAATGGATTCGATTTGAATCCAAACTTAGCCTAGGATTAGGGGAGCCCTAAATGAATGCATCTATGGTGAGAAATCAGAAAATTAATAGGTTTAGAGGTCATTACCTATTGAGAGTTAGAATCTCAATGAAATTGCACTTGAAATGATCACACACCAATTCCTATGGCCAAATTGCTCCCAATCCTTGCTTGCTAGCCAATAGAGACCTCCTCTACACTAGGGGAGTGTATTACAATTGATTTGGTCCAATTTGGAGTTGATTTGGTAAAAGGGGCAAATTTGGGGAAGAACACAAATTAGGGTTAGGGCTTGTGATAAAAGAGGCAAGAGGGGGCTAATGTGATCTTATATAGGCAAAGGGACTAGTATTGGCCGGCCAAGGGCATTCTAGGGTTAGTGTTTGCTCAAGTGTGATTAAAAGCCCTCTCAAGTATAATTCTAGCCTTTCTAGTAAAGGCCCAAAAGAAATTAGGATTTCTAGCAAAATATCTAACTTAGACATAATATCGAGATATTCTAGAACTTGATTAACTTATTCTAATCTACTAACTAAGCCTCTAGGTTCATAATCAACATCTAGATTAGGGCAATTCTAGGTTTAGATCTAATATATCACTTAGCACATTGTTAATTAAATAAAATTCAAAATAATTCAAATTTCACAAATTACTAAAATACCCTTAGCCTAAAAAGTGGTAGTGACAAGTCTACCCCCTTAAAATAATTTCGTCCTCAAAATTTATGGTAGTCGTACTCCTTCTAGATCAAACCCCCAACAGTCAAGACCAAGAAAACTATATCTAATAACATTCAAATTATGGTCCTACTGGTCGTGATTTCACAGTATCGAATAGGGTTACTACAGTATCTAGCACAACATAACACAGCCTGACAAGTACTAATGGAATCACACATAAAGATGGAGAAAAAGAACAGGAAAGATAGACCTGCTAACCTGTCACCTGCAGCGTCGGTCTCCTCGATCGTCAGCGCAAAAGCCCCACCCCTCTGGTGTTGGGCATGGTCCTACGCCACAGGTGGTCTAGCTCCCTCTCTCTGACCCTATGCTCCACTATATGGAGGTGCAGTGGGGTAGTCTCTCTTCTGGTGAGCAGCGGATCCACAGAATAGGCAAACCTTTAACCTCTTCCTACAAACATCCCAAACATGCCCCGGCTTCCTACAGTAGGCACAAGTGGACATCCTCTGGTCCTGTCCCCAGGGCTGATGTTGCACCTGCGAAACACTAGCCGGTGCCCACATCTGCTGGGGCTAATATACTACCCTCTGTACAGCGGGACGCTTCGTACTACCACTCGCCCCTCCTGAATCATCCAGGCTCCTCTTGGACTTGAGCTCCAAGTCATCCACTCCTACCATGGTCGCTGCCAAGATCTGCTCGAAGGTGGCGTCGCGATCGCTCTTGGTCAGCGACTTGACCTCCTTAATCAAGTCCTTACAGAATCTCCTAGCCTTCGCTGTCTCGCTCAGGCCCTCCGCAAATCTGCCCAGATGGCAGAACTCTCCAGCATACTCCTCCACAGTCTGGTTCCCCTGAACCAGGTTATCGAACTGCATCTCCAATACGTCAAGTGCTATATCGAAAAAGAACTTTTCCTTGAAAAGCTTCTTTAAAGCTTCCTAAGTCTGCCCCTTAACACCAACTCTAGGGTCGATGTGGTACCATGTCCGGGCAAGATCCTGCATCTGGCTGCCCGCTGCCTCAATCTGTATTCCGATCGGGATCTATGCAAGTCGGAAGATCACCTCTATATGCTCGATCCAGTCGTCTGCATACAGTATGCCCGTCGTGCCTCTGAAGTCCCTCGGCCGCATCTTCTAGAAAGCTAAGATGTTCCTAGGCCTTGACTGCTGCATCTGGCCTTCCTGGTCCCCTTGTGGTTGGGCAGTCACCCTCTCCACTGCTGTCATGGCAAGCTGATGGGCATTGTCGATGCCCTGTCTCATATTCGTCGACTGGCACTGTTGCGCCTCCATCACCTCTCAAAAGAAGGCGAAGAACTGGGCTACATCAACTGTCCCTTGAGGTGGTGGCGAAAGCACATCCTGAATCACTGGGGTAGGCTTCCGAACAGGTGGAGGAGCACCCCCAAAAGCTATCGACGCTCCTATATGAGCAGGAATAAGTGGTGTTGCGGCTCCAACGTCTGGCTAGGTCGGACGAGAGGTGGAAGACCTCTCACCAGTGTCCACTGGACCGAAGCGATGCGATTTTGTCTCCACCATCCTGAAGACAGATCAAATAAGGAAATCAATACTGAGCAGAAAGCGATATCATCAAGGAAGGACGGTTTATTTCTAAAGAAGGCAATTATCAGCAAGAATGTATAGATGGAAGGAATTAGATCAGAATTTTTCTAACTGTGATTGAGTACCTCTCAGCTAAAGCCTATTTCTTAATTCCTTACCGCAGGTGTGCAGCAGTACAATGAATCGTCGCACTACTACGACTTGACACTAATACGATTCTCGACCTGCATGGGCCACCACTAAAAATATGTCATGACCCGCACCCGGTATAGGGGCACGAGTACGTAACATCGCCCAGCCTATGCCGTAGAATCGGCGGTAGAACGCTGTACTAGGTCACTATCTAAACAACTCATGTAATTATATATTATACCTGTCATGAATCTCAACTCTGAATTGAGGACAAGTAAAGAGATAGTAAAACTCGATCACAGTCTAAGCACGATAAGATAACCCATAAGTCTAGATAATTAATAAGACTATACAAACAACAACTTAAGATAAACTACTAAATAATAATATCTTAAACAATCTCAAATACAAAGTCAAGTATCTCTACTTATTACAATTCAAGTTCACACATGAAAATCTAGAACAAGTCTACGAAGCTAGTCATCTGGTCACTCCTGAAGGTCAAGGCTCAAAGTGTCTAGTCCTTCCTTAGGACGATAGCAAGGGCACGTATCTCTAGGACAATCATCTGAAAAATATATTCAGTCAGGATAAAACGAGCACATCTCTTCTAGCAATTCCAAGTAAATGACAAAGACTATAAAGCAGTTATAGACAGTTATATTGATGAAAATTGGAAGTTTTAAATAGGTAATGATGTAGATCAATAGTTTAAAGTACAAGAGAAGTAATATAATGAATCAGAAGAGCATGGAAATGGAGACTGTAAAAGTAAAACTAACTGAACTAGAATAGTGGAGATATAAGTCCAGATAATATAATATAGACAAGTGTGATCCCAGTGTGTCCTATACATGACACTAGCCAGTATCTTTTGAAATACCGATATCGACATGTAAACGATAGGGGTAAATACAGCTCATCACACACTTGGCAAGTATACAACTACGATCATTCCAGATTAGACCAGATGGGGTAATTCCAGCATTTTTGGACTGTTTATATGTCTACTCGAATATTTTCCCGTCCAACAAGTACAAGTGAATCCAAAAAATGACACAAAATAAAGTATAAGTCCGGCCAGAACATGAAGATGCCAGTAGTGATTCGAGTAAGGGTGATTCTAGTAATAGAGGACAGACATGTAAAATTTGAGTGTCGCATGTAGTGGATCGAGAAATACTAATCCGTATTGAAAGAGAATCAATAGAACTAAGTAGAACTGAAATACAGTAATCAGCAAGTAAATGAAAGAACTATCAGAGAATATACTCGCCTGATATATTGAGTGACTAATGTATACAGATGTTCGAATCAGAGTCACAATGTCCTATTTAGAGCAATACAGGTTAAAATGTGTTCAATATGCAATAATTGAAGTTTACAATGCAATCAACATGTTTGTAGGTCATTCTACGTCAAGGTCAACTTTGGTCAACTCTTGCCAACCCTCTAGTCAAACTAGGTCAACAACAAGGTTAACTTGGTCAATTGTCTAGGGTTTGGTTAAACTCTAGTCTATAAGTTCAATTAGGCCTATTAGGGTCAAATCTAGGTCATGCTAGTCTAACATCTATATATACTTAACATATATATATACCTTTCCCACATAATAACTCATATCACAAACAACTAATGCCCCTAACTTAATATCATGCAATACTATTTACATATATACTAGCAAGACCCCACATCACTCAAGCCTATATGTATACATACACTATCACAAGTATAGCCTAAACTCTATATACCAAACCCATATGTAAACTAAGATATGTATACCATACATCTAAACATGGCTGAAATACAACCCACACACCCAACCGACACATTACACATGTTTTAGATCTCAGGGAAAACGGAGATAAACCCCACATATGTATATATATATTCAACACATGATACCAAACCCCCACATCAGAAAACTGGACAAGTAACCTATATATATGTATCAACTCTCACACTTAATAACCTATAACCACAAACACACATAACCTATATATATGCATATATGTATATATGTATAATCCAACTGTCACTGATCAACCACAAACTAAAACAAACCCAAACTGGTACACAGTATACCTCCTAAGTCTCAGAATTTGAGATCAACTCATACATACTATCAGACATTCTTGTATACATAGATTAATACCAATATACGTATGTGAAACCACATCATACATAATTCACATAATGTCAAACACTATATCCATATATATATATATATATATATATATATATATATATATATATATATATATATATATTTAAGGAGAAACTTTATTGATGTATCAGGCGCAAAATGCTGAAGCCTATACAAGTAAAAGCGACCAACGCCAAAAGACAACAAAAGCCGAAAGGAGGCCGGACGTAGCCAACAAGACTAGCTGGCCCGGACCTCTGGTTAGGACATCATTGTCCAGAAACTGTCCGGGGAGTGTGTGCAGCGTCTGCTGCTCTTAAGACTCTAGTAGAGGACCTCCCAGATCAGTTGAGAGGGGTTGTATTGGCGACCTTCGTATCTGTATTTGTTGTGGTTCTTCCAAAGAACCTAAATTTCGACGGCTGCGACGATCTGAAGGCCATAGGATTTGCCCCAGCTGGCGAGAAGATGAGGCCCCCAATACGGTGATCAAGTCTGCAACGGCGTGAGAGATTGGACCACGTCTGAGTAGCGAGGTCATCAGATATCAGGATGTGTTCGACGGTTTCTGAGTGGTACGAATTGCAGTAAGGACACTTAGAGGCAAGGCTGTAGCCAACGGAGGTGAGGGAGTCGTCGGTGGGGAGCTTCTTATGGTGTGCTCTCCAGATTAGGATTGACCATTTGTTGGGAATACAAAAATGCCAAAAAGGGGCGATCAGCGGAGAGGTCGCGTCAGGTCCTCTCATCACGCGCCTGGCGGAGGCCAATGTGAAGGTGCCTCTGGGAGTGGCGACCTATGTCAGAGCTTCGGGGATGTCATTGATCTGTACGTCTACAACGGCGAGGACAGTCGACGCCGTTGGACCCAACCACTCTCTGACCAGGTCCCATCTCCACCTGGAGTTGCTGTCCCATAAATCTCGAATGGTACAATTGGGGGGCGGTAGCGAAAGGTTAGAGGAGAATATTGTCGAGTCATCATTCGTGGCGGAGCAACGATCTGCCGTTGTCGATCTGTAGATGGATGATGGGTTCTACGAGGTGTCGGCCGTAGAGGATCCGTCGACAGGATGCAGAAGAACGATTGTTGGCGATGGCTGTCGTGGGGTGAGAGTGACGGAAGTATCTAGCCTTCATGAATCTAGTCCAAATAGAGTTTTTCGATCGAACTTTCTACCACAGCTTCATTGAGCAGGCATCGATGATATGGGCAAGTCTGCTGAAGCCTAGGCCGCCCACTTATGGGGGGCACACACGGCTAAGGTGCAGATGGGGATGGAGGATAGGACATGTCTGATCAAGATCATTTTGTCGCTCGGAGATAGGGTGGCGTTGTGCCATCCTGCGTTTTTTGTTTTAATTTTGTTCACTATGTCGTCGAAGATACCTGAGTTAGATTTACCTTACACTAGAGGGCACCCCAGATAGGAGAACGGCTCCTGTTAGCTTTGTGATGGGTGTAGATGACACTTTTTCTGCGTTGATTCATTGGCCAGAGCATCTGGTGTAACTCTTAAGCGTACTGCAGACTACCTCTACCGATCTGACATTGCCAGATGAGAAGATGAGGATGTCATCGGCGTATGCCAGATGAGTAATTAGAGGACAGCCAGTGGTGGTGTGAAAGTGGCGGAACCTGTGGGTGTTAGCCATGCTATTAAGGTTTCTGATGAGTGCTTCGGCTGCGATGATGAAGATGATAGAGGAAAGAGGGTCCCCCTGACGTACCCCGCAGCTGGATTTAAAGAACCCAGTAGCTTGTCCGTTGATGACCGTGGAGAACCAAGAGTTGTTAATGGATCTGATGATGATATCTATCCACTTCTTCGAGAACCCGAATCCTCGAAAAACCCAAATCATGAATTGTCAGTCCAGACGGTCATAAGCTTTTTCCTTGTCTAGCTTAATGGCGATGTTTCCCCTCTAAACGGGAACTTCATGCAGGTAATCATTTTCTTAGTGAGCAAGATGTTGTCAGTGATGTTCCGCCCTGCAACGAAGCTGCTTTGTTCCTCGGATATAATCTTGGGAAGAAGAATGGACATACGATTCACGATGATCTTGGATATGATTTTGTTGGTGAAGGTGCAAAGGCTGATAGGTATGAAGTCATTGAATGTCTCCGGGTTCTCTTTTTTTGGGATTTATAAAACCCCTAAATTTGTACTATATATTTTTTAAATTTGGTACCGATTATTATTTTATATTTGTACATCGTGTAGTTGTATTTTACGTCGTGCGCGAAATTTCGTTTTTCGAAATTGCTCGACGAGTACGAATATGTGCGAGCATACATATTTAAAAAAAATATATTTTCTATTTTTATAGTTTCAAAATAATATATGTAATAATTATTTTAGCTATTGTACCAACATTTCTAAGTCCATTATTTTATTTATTTTATTTATTTCATTTATTAAAAGTCTTTCGTTTATAGCAGTCATTAATAATAAATAATATTCTTTGTGCATACATATATATTTTATAAATATTTTATTAGTTTACTTTTAAATAATAATATAATTTTCAAAATTATTATTATTAGTATTTTTTGAAATTATTGTGGCAATTTAAATCTTTGATTAGATTTTATGGATTTGATTTAAATAGTTTAAATTTAAAGATGAAATTTATATTGTGTTTAGATTATCTAGATTTAAATTGAAATTGAATTTTAATTTAGATTTGATTTTATTGATTTAAATTTAATAATTGAATTATCTAATTAGGTTTTAAATAAATCCTAATCCTTATCCAACTGGAAATTTTCACCTCCTATATAAGGAGAGGTGCACATCCACATTATTATTCCATAATTTCTCCAGCACAACTAGAATTCGTGTATCATGTCTGTACCCGTGTCCTCTTTCCATCCACTATAAAATTCTTTTATACATGACAAATTTTCTACCCTTGTGCCCGACAAGCCGGACACCGTCCACTTTGTGTCCGACATACCGGATCACGCGTTCCCATCTCTCTGTCGTGTCTGACAAACCCAGACACGACGCACCCCTGTCCCATAGCCCATCGGACACACCCCCGATACGATAGAATTTTCTAAACTAATCTCGTCCCCGGTGTCCTCCTCCCTGCCTTCAACCCAGCACCATCACCACCATGACCACAGCCTTCACCCTCCAAGTCTAACTCCTTGCCCTAGCCACCTCGACGCCTACTGCCAAAATCGAACCCAGCCAGCTACCCAACTCTACGACCACGGACCTCCACACCACCACCGCCACTAAATCCGGCCACCCTATCTCCCCGGCCAAGCAACACCAGAATCTACCCCTTCACCAACCACACAAATCCGACGAACACCCACACAGCCTCCGACCATCGGAACCAACATCACCGTCATGCACCACCGCCATGGCCACCGGCCGGAACACCCCAATCCGCCACCAAAAGAAAGAAAATAGGGAACCTAACCTAAGCTTCCGCCACCACCATCCACCGAGCAGCCCCAGCCCAGATCTACTGCTGTCGCGTCTCTCCGCGAGCTGGCTACCGCCCTGCGTCAACCTTTACCCACTCCTTCTCCCTTGTCGCATACCCATACCAACGCCGCGAGCTTCGCCTGCGTCCGCCGCTGAACTCCCCGTGCGGCCATCAACGGCGGCCGCACTCCGCTCACCCTCTCCCGGCGCAGACCGCCGCTCCGTCGCGCCCGCTGAGATCCAGCGCCCTCCGCCGCCAGTGAGAGCCCCTCCCTTCTCCTCTTCCGCTGCTCCTCTCCGGCCCTCTCACCGCCTCTTCCCCGAGTTTCTCCCTTCGCCCTCTCTCTCGCTCACACTCTCATTCCCACTTCCTTCTCCATAACCCTCTCTCTCGTCCCATCATCCTCTCTCTCTCTCTCTCTTCCATTTTTCTAAAGAGCCAGCAGCCATTTGTTAAGTTTATTTTTGTTTTTTTTTTGTGTGTTTTGTTTAGTTTTGATTATTATTGTTTTCTTCTTCTTTTTAATATCTATTATTATTATTATTATTATTATTATTATTATTATTATTATTATTATTATTATTGTGATTATTATTATTAAACTGTTAGTAATGAGATACTCATGTAAGTATTGCTAATATATGCATCTTAAGAGCTATTTTAACTATTAAATATTTTCTGCAGGATAAAAGTATTCGAATGCATTTTACTAAAATATATTTTTATATACGATTATGGTTATATTAAATCCATGGGTTTTACTAATATTTTTATTAATATTAAATATTGTTATATCCATAAATTATGTTACGGTATTATTTTAAATACGATTTTTGACTTGGAAATAATAATATTTTTACTGCAGTATTCTAGCCATTCTCTTCCAAACAAAGGGTGGCATTAATATATATTCACAATATTTTTATATCAAAATATAGTTTTAGCCTAAATAAAATTTTCCTTTATTTTTAAGTATTTATAAAATATAATTTTCCTAATAAAAAATAGAGTTCCTATCTAATATCCAATTTTGACAACTTAGAATTTTTGCCTTAAAAATGACTTTCGATTTTTGAGTATTTAATTGAAAGACTAATAAATTATATTTCAAGTATTATAAAAATATTTTCTAAAAACCAAATATATTAATTGACTTCCTACTATTTTTTTTCTACCTCGTGATTCAGCCCATCTTTCCTATTCCTTTACCAATTCTAGCTTACCTTATGTCCACTATAACTAAATTGACCCTTCTGGACCCAATGGAACAGTCCGTGCCACCATCAGAGGTCACCTTGTGTAGTGGTTACACCGAAGTCGTAGTTCGTGCCACCTTGATTATTAAATATTGTTATATCCATAAATTATGTTACGGTATTATTTTAAATACGATTTTTGACTTGGAAATAATAATATTTTTACTGCAGTATTCTAGCCATTCTCTTCCAAACAAAGGGTGGCATTAATATATATTCACAATATTTTTATATCAAAATATAGTTTTAGCCTAAATAAAATTTTCCTTTATTTTTAAGTATTTATAAAATATAATTTTCCTAATAAAAAATATAGTTCCTATCTAATATCCAATTTTGACAACTTAGAATTTTTGCCTTAAAAATGACTTTCGATTTTTGAGTATTTAATTGAAAGACTAATAAATTATATTTCAAGTATTATAAAAATATTTTCTAAAAACCAAATATATTAATTGACTTCCTACTATTTTTTTTCCACCTCGTGATTCAGCCCATCTTTCCTATTCCTTTACCAATTCTAGCTTACCTTATGTCCACTATAACTAAATTGACCCTTCTGGACCCAATGGAACAGTCCGTGCCACCATCAGAGGTCACCTTGTGTAGTGGTTACACCGAAGTCGTAGTTCGTGCCACCTTGATTATTGTAGTACACCAGGCATCCTACCAGACAAGATATCTTGCCATTTACTGTTTATTTATTTTAGCTCATATTTTATGTATTATTTATTATTTTTTTATGCAAAATAAACTGTGATACATGGCATAACCTGTTAGAACTTACTGTTCAGTTATATTTCCTGCTATGTATTATTTTCTTACATATTAAACCAAGATTTAAGGGACCACCTTGTGTGTTGCATTCATTGGCCTTGACACGTTGTACCACGAAGTTGTGTGTCTCATGTAGAACACGGACATGCGTGACTGGCTGGCCACCGGTATGTATAAGCCGTGCGATAGGAATAACCGCTAATAGAGGTTGCATGCTAGTTTGCCTTAGCGGTTATAGGGGTTTTCTGTTGTGGATACAACATAATAGGCATTGGGCGGGGAGGACAATTCCTTAGCGTATGGGCTTCGATGCACTTTTCCTTGTGACCCGAAAGCTCCGCTGGAGATACGGGATTAATGACCCATGAATACTAACGGCCACTGGCGTTCTACGGAACATTATGCTCTTATTGATTGGGCCTCTGGTTCTCCAAGGAGGGACCATGCCGATCCTATTTTAGTCAGAGCCAATGCGTAGGAAGGATTGTTCTTAACTTCATACACTTAGACTGGTTAGGCTACTTTATCCATTTGGTATTAGTACTTTTGGTTTGGTTACTTGTATCTGACCGTGGCTTGGAACAATAACTTGTCGTTGATTAGTTCATCATATCTTGTCCTTGTTTGGTTGTAGGTGTGGCTTACTACTCCGATGAGAAGGTATTGAACATTGTTGGGGTCCGGATACCATATTGGATTCATAGCATGGAAAGATACGTCATCGTGAATTAGTTTACCATCTCCTGTCCTTGTTTGGTTGGGGGGATGGTACACTAGTTCAATAGGTGTGTATTGGATCATGTTATAATTCAATTGACTTATTTATTTGAGCAATATTTATTCAATTTATATGGCATGATATAATGTGTCTTGTTACGTCCCTCTGAGGACCTGGTTATCTTCCTAGGTGTGTGTACGTATTTTCTGCAGGTTTTCTAGTCGAGGGCGTGGTCTTCTCCATTTATTCGAAGATGACGTGTCTTGGATCTATCATGCTACCTTCGTCATTCCTTTTGTATATCATGTACCTCTTTCTTTTATTTTATTCGTAGTGGATATGTCTCCACCCAACATATTGTATCAAAATAATTTATTATCATTATATGATATCTTTTATTCTTTTATTTTTGTGGATGAGATTAGTTAGCCTTGGTTTTACTGCATTTACAGCTTATATATACATACGAGGATTCTATATATTGGATCATACTTCGTATGTATACAGCTGGCATGTCTATGTTCCTAGTCCTACGTATTTTGGGACTAGAGTATTACAGAATTAAGATGAGGTTGGCACGGAAGATGGCTTTCGGGTGGTATGTGCCTTGGAAGAAAGCTACAACAGCCTCGTAGAAGTCAGATTCGATGATGTCCCAGCAAGAGCGAAAGAAAACCCGGAGAAACCATCAGGTCTGGGAGCGCTTTGTACATTGAGGGCCCAGACTGCGGACTTGACTTCCTCTTTGGAGGGAGGGGACAGGAGCTGCACGTTCTCTTGCTCTGAGATCAAGCTAGGGACCTTCACTAAGAACACTTCATCCTTAATGATGGCCTCCTTGAAGAATAGTTTGGTGTAGAAGTTCGTGGCAGCCATGTTGATGCTACGCTGGTCTTTGACGATCTTGTTGTCCTCGTCGACAATTTTGTGTAGTTTGAGCTGATTTCTGCGACCTTTGACGCAAGCGTGGAAGAAGCCAGAATTTCTGTCGCCCTCGGCGTCCCAAGTCAATCTGCTTTCTGCTTTCAGAATTCTGTTTCGATATTTAGTCTAGACTTCAGAAGAGCTTTGGTCAGGTTGAGTGTTGCACGGGCCTCAGGCGATCTATTCGAGCCGAAGATGATCTCCGTATGAGTGACATTATCCTCCATAGTCTTAATTGCTTGGAAAATGTTATCGAAAGCGAGTTTACTCCAAGTCGACAAAGCTCTCCTGGTTTCTTTGAGCTTGGATGCCACCCGGACAAGGGGTAGAGGATGTAAGCTGACCTCCAAGCTTCATCGACAATGTCCTTGAATTGAGGGTGATAGCTCCAGAAATCCAGAAAGCGAAAAGGTTTTTTGACCATCCCGGAGTTGCTGCTGATCTCGATTAGGAGAGGGGAGTGATCCGACTATGTGGTGTTGAAGGGGAAAGGTTAGAGATGAGGTCCATGTCGGCCCAACGGTTATCGACCAATGCACGGTCCAGGCGAGAGTATTGCCTACGGCCGCCTTTCTGCATGTTACACCAGGTGAGGTCCTTGAAGTCGTTCATGGCCGGCTGGGGAGGGGGGCGTCCCCCAGTCTTTTTATCTCTGTGCGAAATGGTGTTGAAGTCTCCGAGGCAGAGCCACGGAAGGTTGTTGAAGAGGATGCGGGTGTCCGTTAGGGTGTCCCATCGCATCTTGTATTTGGCAAGGTCACAGCTGTCGTGGACTGCTGAGACGAGGGATCGAGATGTTATGGAGGGGTGCTCTACCAAGCAGGTAAGCACCTGTTTCGAGTCGTTGACGATACCGAATTTACATTCGACGGTGAAGAGGATCCATATATCGTGGGATCCGACTACCGCGGATGGGAAGCCGAGTTGTAGATGGATGGATTTGAGTTTTCTTTGAGGGATTTTGGGCTCGATGACAACTAAAATATCGACCGGGTGGGTTTTTTTTGGGGATGATGGTTCTTCTCAAGGTTGGTTTATTGGCCAGCCCTCTCATATTCCACGAAAGAATATTAAGCATTGGGTTGGTTGTCGGGGGAGGTTGTTGAGCTTAGTGGCTGACCGAGTGGTCATGGCCGTGGGCTCAAGGGCATGTTTGTTCTTCTTGTTGTGGGAGGTTTTGGTGGCTCTCGCTGACTTTCAGTGTCGTTGTGGGCCGATTCGGATGAGTCGCTGGCTATGCTGCTAGTAGCCCTCGTTGGAGGGGGGCCGACGTCCTTCTCGATGTCTGCCAGAGCACATAGGAGGTTGCTGAGATCCAAGAAGCTGGCTTCTATGGCCTGTATGAGCCTGTCTGCAGGATGGCGCCTAGCATCATTGGGTCGATCACAGGGTTGCCTCCGGGGGTGGTGGAAGGGGTCATGGATGCTGTGTGGATGATCAATGCCAGTTGATTCTCTCCTGTGCATGCTGGTCAGACCGCTTTGTGTGGATGCACATCTGCGGACTTTTCTTGCTCACCGGGAGGTGTCCCGTCGGGTAGGGGGCTGTTCTGACAGATGTTGGGCGGTGTGGAGGCGAGGATGTTGAACTTGTTGCTAAGGAAGACGGTCGGTGATGATGCTTTAGCCGTTTGGAGGGGATCTGGAGTTAGGGAAGCCATCACTGTCAGCAAAGTGAAGATAAGAGTTGGGGAGGGGGAGGATGGGGGAAGAGGTTTTGACATGTGTCGCCTTCTGGGGTTGTGGCTTGTGGGATTGCAGTTTACGGAGGACTTTCTTCTTGAGTTCCGGGTTAGCCTTGAAACAATATTTTGTGAGATTTCCTCTGGTCTGACAGTCCTTGCAGAAGATGATGCTGTTGTCATACTCCATAGTTTGAAGGTGTGTCTGTCCTTCGAGGTCTATCTGTATCTGAGTGGGTGGGTCTGAAGACAAGTCAAGCTCCACACAAATCTTCGCGTAGTTGCCTTTGGAGAGTGCGAGTTTCTTTCACGATGGCCACGAGGGTTCTGAAAGAACTGGCAATTCTTTTAAGCGCTGTGGGGGCGAAGAAGACGAGCGAAAGGTTAGGGAGGGTGACCCATGCCGAGATTATCGATGAGTCTACTTTAGGGTTGAATCCGGGGGACCATTTGGCAATCTTGATGTTGTGGGTGCCAATGTTGGTTGTGCCTTTGGCCCAAACTAAAGAGTGGTCGAGGTCGGATGAAAGGTGGAGGAGCATGTGTTTAGGATCCAACGGGGCAACTTTGTAGGCTGATGCCAGACCCTATCCTGCGATTATTTCTTGGGCGATGGTGATCTTAGAACATCCAGCGGGGAACATCAACACGAAAGTTCTCACGAAGCAAGTTGATAAGGATGATATCTTTGCGGAGGAGAACGGCACGCTCATGTACTGACAGTCTTTCTGGCTCGGGAGCTCAATGTGTGGCAAGATGGTGTCTTCTGCCTGGGACAGAAGCTGCGCTCCACAGTCCGGTCGCAGAATCACCGCATAGGAAAGGGTTTTAGTTGTCCTGGCGGGAAGAGGAGGTAACAGCTGTCCAGGCAATAATGAGGGACATGGGGGGTGCGGGCGCATAGCACCCTGTCTTGGGAGCCAATGTTATGCACCCCTCCTTAGGGTAGGCGCGTGCTCCGGGGAGGGAGGTAGGGACCGCATGGTCGTCGGCAGTGTAACACCCCTGAATTTTTGAAAATATTTTTTTATTATTTAATTGCTTTAAATAGGAATTTTTGGAATTATCTAAGTATTTTTTTTATTTAATTTAGTTATTATTATTATAGATGACCCTAGCCATGATTGGGTTTTGGAGAAAAAGATGACTAGGAATTGTGGCGCGGAAAGTATAGTCGAGTGCTTTGACTAGCATAGTAGCCATACTAGGGGAGGTCTAGCCATAGTGATGCCCGAACTAGGAAAACCAAGCCAAGTTATGAAAAGACTCATTATAATCATTTGATTAGTTATTATTTAATATATTGATTTTGTTTTTTGATGACCCGGTTGTACCCAATCAGTCCGAACCGGACTCGACCAATTTCAAGCCCATGTAGGCACGCAGTGGACCGAAGACGACCATGTAGGCATATTTTATGTGTGTGCATATAATTCTTAAATTATTTTTACAATTTGATATTGTATTTCTAATTATTTATTATACTGTACAATATTGGTATAAATATATTATTAGATAGGTGTGTGACCATATTTGTATAATTTTTTGGACCCGAATAAGGTGTGTAGTATAAGTTCACTAAAAATAACCACTGGGTGACTTTTATTATTTTATGATTATTAAAGTGATTTTTGTGATTAGATAATCATCATTGTTATTATTAGATATTATTAATTGATTTTATCGCCAATTGAGTTGTTATACATATGTATAGATATTTAAATAAATTAATTATGAGGATAGATAATATAGGGATTTTTTGAGATTTTATTGGGTATATTTAGATATATACATATCAATATATATGCATAATAGGATATATCTATATATATATTAGAAATATATATATATATATATATATATATATATATTAGAAAAAAAAAATATATATATATATATATTAGAAAAAGAGATAAGAAAAAGGAAAGGAAAAAAAAATTCGTGAACAGTACAAAGCACTGTTCACTCTCCCCTCCCCCGAGCCTGTGTCCAAACCCGAGAGCTTTTTTAAAATTTTTTTATTATTTTGATTTGATCAAACCTTGATCAAATCTTGGCCAAATGAATTCAAATCTTTTCCTACCAAAAATAGGATAGATTCTTTCCCTTTTAAACTCAGATTTGGAACTTAAATCCCATAGAAATCCTATCAAAAATCGGATTTAAAACCAAGGTATAAAAGAACCGGGTTCGACGAGAAATCTGATATTTCTGCCACCAAACACCCCTCGAAAACCAAACCACTCGATATCTTCTTGATCCACAACCCCCCCGACCTGTTCGCCTAGCTTGGTCGAACGTCCCTGGCCTACTGCGCCACCGTGCCGCCGTCGTACGCCGCCGTACAGCCGATGTCGAACAGGGCAACCCACGCGGAAACAGGGGACACAGCCGCAGCTAGGTACCCTTATTCGTGCCCTATTTTCTTCCTCGATACTCGACCGTTTTACGAACCATAAATTTTTACATAGAGCCCAGATGACCACCTTCGGGATCCTTCAATAGGTTTTAATATTAATGCATTAGATTTTCCCGAAATCCCTCTTGAACTTCCCCAAAAAAATACTGAATACCAGTTCTCTAGTAACGGTTTAAACACCAAATTGGAAGGTGTATAACTGTCCAGTTTTAGAGAGTTTTCAAAATCTAATTAAACAATCTGGAAGACAACATGTAGGATTTCAGAACGTAATTTGTAGTATCGAATTTCATTTATTGTGCAGAAAGAAAACTGCTTTCAAAATCACAGAAAAACCCGTTAAAAACAGTTTAGAAACTTTGAAAATTCTTCCGAACCAACGTGCGTCCTGCCAATCCGGGCGACATGGTTGCGAACCGAAAGCATCGAAAGATGCGTATCGACTTCGTGGTAGTGTGGGTTTTGACGGAATTCAAATTGGTCGCGTGTGCGCGACGAATTTGATGCGTATCCGTAAAAAATTACCGTATCGGCCCTTTTCAAAATTCTCCAATTACTTTGTACACGTTCGTCAGATCGAGACGAAACTTGCGCCAATAGGACCGTATCATTTTTCTGGTCCTGTATGCCAAGTTTGGTCCGATTTCGAGACAGTTGATTGGATCGCCGTTTCACGGGCCCCACGGTCCGATTCAACGGGCAATTTTGTGCCCGGCCCATCGGAATCTACAATTGGATATACCGTTGTATTCGTGTCATCAAAACGAATCCGTAGACATGTAGTTTGACAACTTTAGAGACCGTTGACTCTGGCACGCTTTTCGGTGCAAAGCGGGTCCAACGGCGGACACCATTTTGATCCGAAATTACCGTTTTGCCTCTGTGTCCAGAATTGGACTTATGGGTAGGCTATTCTACTCATTTTAGGACTGTTGGAAATGTTTTTTTCAGCATCCGAAGGTATTTACGGGAGTTCAGATTTTGTGGCTCTTTAATTGCAGGACTTTTTGCTACCACCAGGCAAGTACACCTTGTCAAACTCTACAGTATTTACATGCTTCCCTATATTTTCAGTATTTCTTGCTTTGTTACATATCTCTCTTGTTTCCTCTCGTGATTCTTTCTAGTTACACGTGCACGTAGATTTTGATTTTTCTTTCTTTACTACTTGTTCTATCTTTTCAATCTTGTTCATGTCTAGTGATAGTATTGATATACATGTGCCATGTTTTCCCTAACCTGTTTGACCTGTACTTGACTTGGACATGACTAGATAGGCTTGATTTCCTAGTACCTTAGGAGAGAATGTTTTATTAGCCGTGGTTATCCTCTAATGTTAGTGCCACCCCGGGCTACGATAGAGAACCTATTATAGGACTGTTAGTGCCTCCCTGGGCTACGGTTTTAGCCATGATTAATATCATATTCTCATGACATGTCACCATCTGTATAGTTTCTTTTCGTGTTATTCTTTTCTCTATTTGGTTATTCCTATTTTCTTGCATGAGATTTACTGTACAGTAGGCATGTATATTATGTGTCTTGCTAGTCCTCTGAGGACCTGGTGATCTCTCCAGGCTTAGTTAGAGATCAGGTCTACCTGGAGGTTTATAGTCCTGGAGTCGAGACTGGTGACGCACCTTCGCAGGAGGACGAGATAGTGGCTGAAGACTTCTCTTGAGACATGTCTCTTCATTCATAGACTTGCTATTTTATTTTCTTTCTTTTCAGTAGACATGTAGTGGATTATTTATTTCTTTTACTGTGGTTTCGGGATGTCTTACCCGCACAGTTACTTTCATATTTCATGTTGGACAAATTTTTTTATTAGTATCATTTTATTGGACTTGATATCTCGTGTCTTATTTTTGTGTGGATGAGATTAGCTGTGACTTGTGACTTGTATTGTGTTGTATTATACTTTAGGTTGTTATCATGATTTACAGCTTAAGCATTTCGCTAATGGGCTTACTTTGAGCTTTGGCCCATTGGTGAAGTGTTGCTGGCATGTATCGTATCCTGGTCCTATACGTATTTTGGGACTGGAGCGTTACATATTTTTGTGGTGGCCCATGCAGGTCAACATTAATCACTTCGGTTACGTTACTGTACCGACGTGAGCCTGCGAATATGATAGAAAGACCCTTAGGATCTCATCCACCTCTTTATATTGTTACACGTCCTTGAACTCTATATTTCAACTTCAAAATTATTTCCTTGACATGCATCCTGCTCGATATCAATTTTTCTTTAAGCTTGTAAGTTTCGTTTGAGTGCAGTGAAATGGACCCGCAAGCCAGTGACGAGAACCCCGCCGTCACCCCGCAAGGCGCTATAGCGACTCATGTCGACACGACCCCGCCACCGGTTGGAGGTTCTTCTACCCAACTAGATGATCCAGCAGCTTCGTACCCACCGAGGGACAGGAGAGACGACATCCCATCCATGCCAGCACTGCCACCGATGCCACCGACGATGTTTCCCCAGCTTGGACAGACGACGGATCCCTAGCAGCTTTTCCAGACCATCTACGTGATGATGCAAGCGCAACAACAAGTTCAGATGAAGGCCCAGCAGCGACAGACAGAGCACATCGAGGATCGCATCGTGTCAGCACTAGAGAGAGCCACTCCACCAGTTCCCTAGACGACGACAGGAACCATCGCAAACTTTTGCCAGTTGAAGCCAGACATGTTCTCGGGCAAGGAGGAGCCCACCGAAGTTCATGAATGGCTCACTAACATTGAGCATCAATTGGAGGTAGCCGAGTTACCGAGAGATCGTTGGATGATTGCCGTCAGGATGCAGCTGACCGGCAATGCGCACCACTGGTGGCTTACGGAGGAGAAAAGACTTGGGCAGGATAAGGTCACTTGGGAGGAGTTCTCCAAACTCTTCCAAGAGATGTTTATCCCTGCCACTTTCAAAGCAAAGCTTCGAAGACAATTCTTGCACCTCGAGCAAGGCAGCAGGACCATGGAAGAATACAATGCCGAGTTTTTACGACTAAGTCGCTTCGCACCTACATTGATCCAGACTGAAGAAGAGAAGGCCGAAAAATTCTACGAGGGACTGAGCTACAGACTACAGGAGCTTATTGGGGCTGTAGCACTTACCACTTACTCTGAAGTTATTACTGCTTCACGACGTTTAGAGCGAGTCCATCGAAGGGGAACCAGCGAGAAGCGACCACATCCAACAACACCATCAGCAAATGCATCATCTGGAGGACCTGAAAGACGCGTCGTCGTACACCAACAACCAAAAGTTGCCCCATATGCAAATAGCGAACTTTCCATCTGTCGTTACTGTCAGAAGAGAGGACATGTCGAAAAGGATTGCCAACGAAGACTGAAGCTGTGTTTACGTTGCGGCTCCGATCAGCACCATATCTACACTTGCCCAGAGAAGCGCACTGATAGACTAGCACCACCAGCACCAGCCCAATGAGGATATCCACGAGGACCACTTCCCAACCAGGCAACGCAGTTCGAGCGGGCAAGACAATAGACGAAAGCACCACGACAAGGACAGGCCTTTGCTATGAGGATTGAAGACGGTGCGACAACACAAGGAGCAAGAGAAGGTAACAACTTAAAGCTTTTATGATAATGATAGAGAGTAGAATATTAGTTATGCTTGCTTGTTACATGTTTGCTTAGGAATAACAATAGAAACAGAGCACACCTTAGACATCTTAGAGCCATAGACATATTTTTCTTCTACCATAGTGAGTTATTTTAATTTCGAGGACGAAATTCTTTTAAGGTGGGTAGGATGTAACACCCTTGAATTTTTGAAAATATTTTTTTATTATTTAATTGCTTTAAATAGGAATTTTTGGAATTATCTAAGTATTTTTTTATTTAATTTAATTATTATTATTATAGATGACCCTAGCTATGATTGAGTTTTGGGGAACAAGATGACTTGGAATTGTGGCGCGGAAAGTATAGTCGAGTGCTTTGACTAGCATAGTAGCCATGCTAGGGGAGGTCTAGCCATAGTGATGCCCGAACTAGGAAAACCAGGCCAAGTTGTGAAAAGACTCATTAAAATTATTTGATTAGTTATTATTTAATATATTGATTTTTTTTTGATGATCCGGTTGTACCCAAGCAGTCCGAACCGGACTCAAACCAATTTCTAGCCCATGTAGGCACGCAGTGGACCAAAGACGACCATGTAGGCATATTTTATGTATGTGCATATATTTCTTAAATTATTTTTACAATTTGATATTATATTTCTAATTATTTATTATACTGTACAATATTGGTATAAATATATTATTAGATAGGTGTGTGACCATATTTGTACAATTTTCTGGACCCGAATAAGGTGTGTAGTATAAGTTCACTAAAAAAACCACTGGGTGATTTTTATTATTTTAGGATTATTAAAGTGATTTTTGTGATTAGACAATCATCATTGTTATTATTAGATATTATTAATTGATTTTATCGCCAATTGAGTTGTTATACATATGTATAGATATTTAAATAAATTAATTATGAGGATAGATAATATAGGGTTTTTTTGAGATTTTATTGGGTATATTTAGATATATACATATCAATATATATGCATAATAGGATATATCTATATATATATTAGAAAAAGAGATAAGAAAAAGGAAAGGAAAAAAAACAATTCGTGAACTCTCCCCCTCCCCCGAGCCTGTGTCCAAACCCGAGAGCTTTTTTTTTAATTTTTTTTTATTATTTTGATTTGATCAAACCTTGATCAAATCTTGGCCAAATGAATTCAAATCTTTTTCGACCAAAAATAGGATAGATTCTCTCCCTTTTAAACTCAGATTTGGAACTTAAATCCCATAGAAATCCTTTCAAAAATTGGATTTAAAACCAAGGTATAAAAGAACCGAGTTCGATGAGAAATCCGATATTTCTGCCACCAAACACCCCTCGAAAACCAAACCACTCGACATCTTCTTGATCCACAACCCCCTGTAATGCCCCAAAACCAGAATACTAGAGAGCGGGGGCATATTTAGCCAGCTACGTATAATGAAATGGAATCCACCCCACTATACGGTCACGGCTGTCTAGATATATGAGGGTTTAACTACAATTCATCAGTCTCCTATGGTCAATATCAAGCCTAATTGTCTCAATCTCAAGCAAGCAAGTAAAGTTACAAGATGTAAGATCACCAAATATACAATAATAAGGCGTCACAAACATTACATATCCATCTGATCATGAAGTTAGTCATTACAAAATATGAGAACTAGCAAGAGTTTAGTC
The DNA here is from genome assembly GCA_029216955.1 of Iris pallida. Lineage (NCBI taxonomy): Eukaryota > Viridiplantae > Streptophyta > Magnoliopsida > Asparagales > Iridaceae > Iris > Iris pallida. Next base: position 16,651,773 of record JANAVB010005397.1, read on the forward strand.
ATACATGATCAACCCTAGGATCTGTCAATCATGTTACAGCCCGTAGGCAGACAATAATAAGGTATGCAATACGAGCTAACAGGTGCTCGCCGGCTAAACGCCTCAAAATGAAATTTTTACAATAGAGTGGGAGAGCAAAAATAAACCCACTCGTTGCCCTGGTCACTCCTGATGGTCACCATCGGGCTGGAAGGTCGGTAGATCCTCTGAAGCTGCTCCGAAATCTGGCCACACAAAACCAGCTGGGTCAGATCCCAGAAAGAGCAAGTGCCACAAAGGAGGCTTCACTTAAGAATTAAACCAGCACATCAAAAAATATATTAAAGTAGTTAAAAGAACTGAAAGTGAAGGAATAACCACAGTCATAATGGAGTACGAGGGAATTCGGTGAAACAGGCACGAGCCCCGAATAAAAGATTGAATGAGAGGAGGACAGATGTTTCTATTTCATTGATGGATCGCTACTTACGCCGCTCTCGCTTTCGCTCAGACAGTCAGACTCACATGGACTCCAAAAGGCTAAGGCAGTAAAGTAATGCGTAGACTTCCCACGATTCCCGTCTGATTGATTGTTGGACTTAAGCGAAATCAAAGCCCGAAGAGCCAGAAAAAGTGGGTCGAGAGGTCGCTGGAGTCCCTCGGAAAACTCCTCAACCAATTGGTTGAGGATGGGAGTGAATTAGAAGCATTTCAGGAATTGATAAGAGCCAAGAAAAGATGGCCTTAATGACTGAGACGTGCTCGCTTTCCTTTTCAGCCCCACTGACATATGTAGATTCTAGCCGAGAAGACCAGGAAAAGAAGAAGGCGGATTACCAACCCCACACCGCAAGCGCCTTAGGTTGACACACCTCATCCCATTTCATCAAGTGTAACCTTCCCCGGTCCATGACCATTCCCTCCCTCATTTCGTTCGCCGTCTTAGTCAAAAGGTCAGAATTGTTGACTAAACACCGAAAGGCCGAAGACCGTGAAAGTCAATTGGAGATGGATGTTGTCCCATGAAGGAAACCATTCAAGTAGCCAGGTCACAACCCTTAAACCAAACAAGGACCGGGGTTGTAACCCTTCACCTGAATAGAACTCCGTCTCCAAATCTTGTTGGTAAGGTAAAACATTACAGGCATGACGTGGGGTGCAATAAGACAATAAACGAAGAGATGACTTAGAACTGCTCCGGGAGCCAGGTTACAACCCTTAAACCAAACAAGGACCGGGGTTGTAACCCTTCGCCTGAACAGAACTTAGCCCCTGATCTTTATTGTTAAGAGTGACAATCATGCGATCAAGCTTGCAATAATCAAGCACTGAAACCACACCATACAATCACTCCCGGCCAATCAGTGACTACGGCTTTCTATATTAGCTAACTAGGGTTATCACAACATGCAGTGAGATGTTCCTCCAGCCACAAGCCCTGCAGCTAATCCAGGTTATCCAGGCGACTTGGGTTCATTTAAGCAATGCCTCATTATTTCTATATATCAGTGAATTTAGACTTGTGCCATACTCGTCGGCAGGCTGCAAGTCCCACAATGGTGGCCGAGATAACGGGATCGCCTGTAACTGGAAAAATCTCTCATGACTACTGAATTATTCTAGTTATTAGCCTTAACCATTTACAGTAGGTACCCCTGACCGTGGTACTCAGGGATCCCTTTCCTAGACATGATGCAAACATTATCAGTTCAATTGTACAAACACAGTCACCCACGGTGTCCAGGTCATTCAATCTTGTCATGTCATGTTCACTGTCAGGAGTGAGCCGCGTCGGGCCACTATCATGTCATGTCACAAGTGCACCACAATGGGTCACCATCATGTCAAGGAACAATTAATTTTGGCACACACACACATTTAGTAATTAAATATTAATTGCGTACGCGGCTACAATTTATGCTAAGGCCATGCGGCTACGAATGTTAAATAGAGGCCATACGGCCAACTAAATTATGCATGCATGCTAGCTAAAGCCTACTCGCATAAAGCACAATGCACTAAGCATAATGCAAAATATGCATTAAATATTAAATATTAAATATTAGCATTAAGCATAATACATTAATGTTAGTATAAGAATTAAGCATAATACATGAATGTTAGTATAAGCATTAAGCATTAATGCTTAGGCATTAAATATTAAATTCTAGTATAAGCATTAAGCATTAATGCTTAGGCATTAAATATTGAATGCCAGCATAAGCATTAAGCATTAATGCTTAGGCATTAAATGTTAGATGCAAGCATAAGCATTAGGCATTAATGCTTATGCATGCCCATGCGGCTCTAAGCCTTAGGCATAATGCAAAATATATTAAATGTTGGCATTAAGCTTATGCGGCTGGATTCTTTAAGCATCATGCATGCGGCACTAAGCATAAGCATGCGGCTGAATGCAAAATATGCATGCGGCTCTAATATGCATGCGGCTCTAAGCATAATGCAGGCGGCTGAATGCATTTAAAATATGCATTAAATATGCATGCGGCTGGATGCATTAAAATATACAAAATTATAATGCCTATGCGGCTCGCTACTGTACGTGTGCATGCAAGCAAGCTTGCTAACCCAAGTATTAAATAATGCATTTAAAGAACACATGCATCAATAATTAGCTTGCAAGCAAGCTTGCCAGCACATGCATTAAATATTAAATATTAATAATCATGCGGCTGACTATTGGCATCTGCATGCGGCTATAAATATTTTTTTATGCGGCTGAAACTGGTCCCCATGCGGCCAAGAATAGTTTTTCCATGAATGCTGATGCATGCATTGCTATGGGAGCAAGCATTAAATGCTAAGTCATGATAATGGGGCTAAGCATTAATGCTAAGCTTAGCTCCCACATGCATGCATTTAACGCTAAGGTGGCCAAGTATGTTCCCATGCGGCTACAATTAATATTTGCAAGCAATTGCAGATGTATGGGAGATTAAATAATACAAGTCTATATAAAGCCATGCGTCTGATTGCTAGAAATGTCCATGCGGCTCAGCAAAATTTCATAGGTCAAATTTGGACCAAACGTAATTCTCTGCAACATGAGATCATCAACTTAGCAAAATATGCAAGTTTGATAGATCAAAACTTCCGGAAACCAAAAATACCACAAAGCTAGATTTACAAGAATTTAACCACGGAAATGAAAAATGCTAAGTACTAAAGTGGGTTTGAAACACATGAGAAAGACAATGGAACAATAAAAATGGACTTACTCCATGAAGCAAGGTGCACTTGCCTAAACCTTCCACTCTCTCGGGTTGGTGGAGAAGTAATGGTGGGGAAGAAGAAGAGTAAATGAGGAGAGAGAATTGTGTGGTAGGATATTTAATGAAGGTGGTGGTAGGTGGGAGTGGTTTGGTTCACATTAAAATAAAGCAAAACCGAACCATGCAAAACCGAACCATACAAAACCAAGCCGAACCAAGTCAAGTTGGGCCGAACCAACCCAAGAGACATGCAATACGGGTCTACATACGTACACGTATACCGAGATACGTAATACGAATAATGGTCATTACAACTCTACCCACCTTAAAAGAATTCTGTCCTTGAAATTTAATCAAGTGGCTAGAGATGCAAGGACAAGCTATACTACTCACAGGCAAGCTATACTAGTTAAGCAATCAAGCAATTATTCGTTCAAGCAAGGGATCGAAGACATGAGGCATAAGAAAGATATTATACCTCACGAGTCAAACAGGAAAGGATATCGCGATCGAATATCATCCTCACACTCCCACGTTGACTCTCCCAAAGAGTGATGACCCCAAGCAACACGGACTAACTTGATAGTCTTATTCTTGAGTATCTTCTCTCTTTGGTCTAATATGGATACGGGCCTCTCCTCATACGAAAGGTTGGTACCAACAACCAATTTCGAATGATCCAGGATATGGCTCGAGTCCGGGAGGGTGGGCGGGGGCACATGTTCGCCCGAGAGGGTGGACGGGGGCACATAACATAGAAGGGGCGCAAAGCCAACCAAGGGCGCATAGCCGTCCCTCCCCCCCCGATGAGTGGGTGCATGGCCGCCACAATTGGTAGTTGGCATATGCGTATGGCCGGGAATGGGTGCGCGCCCTATAGAGGGCGCATGGCTATCCCTAATGACAGTGGGCACATATCGAACTCCGCCCACAGTGGCCATGGGGGGAATTCAAAATTCGAAATCGAGTTCGAATTCGAAGGGTGGTGGGAGTCCGGGCCTGGCTCGTCATCAGACCAATCTTGCAAAACAGTCAGGGAAGGGAGGTTGCTAGGGGGCGTTGCCGCACGGGGCCACCGGAGGGGTGATGCGACGCCGGGGAGCGTCGAACGTTCGTCGGGGTAGAGCGACCACGTGGCTCGGCGGCCGTTCTCGGGCGGAAGAGGCGCACGGGAAGGCGAAGCGGGGTTTGGCCATCGGAGGCAGGGAGCGGCCAGGGGGGCTGAGCCGGGAGAGGGTGCCTGGGGTGGCCGTCGGAGTTTGGGGACCACCCCGACGATGGGGATGGCGACCATAGCTAGCTATGCGGTCGGCCAAGCTAGGGAGGGATGCGGGGCGCATGATTGCCTAGGGTAGGAGTCCACCGGAGCGGCACCGAAGATAGAGGGGACGAGAGGTCGGCGCCGGGGGGCGAGCGGGTGCGGCTGACGACAGGCAGCCGAGGCTGTGCGGTCCCGACGCCTAGGGTGAGGGGGAAGGGGGGTCATGCGGCCATAGCAGGAGCATGGAAGGGGAAAGAATATATATATATATATATATATATATATATATATATATATATATATATATATATATATATAAATAAAAAAAAAATAAATAAATATATATATATATATATATATATATATATATATATATATATATATATATATATATATATATATATATATAAACTGTATGAAACCTACACAGATACAAAACTGGAACCTCAACTACACAAACAATTCTCCTACATTTGACGTACCCATAATGTATTCATTTATGCATATATGTATCAGATATCATATGTATATTAACATTCGAAAATACCTACTTGTATACAATATGACAAAACTAGAATAGCGTGTGACATGTGCTGTGCATGAACTAGAGGGGGTCTCATGCCAGTGTCCTAGATACAGTGTCTAACCTTTGTCAATCTCCCGCAACAGGGTATCAGACCAAAATGTGTGACAGGTAAAGTTAAATGAATGAAAATGACATAATGTGTCCAAGGATGTGTCCAAGGGATGTGTCCAAGTGATGTGTCTTTTGTCACATGTTAAGGTGTGTGTGATGTGTCCATACTGTGTCCAAAGTAGTGTCCAATATGTGTCGAACAAAAAGTATTAACATGTATCAGAATCTATTCACAGTGTATCAGACAGTGTGGTGCGTGTGTGTCGAGTAGGAATGTGAACAAAATACCAAAGTAATGTGTCGTAGAGGAGTGTCAACATGTAAACTAGGTATCTACGTGTCCACTGAGTCCATTAGGACGTGTCCAAGTGTGTTGAGCAGTGTGTTCTACTTGCGTATCAGAAACAGGAATATTGTATGTGCACGACTCGACTGACACTTTTGAGATCAATTACTCCTCGATTCCACCATAAGGTTGACCAAAACTTCATAGGTATGATGTCAGTCATTGCCCCCACCTTTACCAACCATTGGCAGCTCAAACCATGTCGTGTCTAGAGTGTTTGGACACACGGGTAGCAGGACATGCATAGTGCATGTGCAGTGAGTGAACCCCGTGTCCCCATGTCCGATTATGACACCAAAAACTCTCTAAAATTGACTCAGTCACCAAACATTGTAACCTACACATAATTAGCTACACAAATATATAATTATTTTTGAAAACCAAGATTAAAAAGTTCTAAGAGGCATTTCATCGAACACCTAGGATAGCTCTCTGATACTCTTGCGATACGCACACCAAATGGATTCAATTTGAACCCAAAATTAGCCTAGGGCTAGGGGACTCTAAATGAATGCATCTATGGTGAGAAATCAGAAAATTAATAGGTTTACAGGTCATTCCCTATTGAGAGTTGGAATCTCAATGAAATTGCACTTGAAATGATTACACACCAATTCCTATGGCCAAATTGTTTCCAATCCTTGCTAGCTAGCCAATAGAGACCTCATCTACACTATGGGAGTGTATTGCATGGAGTTGAATTGGTGAAAGGAGGCAAATTTGGGAAAAACATAAATTAGGGTTAGATTTTGTCATAAGAGAGTCAAAAGGGGGCTAATGTGATCTTAAATAGACAAGGGGGACTAGTGTTGGCTAGCCAAGGGCATTCCTTGGGTTAGGGTTTGCTCAAGTGTGATTAAAAGCCCTCTCAAGTATAATTCTAGCCTTTCTAGTAAAGGCCCAAAAGAAATTAGGGTTTCTAGCCAAATATCTAACTTAGACATAGTATCTAGATATTCTAGAACATGGTTAACTTATTCTAATCTACTAACTAAGTCTCTAGGTTCATGATCAACATCAAGATTAGGGCAATTCTAGTTTAGATCTAATATATCACTTAGCACATTATTGATTAATAAAAATTCAAAATAATTCAAATTTTACAAATTATCAAAATATTCTTAGCCCAAAAAGTGGTAGTGACATGAATGACAACAAACTTGGCAGGAATACTTTGGGAATATTTTGGATCGACTGTGGAAAAAATTTCAAGTTAAAATTTGTAACATTCATCGTGTTATTGGCTGGTTGGATAATTGAATAAACAAGTTGGGAATATACGAGATGCTCAGAGCAATCACTGATGTTCAGAAAAGAAGTTACACCGAAGCTCGTTCATTTTCTCTATCACTGAACTTGGTTGAAGTACATGTATTTCCGGGAAGCCTAAAATATGTGTATGATTCCAATTAAGCAGTATGCTGAATTCAAACGAAGCAATAGGGAGGATTCTCATGTGCTGAGAAAATTACACGAGTGTTAGAGGAAGAATAAATATGGTAAACTATTTTGAATCAAATTGGAATGTTGTGATGAGATGGTACATTACTTGAAATCAATCGAGATATTGCAAATAAATGTTAAATGGTGCAAGTTGAACGTTGAGAAGTTTCATAAAATTCAGTTGAAGTTTTGGGAATGAATTTTATTTTAAGTTTCGAGGACGAAACTTTTTCTGAGTGGTATATATTGTAGTGCCCCGACCCGCAAGATGTCTAATAATGATGGTTGGTTCGATGAAGCCTTGTTGGACTTGGGATTATGCGAAGGATCGCTCGGAATGTTAGGCGATCGTGGCGAGAATCGTCTTATAATATGAGTAGTGTTGAACCCTTCGAAGATCCTTTAGCTTCACGCTTAATAAAAAAGATATGTACGCTATGTTGATCGTTGAGTTGTTGAATAACACATTGCATGAAAGTCGGAAAGACAAAGAAAGATAATTAATCACAAGACCCAAAACTGTTGTGAATCAGTTTGTGATTGAGTGCTTCGAATCATTTCAATGAATTGTATACTTGTATGCTTTACAATAAAATACATGACAGGTGAAGAAAAAGTCCCAAATACTTGGGCAATAAGTATGTTAAGCCTAAGCTCGATGAACATATGCTAAACAGATGCTAAGTCCCAATAATTGGGCAGCAAGTACATTAAGTATCGGTTGGGAAGATGTATGGTATCAAAGATGTGGGAAAGGGATTGGGTAATAACATTCTATTATTCCGTCGCCGATGTAAAATATTGTTTACACCAAGTCCCTGGAATAAGAAAGATGGAAATACGAATGAGAATGGTGGCTAAGCACTTAGTTTTCCTTATCGTGCATTATATATTTTCTTCATAGATAAGTTGCATATACTTGCATGGTCATAGACAACTTATATACAAGGTAGTTCCCAGAACGGTAATCCGCGGCCACGGACCCGGTTCATCCTGGGGGAACAAGGATGGTGTCGACGTACTGACATTGGAATTTCAAGACTTGTAGTAGGGGCTTGCTACCGCCCACTGAAAGGACGCCGAAATACCCTTGGTGCTGAAGTAGTAGCACGGTGTTTCGAAAATCTCTCATGGATTCGTACTCCATTCAGAGTTAGCCGTTCGCCAGAAAGACGGTCCAAGATGGCGTGTCGCCGTTGACCTTCATATAGATGGGTCCAGTGCTAATGATGTCTTATGCAGGCAGAGAGTAAGTTATTACTCAATTACGAGAAAGGATGTCGGCTGTTGGTAAAAATCACCTGAACGGTAATAATTGTATTTAATTATGATATTATTCCTAACAATGTCTTGTACATGCTAAGTAAGTATTATAAATATACAGGGATGGCTATACGACCGTGGGTTAGAATCTCCAAAGAGTGATAACTGTATGCTTTAAATTATGTTGGCTATAAGATTTGCATGCTTTACTTCTTGTCGGCTACAAACATGAAATTGACCGTAAGGCAACGAGAAAGACCACTGTTAATAATATTCTATAATATGATTACTTAGTGTTGTCTTCTTAGGTGAGTTGGGCCAGCACCGCTCGCCAGTACATTGATGATGTACTGACCCATGTTGTGGGCAATATTCCAGGTGCTTGCGTGTGGGGGAAATCGTCTGATTAGTGCTTGGCATCGATGATTCGAATGGGTGTGCGAAAGCTCTTCTTACGAGACGATATCTTCTGCTATATGGGACATAATGTATACAACAGTGTAACTCAGATGAACCAGTGGGATTGTAATCAAAGTCGGCATGTTCGGTTGTAAAGCCTAAATGGCAAGTGTATATTCAGTTGGCTATTCAAGAGTCTCGTAATCTGTTGTAAACTTTATATTCAGCTACAAGTATTGTAATCATTTGAGATAATCAATAAAGAGATACATTTCTTCATATTTTGTGTGACTTCAAATTATCTGCTTAATTTTTGTCATGCCCCAGAACCAGAATACTGAAAAGTGGGGAACAGACACAGCCAGCTGCGTACATTAAAGTGAATTCCACCTCGTAATACGATCACGACTGTGTAGATGCATGAGGGTTTACTACAAGCCATTAGTCTCTTAGAATCAAGAACAAGCCTAGTGTCTTAATCTCAAGCAAGTAAGTAAATGTTACAAGATGTTAGATCATCAGACATATAAGTAAGGCATCCCAAACATCACATATTCAGATGATCATGAAGCTAGTCGTATAAAATGCGAGGCTAGCAAGAAATTCAGTCATACATGATCAACCCTAGGATTTGTTAGTCATGTTACAGCCCTTAGGAAGACGAAAAATATAAGTCTTTAACACGAGCTAACACTTGCTCGATGGCTAAACGCCTCAAAAGAATAATTTTACAATAGAGCGGAAGAGCAAAATAAAATCCACTCGTTGCCAGGGTTGCGCCCAGTGGTCACCATCTGGCTGGAAGGCTGGAAGATCCTCGGGAGCTACTCTGAAATCTAGCCATACAAAACCAGCTGGGTCAGATCCCAGAAAGAGCAAGTGCCATAAGACAGGCTTCACTTAAGAACTAAAACCAGCATATTAGCACATAAGACATAAAGGATAATAAAAGACATGAGTTAGAGAAAAAAAGATGATAAACGATAAGACGACTAAGGGACCATTCCGGTAGCCAAGTTACAACCGTAAACCAAACAAGGACCGGGGTTGTAACCCATCACCTGAATAGAGCTTAGTTTCCAACCAATTATCGATAAGAGTAAGACAGGAACAAGCGTGTGCTAAAGTAATCAAAGACCGGCATTGCTTAGACAAAAGTACGGCTTGATACGTTAACTAGCTAGGGTTATCACAAGCCTAGTTACTAGCGAGATGCAACGAGATATTCCAGCAGTCACAGGCCCTGCAGCTATCCAGGTTATCCAGGCGAGGTTGATTACCAAAGTTATCCAGAATTATTAGATGGCTTAGAGTGCAACACATAACAGTGTGCCTTGTACTCATTTCATGAGTGTGTCCCACATGACAATAGACTGGAAATGTATCCTACTCGTCGGCAGGCTATAAGTCCATCAGGTGTGGCCGGGATAACAGGATCGCCTGTAACTGGAGAAAATCTCCCTTAGAGTGAATTACTTGATCAATCTAGTCATTAACCTTAGTCAGATTCAGTATGAATCCCTGACCGTGGTAACCAGGGACTCATGTCCTAGACCTGATGCAAGACGAGACTAGACTAGTAGCTTGTACAAACAAGTTTCAAGCAAGCACCCACGATGTCAAGACGAGAATTTAATTAGCAAGTCCCGGTAGCTGTCGCAACAGCATTCAAGTTTATCATGCCAAGTTAGGTTACTTGTTACTTGTCAAGTTTGCTTGTCCGGAGTGCACCTCGACGGGCCACTATCAAGATTATACATGTCTTATCAAGTTACTTATCATGTCAAGAGTGCTTGTCAAGAGTGCTTGTCAAGAGTGCACCTCGATGGGCCACTATCAGATTTTTATGTCGTGTACAGATTATTATATCAACATTGCTTGTCAAGGGTGTGCCACAACGGACCACCATCAAGAATTTATCATATCAATTATCATGTCAGGCTCACATAATGTTCATATCGAGATCATATAAAAAAGGTGTAACGATATTAAATGGGTACAAAAATCATAAAAAGGAGAAAAACTGGGATTGCACCCAAGGAGGAGGAGCAAGGGGTACCATGGCCAACAAATGGCATTAGCCAAGTTGCGCCAGGTAATAAGTTGCGCCATGCACTGGGGGTGCCAAGGTCACAGGTTGCGCCCAATCATCATGTTGCGCCTAGGCACTACGGAGCCAGGCACTAGAATGCACAAGATCGGGGCAAGTTGCGCCAGGCACTAGACTGCATGAGGCTTGGTTGCACCTGACTCAGGTTGCGCCTGACCCAGGTCGCGCCTGACTCAGGTCGCACCTGATTCAGGTTGCGCCACGCTATGGGGCACACGCAACTCAGTGGCACAAGCTAAAAAGCTGGCGCACACTGTTCACTGTCTTCTCCAAATCAGCAGGAATTCCATGGTTGGAACCTATAGCTTCAAAAGTCCATAACTTTGTCAAAACAAGTCCAAATCCAACTTTTTAAAGGTCAAAATTGGATAGAATGAAATTTCCTACAACATGGAACAGTTAGTTTTCGAAAATACCAAGTTTTCATAGATCAAAACCAAGAAAATTATGAGAAAGAGAAGAACCTTGATCTACAAAAATTTATCCATCAAAACCAAAAATGACAAGTTCTAAAGAGGCTTAGAACTAGGAGAGAAAGACATTAGAACAATAAAAATCCAAGATCCATCATGAAGCAAGTTGCACTTGCCTAGAGCTCTTGGGTGTAGGTGGAGAGAAGTAAATGAAGTAGATGGAGAAGTTATGAAAAATAAATGGAGGAGAGAGAGAGAGGTTGACTTATATATTAACCCTCTCCATCTCAAACCAAATCAAGCCAAGCCAAACCAAACCAAGTCATGTTAAACCAAGTTGAACCAATCAACTCAAGATTAAACCAAGACTAGGCTAAGCAAGACAAGTCTAACTACGATCCACATGATAATGTCAGAAATCCGTATACGTATCCTGTAAAATACGTATAACGAAAAACGGGAGTGACAACTCTACCTACCTTAAAAGAATTCTGTCCTTGGAATTTAATCAAGAGGCTAGAGATGTCAGGACTAGCAACACTAACCACAGGCAGTCTACGACTAGCAGTCAATCAAACAATCATTCATGCAAGCAAGAAAGTAAGGCATAAGGAAGACATTATACCTTATGAGTCAAACAGGTGTGGATATCGCGATCAGATATCATCCTCACGCTCCCACGTTGACTCACCCAAAGAGTGATGACCCCAAGCAACACGGACTAAACTAATAGTCTGGTTCTTGACTATCTTCTCACTTCGGTCCAATATGGATACGGGTCTCTCCTCATACGAAAGGTTGATACCAATAACCAATTCCGAATAATCAAGGATATGACTCGCATCCGGAATATACCGTCACAATTGGAATACATGAAAGATATCATGTACCTCACGTAACGACGGCGGAAGAGCGAGACGATAGGACACATCACCTACTCGTTCGAGAATATCAAACGGCCCTATATACCTAGGACTAAGCTTTCTCCGTACGCCGAATCGAATGACACCACGGGTAGGCGAGATCCCAAGGAATACATGATCGTCGACTGAAAACTCAAGCGGGCGCCGATGAGAGTCGGCCCAATGGCGCTGGAGATCTTGGGCAACTCGAAGATGATCTCTGACTTGTCTGACCACCTCGATAGTCCGTGTAATCATCTCTGGACCAAGCATCTGCCTCTCATCTACATCATCCATGCTAACAGAGATCTGCACTTCCTGTCATACAATGCCTCGAAAGGTGCCATCTGAATACTGGCTTGGAAACTATTGTTGTACGAAAACTCCACTAGGTGCAAGTGATCTTCCCATGAACCACCGAAGTCAAGTGAACATGATCGTAACATATCTTCGAGAGATTGAATCGTGCGCTCTGACTGACCATCTGTCTACGGATGATAAGCTGAACTGAACTTGAGACGAGTCCCCAAACTCTCTTGAAGACTCCGCCAAAAGTGCAATATGAATCTCGAATCTCTGTCTGATATGATACTAACTTCCACTCCATGCAATCTGACAATCTGCCTGAGGTACATCTCTACAAGCTGATCCATCGACTGGCCAATTCTGAAAGAGATAAAATGAGCTACCTTGGTGAGTCTGTCAACTATAACCCAGATAGCATCTCTTTTGGCTGGGGATTTAGGTAATCTAGTTACAAAATCCATGGTGATATGCTCCCATTTTCATTTTAGGATCGGTAAAGGTTGAAGAAGTCCAGCTGGCCTCTGATGTTCAGCTTTAACTTGTTGGCAAACTAAACAACAAGAGACAAACAGGGGTATCTCTCTTTTTATGCCATTCTACCAGAAATAATGACGGATATCACGATACATCTTCGTACCGCAAGGATGAATTGAATACTGGAAACTGTGAACCTCTGCTATGATCTCCTGTCTGATATCACCGCTGGGTACACAAAGATGCCTTCTATGTCAAAGTGTACCATCCTCATGAATACGTAACTCTGCTCTTCGTTCTGCTTCACATTCTGTCCTAAGCCGCTGAAGCTTAGAATCTGCTGATTGTGCCATCTTGATCCTCTCAACTATAATGGACTGAACTTGTATATTGGCCATCAATGCCACATTGGTAGGAAGAATAACTTCTATCTACATCTTCTGAAGATCGACTAACAATTCTGGCTGTGCTGTTAGAAAATAAACTCCTGCTTAGCTGCTCAATGCGTCTGCAACAACATTAGCCTTCCCAGGATGATACTGCAAGTTGATGTCGTAATCTACAAGTATCTCTAGCCATCTCCTCTGACGCATGTTAATATCCTTCAGAGTAAACACATACTTAAGACTCTTATGGTCGGTAAAAATCTCTACCCGATCTCCAAACAAATAATGCCTCCAAAGCTTAAGTGCGAAGACCACCGCTGCTAACTCCAAGTCATAGGTAGGATAATTTCTCTCATGGTCACGAAGCTGACATGATGCATAAGCTACTACCTTACTATGCTGCATAAAGGCGCATCCCAATCCTCTGCCGGAAGCATCACAATAAACTAAAAATCCTCCAGTCCCATTTGGAAGTGTGAGAATGGGAGCCGTCATCAATCCTTGCTTCAACTTCTTGAATGAACTCTGACACTCTACTGTCCAAGAAAACTGTACATCCTTGCGTGTCAACTGCGTCAACAGTGCTGAAATCCGAGCGAAGTCTGACACAATTCGCCGGTAATAGCCGGCCAATCCTAGAAAACTTCGAACTTCTGCGACGATACTGGGAACTGGCCATGTCTCTTTAGCCACTATCTTCTGGAGGTCCACTTCCACTCCACCTCTGGTGATGATGTGACCCAAGTATGAGATACGATCCAACCAAAACTCGCACTTACTGAACTTCGCATACAACTCGTGCTCTCCGAGAATCTGAAGAACTATACGAAGATGCTGCTCATACTCTGCCTCATTCTTGCTATAGACCAATATGTCGTCTATAAACACTATTACGAACTGGTCCAAATAGGGCATGAAGATACGATTCATGAGGTCCATGAATACGGCTGGCGCATTGGTCGCTCCAAATGGCATAACAAGGAACTTCCAACGTCCATATCTGGATCTGAAAGCTGTCTTCGGGATGTCTTGCTCTCTGACTCTGATCTGATGGTATCCTGACCGCAAGTCAATCTTCGAGAATACTGCTACCCCACTGAGTTGATCGAACAAGTCATCTATCCTTGGTAGAGGATATTTGTTCTTAATTGTTACATAATTTAACGTACAATAATCAACACATAATCTTGACGTACCATCCTTATTTTTCACAAGAAGCATCGGGGCTTCCCAAGGTTATCCACTAGCACGAATGAATCCCTTGGTTCTGAGTTCTTCATTCATCTTGTACAGGAACTCCAACTCTGATGGTGCCATTCTGTAGACTCTTTCTGATACTGGTGCCATCCCTGGAATCAAATCCATGGTGAACTCAATTTTTCTCTCTAGCAGCATGCTTGGAAGCTCATCGGGAAATACATCAGGAAACTCCTCAACGACTCTGGAAAACTGAACTGCCTCTGCTACTGCCATCTGCAAGACTGGTGGAGAAGGTTCTACCTTGCCTCTGGAAAATAAAAACTCGGGTTCGCCTGTAATACCAAAAATAATCCTGCTAATATGGCAGTCTATTCTTGCATATTGATCCTTCAACCAATCCATTCCTAGGACTACAACATAATCGGCCATCGAAAACTCTATCAACCTGGCGGAGAACTCTCGACCGCTAACAACGATTCTACATGATAAAAAAAACTCTATCTGCTCCCATAAGACCATTACCAGTAAGTATATTGAGCCTCACTGATAATGACTCGGGCTCCAATCCTATTTGTGTTGTGAATTGTGCAGACATAAATGAATGCGATGCACCCGAATCAATTAATACTAATGCTGGAAAGGAGTTGACAAGAATGGTACCTGCCACCACCTCACCTGAAGCTAACTCTTCTGCTATGGTCATAGCCATCGCTTGACCTTGTCCTCTTGGTGCTGGTCCCCTCTACTGAAAACCTCTCTGCCTATTCTGAATCTGAGCTTGGGCCTGGGC
This sequence comes from Iris pallida, assembly GCA_029216955.1. Taxonomy (NCBI): domain Eukaryota; kingdom Viridiplantae; phylum Streptophyta; class Magnoliopsida; order Asparagales; family Iridaceae; genus Iris; species Iris pallida. Next base: position 16,666,915 of record JANAVB010005397.1, read on the forward strand.
ATACTGCTGTGGCCTCTGCTGCTGGAAAGCTTGGGCCTAAGGTGGCAAGAGCCTCGGGAACTGGTGCTGCTGCTGAACTAGAGCCGGTTTCCTATTCGATGGACTGATTAGGGTTAATGATGAACTGGCCCTGTGCGGACAGGTCTTTATCATATGATCTGGTGTCCCACAAGCCAAGCACAATCCCTGTGCTCTGCGACACTCTGAAATAATATGACCGGGCTTCCCACAATGAGAGCAGCCTATTGTGGAAGACTGCTTCTGCTTCTGCTGTTGAGGGTACATCGGGATTGAATGGTGAACCGACGTAACTGAGGCTGCCTGCCTCAGATCTCCAATGGTCAAATCCTTAGCTACTGGGGCTGGAGTGGATGAATGGGACATCTGCCCATGGGACCTCTTCCGACCTCCGGTTCGGTCCACTATCCTCTGAGAAGTATACTCATGCATCTTTGCTGCTCGCAAGACGGCATCAAATGTCTGGTACTCGAACTGCTCCACAGCTAGAATAATCTCTAGGTAGAGTCTGCTGGAACCGCTGGGCTTGGTCCAATTCGGTCGCCACCAAGGTGGGAGCAAACCAACTTAGTCTTGAAAACTCAGCCGCAAAACCGTTGACCATCCTGCTCATCTGTCTCAAATTGGTGAACCTCGTCTGCAGGTCATACTGAGCTACAGCATCGAAGTACTTGATCTGAAACTTGTCACTGAATACTGTCCATGGGACAGGTGTCGCCAATCCAACGGTTTGTATTGTCCACCAGCTGTGGGCTAAGTCCAATAACTGCAGGCGCACAACGGCCACCTTCTCTCCTTCGGGAATCCTAGCTGCCTCTAGGATAACTTTTATGTCCTAAAGCCAAGTATCAGCAGTGATAGCATCTTCACTGCATCGAAGAAAGGAGGGTTCAAGCGCTTGAAGCTGTTGGCCGCATTGTTTCCTTGATAACCAACTCTGCCCATGGCATCTTCTAAAGTATAGTGCAGGGCATCGCTCCGACGATCTTGAGATGCAAGCAATTCCCTAATGAGATCCACCAAGGTTCTATTATTAGGCTCTGTGGGCTGGACTGGTTGAACTGGGGGCTCTGAATCCCCAGAACGCATGACTCGGAAGGCCGCTCCAGAGTGATGGACATGGTCTCCAGGTTGCTGCTGGTCCACTGGAGGTGCTCCACCTTGCTGATCGGTAGGACCAGGAATAATGCCGCTGAAGAAACGACATGGAGAATAATAAGGAAGGACCATGATAGATCGATGATATAAATATGTGATCAGGTCAAGATTTCGGAAAGAATTGAAGACACGATGAGAGATCAAGGACGAGTATCGATTGAGACATCTATCCGATAAAACCCTCACACATCTTAATTTACAAGACCTACATGGCCACCACTTAAACCGTGTCACGCCCCAGAACCAGAATACTGGAGAGCTGGAGACAGACACAGCCAGCTACATATATTGAAGTGAATCCCACCTCGCAATATGGCCACGGCTGTCTAGATGCATGAGGGTTTACTCTAAGCCATTAGTCTCTTAGGGTCAAGAACAAGCCTAGTGTCTCAATCTCAAGCAAGTAAGTAAATGTTACAAGATATTAGATCATCAGACATACAAGTAAGGCGTCCCAAACATTACATATTCAGATGATCATGAAGCTAGTCGTACAAAATGCGAGGACTAGCAAGAGTTTCAGTCATACATGATCAACCCTACGATTTGTTAGTCATGTTACAGCCCTTAGGAAGACGAGAAATATAAGTCTTCAACATGAGCTAACACTTGCTCGGTGGCTAAACGCCTCAAAAGAATATATTTACAATAGAACGGGAGAGCAAAATAAAATCCACTCGTTGCCAGGGTTACGACTAATGGTCACCATCTAGCTAGAAGGCTAGAACATCCTCGGAAGCTATACCGAAATCTGGCCATACAAAACCAGCTGGGTCAGACCCCAGAAAGAGCAAGTGCCACAAGGAAGGCTTCACTTAAGAACTAAAACCAGCATATTAGCACATAAGACATAAAGGATAATAAAAGACAAAAGTTAGAGAAAACAAGATGATAAACGATAAGACGACTAAGGGACCATTCCGGTAGCCAAGTTACAACCCGTAAACCAAACAAGGACCAGAGTTGTAACCCTTCACTTGAACAGAGCTTAGTCTCCAACCAATTATCGACAAGAGTAAGGCAGGAACAAGCGTGTGATGAAGTAATCATAGACTGTCATTGCTTAGACAAGACTAGTTTGGACTACATCCATCAATCACGGCCAAGCAAAGAGTACGGCTTGATACTTTAACTAGCTAGGGTTATCATAAGCCTAGTTACTAGCGAGATGCAATGAGATATTCCAGCAGTTACAGGCCCTACAGCTATCCAGGTTATCCAGGCGAGGTTGATTACCAAAGTTATCCAGAATTATTAGAAGGCTTAGAGTGCAACACATAACAGTGTGCCTTGTACTCATTTTATGAGTGTGTCCCACATGACAGTAGACTGGAAATGTGCCCAACTCGTCGGCAGGCTACAAGTCCATCAGGTGTGGCCGGGATAACGGGATCGCCTGTAACTGGAGAAATCTCCCTTAGAATAAACTACTTGATCAATCTAGTCATTAATCTTAGTCAGATTCAGTATGAATCCCTGACCGTGGTAACCAGGGACTCATGTCCTAGACATGATGCAAGACGAGACTAGACTAGTAGCTTGTACAAACAAGTTTCAAGCAAGCACCCACGGTGTCAAGACGAGAATTTACTTAGCAAGTCCAGGTAGCTGTCGCAACAGCGTTCAAGATTATCATGCCAAGTTAGGTTACTTGTTACTTGTCAAGTTTGCTTGTCAGGAGTGCGCCTCGATGGGCCACTATCAAGATTATACATGTCTTATCAAGTTACTTATCATGTCAAGAGTGCTTGTCAAGAGTGCTTGTCAAGAGTGCGCCTCGACGGGCCACTATCAGGCACTAGACTGCGCGAGGCTAGGTTGCGCATGACTCAGGTTGCGACTGACTCAGGTCGCACCTGACTCAGGATGCGCCACGCTATGGAGCATTCACAACTTAGTGGCACAAGCTAAAAAGCTGGCGCACACTGTTCACTGTCTTCTCCAAATCAGCAGGAATTCCATGGTTGGAACCCATAGCTTCAAAAGTCCATAACTTGGTCAAAATAAGTACAAATCTAACTTTTCAAAGGTCAAAATTGGATAGAATAAAATTTCCTACATCATGGAATAGTTAATTTTCGAAAATACCAAGTTTTCATAGATCAAAACCAAAAAAATCATGAGAAAGAGAAGAACCTAGGTCTACAAAAATTTATCCATCAAAACCAAAATTGACAAGTTCTAAAGAGGCTTAGAACTAGGAGAGGAAGACATTAGAACAATAAAATCTAAGATCCATCATGAAGCAAGTTGCACTTGCCTAGAGCTCTTGGGTGTAGGTGGAGAGAAGTAAATGAAGAAGATAGAGAAGTTATGAGAAATAAATAGAGGAGAGAGAGAGAGAGAGAAAGAGAGGTTAATTTATATATCAACCCTCTCCATCTCAAACCAAATCAAGCCAAGCCAAACCAAACCAAGTCATGTTGAACTAAGTTGAACCAATCAAGTAAAGATTAAACCAAGACTAGGCTAAGCAAGACAAGTCTAACTACGATCCACATGACAATGTCAGAAATCCGTATACGTATCATGTAAAATACGTATAGCGGGAAACTGGAGTGACAATTTTGCTGCGCTATCGTTGTTTTCTAAGAAATACTAGGAACTGTAATTGTTTTGCCTTGTACAAGTGTAATCTAGACTTGTACGGCATCACGTCCAGTGGCTACTTTCGATCCTCTAGGATCGGAGCATGACACTTTGGAAGGTATTTTTAATCAGAATTTAATTAGAATCATCATTTGCCTTCTTCCATCTTGACGTTCCACATGTGGGAAATTCAGATAAATCGCTATACTCTTTTCTATAAAGTATGCAATCATTAGGACATGCATGAATCTTCTCATATTTCAAATCCAGAGCAAGTCATTGTCTTCTTCGCCTCGTACATTGATGAAGGTATTTCATTTTGTGCTGGTAACATATTATGAAGTATTTTCAACAACTCAGAAAAGCTACTGTCAGACCACCCGTATCTTTCTTTAATGTTATACAATCTCATCAAGCCCGATAGCTTTGTATACTTAGAACAACCAGGATAAAGAGGCTTTTCGGCATCTTCAAGTAGAGAATTAAATGTCTTTGGGTCACCGAAAACATGTTCATATGTCACATTAACCACTTCCACAGCATCTACACCATCTTCAACGGAGACACCAACTTGAAAGGAGCCAAACCTATTATAGTTAGGTGTTTGTTCATCACTTGATGCAAGGCTTGTCGATCCTCTACTAAGGTGTTCCTCACCATGCCAAACGCATACTATATAACTTTGATCGATACCCCTACTAAACAAGTGTTTTCATACGTCCCCTAGCTTTTGGAATATCAAATTTTTATATTTTTCGCATGGACATCGAATAGAAATAGGATTATCCAAATAAAGCTTTGCAAACTTACGAAACTCTTCTACTCCTTCCTCATATTCATGGCACATTCTATTCTTCAACATCCATGACTTAGACATGGTTGTAATCCCGACCTCAATCAAAGCAGACTATATAACCAGGTTATAAATCTACCCGAGCAGCAGGTGTAGATGATCGTAATCCCGACCTCACGTTGGGTGCCCTTCCTTCCCTGCAATAAGAGTGAGGTAGCAGATCATTAGTATTTTTTAGTGTACTGCAGCAGATCAGTTTTAGTTCTCTGTTAACAAACAAAAATCCTACAACACGACATAGTTGAACCATAAAAAGTTATACTAATTCACAAATCCTAGGACACGTCACAGTTCTGTGAAAAAATAAAAACACTAGGATACGACACATTTCTGTAAATAAACAAAAATTCACATCATATGAAAAAATTGACCCAAAATTTTTTTACTGATTCACAAATCCTAGGATGCGACACAGTCTTGCGAATAAACAAAAACCCTTGGACAAGACACATTTTTGTGAATAACCAAAAACCCACACCATAGGGCAAAATTGACCCAAAAATTTTTACTGATTCACAAATCCTAGGACACGACACAGTCCTGTAAATAAACAAAAACCCTAAGACACGACACATTTTTATGAATAAACAAAAACCCACATCATGACAAAATTGACCTAAAAAGCCGTATTAATTCACAACTAGGATATGATACAGTAGCCAGACACAAAAAACCATACTCTCAATAAAATTCACAAAAAACAATATTGTCAAAAAACTCTACTCTCAAAAAAATCCATAAAAAGTCCTAACTTCACTGGCACTACCATAAAATCAAACTGCAGAGCAAAAATATGGAATAGAATTGCGACCTACCGCATGGTGAAGATCGAAGTTGGCGCATGGTATAGTTGCCGCTGAGAATAGGGTTTTCGAGTGAGGACGTAGGCCACCGAGGTGATCCTGGACGTCGAGGAGAGAGTTTATTTTAGGGGAGTGGAGGGAGAGGAACTTCTGAGAGGAAATATAGGATTTTTCTGAGAGAAACGGAGGAGAAGAGGGGTTTTCTAGAGCGGGCTAATATTTTAGAAAGAGAGGATCGAACTTTGAGCAGCGGGGGATTAAACATAAAAATCGTCACTAAGCCAAATATTTTGAAAATTTTTACGATAATGGCATGTAAAATAGTCGTAGAAATTTCCCCCCTTTTGTTGACGACTTTAAACTAGCCGTCAACTAAAAGTGGTGGATTACGTGACGGTTTTCCAAAATCTGTCAACTAAAGTGGTACAATATTGTATAGTTAACACAAAATAGGGGTTTAGTTGACACAAGGTCTAAACCGTCAAGTAAAACAGAATAGTTGACGGGGATTATTGACCGTCAATAAGAAACCGTCAATAAATGTCATTTTTCTTGTAGTGATCATTTTAAAAATTGGACGGACAATTGAACGGGTCAATATGTGAACTAAGGCTAGTTTCATACATACCCACTATTTTTTTACAAAAATAAGGTCATCCCGGTTAACCTGTCTGGTCAGACCATCGAACTGTCTAACCCAATTGGGTTTCAGACTTGCATGTAATCAAAGTTAAGACGTTTGCTCGTTGACTAATTCTAATATAGTAAACATACATAAATTCTAAGTAGTATATATGTAGTTGTGTACTATGTAATATATTCAATATTAGATTGTAGTCTTATATAATTGACTCAATCCGGATTATCCTATTGGTTGGAACGATCTGATCCAATTCAATATCCTGACTTAAGTTGGGTTGTCCTGGCTTCCGTTTGATTTTTAAAATATGGAATATTTTTGCAAATGTCTTCATTCAAAATATAGAAACTACTATGTAACCCCACTTTAATTAAAAACTAATTAATACTCCCATTCTTTTGTAAATCAGCCAAAATTTAAATAAATAGTGGGGGTATATCTTAAATGTTATTTGTTCTATACATAGGAATGTGGACATTTGTTAGTTGTTTAAAAAAAGTGAAGGTACATGTTAATTTCAATATTTTGAATGGAAACATTTGCTAAAATATACCTTAAACCATTGATTTGGAGCTGCTGGATACTCAAAACAATATCTATTAGATGGCTTCACACAAGTTGATAGTTCTATTGGGCTAGAAAACTTTAAAAACAAAGCCACATACAGAGGCAGAGCTAGATAAGCACTGGCACCGGGCTGTAGCTATGCCTAAAATTTTGATTTAAAAAAATAATTTCTTAGTTATATTTTATTCTATTATTTGAATTCAAAGTACATAACAATTAGATGATAAATAAATTCTTAAAAAAATAATATTTTAGACAGTACGGTACTAGTGTTCTTGTATTCCTTGTTGGTGTTTTTACCTTTAAACTAGAAAAGATAGTCCCACATCGGCTACACTAAATGGTGATTATCTCAATATAATGCAATTGCTTGTATTGAGGTATGCACATGAGGTGTGGTAGGACATAAGTAGGTGCCATATGGAAGTATTTTCCTAAAAAAAGATTAATTCCAACAAGGACGCAAGTTGATTTTTGTCGTTCGGACTCGGATACAGACTCCAGGATGCCTCATGCATGCACAGACGTATTTTTGGGGGTAGGCGTGGACTGGCACTTGACTATGCTGATTGTGGAATGATATAAAATATCAAACTCTATTTTAGAGTGTTGTTATTTTAGTCCCACATTGGTTAGGAGAAATGTTGTAGTCTCACTCCACATGCACCAAAGAAAGAGAGTTAAGGGAGTTCATGAAGTCCGGGGAGCCCGTTCAAGTCATAAAAAGTTGACTAACGAGCGTTCCAGAAGTTCTTTGAGAACTTGCTGGTTTCTAAAGCGGATCGTATAAAGACAAATTTTACTTTGAGCTTCGGTGATCTGCTTCACCCCAACAAAGCTATTTTTCTCTTTCTGCTTTCCTTTTTCCTTCTCTTCTTCACTTGTAACACGTTATATCCCATTTAAGAGAAAGAATAAGATCTTCTCTGATCTAATTAGAGACCTTTTGTAGGCTAAGATCTTTTCTGATCTAATCAGAGACCTTTTGTGGGCTTTGGTCGTTGCTGCTACGAAAAATCATTTGTGCCTTCCTCGAAGTGTTATATTTGATTTTGTCTCTCTAATCCTACGGGATCTCTGTTGTACACATTCTTCGAAGTAATGCCAAAATCCATTCTTCCATCTAAGATTTGTTTTAGGAATAACATACATAAAGTTTAGTCCTCCTAATTTTAGATGCTAACTTCGCCACTGGCTTCCGCACATCTGAATCCCAGCAATTGTGTGGTTGAAACTATAAAAGGAGCTAGCCCTTTCGGTCTTGGTCATGTTGGGACTTTGTGCACAAGAATATGGTATGTTTTAGATATACTTAGGACCTTGAGAGTAATTTAATACAATTTTCTTTGATTTATTACAGTGCGGTTGTATTATTGTGAATGTGTATTTGCAGTTTTCTATGATTTATTACAGTCATCAATAGTTTTCTTCCAGTTGGGAACAATGTTATTTTGCTACTTTCGAGCTCTGTTCTCAACAAAGTGGTATCAGAGTGTCAGACTAAGAATATTAGGTGTTTGATAGGTTGATCTAGTTGGACGTAAAACCAGTTCGTATGCTTAATCTAAAGGGAACGAATTATCATTATTGACAAAGCAAGATGAATGATCTACTTTTTGTCAACAAGTTACATCTACCAGTGTTTACTTCCAAGAATGTCAGGGACAAGTCTTAGAAAGACTGGTTGTTCGAGCATAAACAAGTTTGTATTCGACAATTCGTAGATGAAAACGTATACAATCACATAGCAAACATAGATCATGCAGAGCATCATGTGAGAAATCGAATTTTTTTACACCAAAAATATCTGCATTAATAAACTATTTTGATTCGATAGATGATAGGTTTGAGATACAAGGATGATCTGCAGATCCTGTGAATGAATTTCAAGGCATAGTTGATCAATTGTTACCAATGGAGGTCAAATTCTACGATAAAATTTAAGTAATTTTGTTGCTAGGTACTTTATAGGACTCGTGATAAAAAGTAGAAGTGTCTTCACTAATATTGCCCTCGACGGTGTTATGAACTTAGAGTTTTTTGAGAGTGTGGTGTTGAACAGAGATATCGAAGAGATTTTAGGTATTAGTTATTGAGAGCTAGGGAGGGAGTAAGAGGAATAGTCCAGGTGACAGGGACACGAGGTAAGAAAAATTCAAGGGTCATATGAGGAATTTAAATGTAACCAATACGACAAGAAGGGCTACTTAAATACGAACTATTTTACATGGAAGAAGAAAAAGAATAAGCTGTTTGCCATTGATTGTAAAAGAACAGAACAGTTTTATGGGAGGACTGAACTTTTACTTCACAACATAAACTCGCTTGTACCAAGAAAGCCTAGGGACGAAAACCTAGGTACAGTAATCTAAGTACAATTGTTTATTTTTTCTGGGGGATGACGGTAGAGGCTCGGAAAAGCGACGGCAGCTCTGCCTTACTCCTTGGACGATCGGACGTAGCCTTGGCTCTGATGAAGAAATACTCTCACTCGAAGGTGGATTGCTCTGTGTCTGGCTCTATGCGTATATCTCTGTGCTCTCTCTCTTTCCTCCCCGCTCTCTGCTCTGTCTCTCCCTGTCCTCTTTTCCAAGGGAATGGCACCTTGCTATTTATAGGAGTATAGTGTGATAAGTAGGGTTTGCAATGATTGCTCCTTAAAAAGTAGGCAGTTAAGGATTTGTTGAAGATTAGCCTTGATGTTATTGGTTAAAAAATCAATCTGGGCCGTCAATATTTATTGTAGCAAATCTGGGCAGTTAATGTTGATTGCACCAAATCTGCATGGGCAATTAATATTGATTGCACCAAATCTGCATGGTAATGATTTGTTGATATCAGCAAATCTGAGTGAATAAATCTTGGTCAATCTTCTGCCGCGTGTCCCAACCGCCATTCTGCTGAGAGCCGTATGAACGCGGATGGATCGATCTTCTGCCACGTGTCCCAACTGCCATTATATTACGAACCGTATAAGCGGGGCATCTTGGTAGAGCTGCATAAGTGTGGCCCCCACAACCGAGCTGCATGAAGGTAGCAGCCGCATGAGAGTGGCAGTCGCATAAGAGTGAACCCCAACTGAACCGCATAAGGGTGCCCCCCCACAATCCGAGCCGTATGAGAGTGGCAGCCACATGGGTGTGGCCTCCAACTGAACCACATAATGGTGGCCCCCCAACTGAGCCGCATAAGGGTGGCCTAGGCGGTCCGTATAATTAATCCTTCTTGGAATTTGTAAACTGAGCCGGCTATCTCAGAGATTTTTTCGTCTTTTGATGAGTATGACGCGTCTCTTAATTATGTCAGAGCCGTTAGAACAGTCACTTTATGTCAGAGCATTTAATGACCATCTGCAGGGAGTAATTATGGCCACCTGTAATCGGCCTGTTTTGAGCCGCATGAGGCCACGTGGCTCTTCCTGAGCCGCATGCGGTTTCTGAACCGCATGAAGCTTCTGAACCGCATGAAGCTTCTGGGCCGCATGAAGTTTTTGGGCCGCATGACGTTTCTGAGCCGCATGAAGTTTCTGAACCGCATGAAGCTTCCTGGATTTTATGAGCCGTATGAAGATTCCTGGGTTTTGTGAGCCGCATGAAGATTCCTGGGTTTTGAGCCGCATGAAGCTTCCTGTTGATTTTCTGGCCGCATAGAGAATCTCCGTCTTTCCTTGCGCTTGTGAAGGATCACATCTCGCAAGTTAAGGATATCTCGATCAACCTTTGTACTTATTTTGTGGGCCCGGGTATCCCGAGCACACGAGTGTATTGGCACCATGTTTTCTCCCTGATGTGGGGCTAGTAAAATACTGCTCTGGATCGTTGCAGGGAGACTTTTGGGACTATCATATTTGCTCCCTGATCTGAGGCTAGTAGGGAGACTTTTGAGAACCACCCTGTTCGTTTTTTGCCGGGGGCTGGACACGGGCGGTTCTGTACAACTTTCCATCAAAGGCCCGTATGACAGTTAGCGGGACTCTCTGATGGTCAGTAGTTTGGACAGTTGACTGTGCTTGTTGAGCCCGTACTGCCCTAGACTTCTTCGACTTAGCACCCGAAGGTGCATAGTAGGAAGAGTCCATATTGGAAGGAGGGAAGAGAGTTGGTGCCTTTTTCAAAGAAGACAAGGGGGCTCTATTTATAGAATGGATTGAGCCCTTTTTTTTCTCCTTTCCGATGTGGGACTAAAAGCAATATTTTCATGCTTCTACAATACCCCCTTCAAAGTTTCCAAATTGCAAATTTGGAATACTTTGAATAAGAAGCATGGAAAGTAGAGTTATTTAGGTGTGGCAATTCTATCAGAGGTAGCATGGACGTGATAGGTTTGGGTACTTTTGCTGCAGATTTTATATGGACTTATCATCCTTGGCGTACCTTGGTTTTAGGTACGGATAATAAGTTGAGAGAGGGAACCATCATATTTACTCAGAGGTGGTGAGAACATAGTAAATATGGGGTTGATGGAAATGAGGACATGGTGGGAGTGGACCCAAACGAGGATACATAGAACAACTCAGAGGTAATATGGACGTGGATGTTCTATGTAATGGGTAATGATTGCCACGGGGCAACTGGGCTCCAGAAGCATATGATTGTGAAAAAGGTGTGCTTGTACTAGAGGACCTAATACAGCATTTGTGGTCAACAGAGGACATTTATGGACCTATTATCCTTTTTGTGTACTGGCGGTGCGAGTACGGATAATAAGTGGAGAGAAAACCAACATATTTACTCAGAGGTAATGAGGACGTGGTAAATATGGGTTTAAAGTAGAGCCTTCCTACTCAGAGGTAATGAGGACGTGGTAGGAGTGGGCCTAATAAGGATACACAGAACAACTCAGAGATGCTATCAACGTGGAAGTTCTATGTATTGGGTGAAATAATGCTATAGAACAGATGGGCTCCAAAAGCATGTGATGATGAGGAAAGATATGGATGTACTAGGGGACCTAGTATAGCATTTGTGGTCAACTGTGGACATTTGTGGTCAGCAGAGGATATTTGTGGTCAACAGAGGACATTTGTGGGCCTATTATCCTTGGCGTACTCCGGTCTTGGGTACGGATAATAAGTCGAGAGAAAACCAACATACTTACTCAGATGTAACGAGGACGTGGTAAATATGAGGGTTTCTTCGATGGAGCCTTCCTACTCAGAGGTAATGAGGATATGGCAGGAGTGGGCTCCATGAAGGGTATATAGAACTCAGAGGTAATGAGGACATGGAAGTTCTACGTGAGGGGCAGTTTGTTTTTTATGGAAGAAAAATAACTCAGAGGTAACATCGACGTGGTTGTTTCAGGAAATTTGTGGATATGTTACCCTGTTTTGGTATTGGATCATGAGGAGGGAGCTCTTTTAGGAAAAAAGTTCAGAGGTATGATCATACGTGACTTACTACCTAAAAGATGCGATATAGATTCATATGTAGTGACCAGAGTGTAAGTTCAGCGGTACCTGCGGGTATATAACTCGACAATCTGAGAGATCTGGAGTCAGAATGTGAGTTCAGCGATACTAGAGGGTACATAACTCAACAATCTGGGCGATTTGGAGTCAGAATGTCAGTTCAGCGTTACCAAAAGGTACATAACTCAACAATCTGGAAGATTTGGAATTAGAATGCAAGTTCAGCGATACCTGCGGGTATATAAAGTTGGAAAGTGTCATTTAGACATAGTACTTCTTGAGGAACTTATCGTTGTTGTTTGTTGGTATTAGGGCGTTTGCCCTTGTCCTCTCCTTCCGAGATGTGCAATCCCAGTTGGCGAGCTTTCTTCAATTTGTCTTCTGCGCTAGTGGCGCTGATGATGAAAGTCTTCTAGTCCTTGAACTGACTTTCGCCCATCCAGAGGTTGATTGTGGGAAGCAGCCTCTTTTGGCAGATTTCAATCAAGGAAGCATCTGGATTGCCAGAGGGCAATTTCATCACGGTTTGGCTAAACCGCTCAATGTAGTTCTTGGTCAGCTCCTTCTCACCTTGAACAACGTCTATAAGGGTGGACATTGTCACATCTTGTCCTATCTCATAGAATCTTTCTAGGAACATATTTTTGAAGCCGGCGAAGGAATGGATGCAGTTGTCCGACAGGTTGCGGTACCAATCAAATGCTACCCCCTCCAATGCCCCGATGAACAACCGCGTGAGGATGGCGTCATCATGAGGCAGATGGTCGGTTGAGACTTTGAAGTAGGTGATGTACCTGCTTGTAGATGTCTTTCCATTATATGGATTGATGTTGAATGGTTTATATCTTGGTGGGAAGGGAACATCTCTCCATGCAGCCGAATACGGTTGTCGTATCCTAAGGTCCTGACAAGTTTTTCAGGCGTGAAACATGGCCCGGAGCTCCTGGACCTCTCGTCTCGCCTCCCTGGCCTCATCTGCAGCAGTGGGAGTCGATGTTGTCGGAGGATTGTCGCCCGGGTTTGGTGCAACCGAGTTTGAGTCTGTATTGACCGCGGGACCCAAGCTTGTTTGGCGAGGCGTCCTTCCTTGCAGTGTTGGAAGGGCCGCTTTGATCTCGTCTACGGACTTGACCAAGGCATACAGTATAGCCTCCAGAGTGTCAATGCATTGGCGATCACTGGTACTGTCTTGGTTGTTGTCCGTCATGAATACCGTCCTCATATGAGGAGAGGTGGAAGGAATGGTGGAGGACGTGCCCTCTGAGTCATACCCTTGTACAGAGAAGTCGTCAGGGTATGTGGGAATGTTCTCCTCTGGTTCGGACTCAGAAGGAGTGGTACCCCCAGCTTCAGAGCTTGCCTCGTCTTGAGAGTTGTGGACGTCCTCGGGGACGTCAGAACCTGCTGTATCTGTTGGAGGAATCTTTTCTCCTGGATTATCTTCTTGGAACACAGGATTATCGTAGATGTTTGGAGGAGTGCTACCCCCGGCTCCAGTACCTCCTAGAGATGTGGACGACGAATCTCCAAGTGTGGCAGATTTTGTCTTTGAGCGAGTACCTTAGAAAACTCCTTCCGTAATGGTCGTGGACAACCATTTAGAAGAGAGTTTCTTGGTTGAGATTTTTGGGCTGGAGACGTTTGTTTTCTTCCCTCTACCGCCGCCAGAGATCTTCTGAGCAGAATTGCAGGGGTCGACGAGAAGCACCTCGTCTTCTGAGCTTGGGTGTTGTAGTCATCGGAAGACGGATTGCCGCTCCTCTTGTGTGGTCGCCTTGCTGCAGCAGCAGTTGACAAGGACTTGAGTGCAGTGATGTCCATGGAAGGACTCTCTGCACACCAAATCCTCGTCCTTTCCTTGCGTTTGTGAAGAATCACGTTGCGTAAGTCACTCGTTTTGTGGACCCGGGAGTCTTTAGCACATGAGTGTGTTGGTATCCTGTCTGCTTCCTGATGTGGGGGTAGTTAGAGTACTCGCCCCTGATCGTTGTTGGGAGATTCTTGACAACTATTCTGTCCATTGGCCGCCTGGGGCTGGACACGGATAGTTTTATACAACTTTCTATCAGGGGCCCGCATAATAGTCAGCGGAACGCCCTGATAGTCGGAAGTTGGGACAACTGACTGAGCTCGACGAGCCCGCACTCCCCGAGACTTCTTCCTTCTAGCACCTGAGAGTGCATAGAAGGAAGAGTCCACAGAGACTGGCACATGAGAGCATCTGGGGTCAGGATCGCCTGAGAGACGGTCGAAGACTGAACCCGAGCCGCATGAAGCTGATGGCCTGCGGCTGGGATTGTTAGCCGTATAGCCTGCCTGTATGCGGCTGGCATTTATGACCGCATAAGCAGCCCGTATGCGGCTGGCAGTTTGCATGCGGCTGGGAGCTGTAGTGTTCGCGTGAGCCTCTTCTATGCGGCTGGAAGTCATAGTGGCCGCATGACCATCCTCCATGCGGCTGGCAGCTCTGGCCGCATGAGCCTTCTGTCTGCGACTGGCTTTTGTTGCCGCCCGAGTCTTCATGCGGCTAGCGTCCCTCTGCGGCTTCTTCAAGGACCGTGTAGAGTTACCCTTTGCCCCTGCAAGTCCAGCATCATAGTATTTTTCTCTACCGGACTTGGGGACAGCAGAGTCCTCTATGGTCTGAAGTGGGGCCGCAAGAGAGTCTTCTCCGCCTTCTTGGGCAACAGAGAGTACTCCTTCGAGAGCTTGGAGAGGAGCGAATGATTTGGGCCTCCACTCCCTGCGGGCCTTCTTCATGCGGGCTCGCCGCTGGACCAGGCCAGCGCTCCCGTTGGAGAGCATTTCTTTAAACGCCTGCTGGTCGAACCGGGCGACCAGCATGTGTTGAGTGGAGCCAAGTTTGCCTGCGTCCGATTGCATCACCAATTCCGCAGCCGTGGAGAAGTTAGTCCCCAGCAGAGTTGCCATCGTATTTGCCATTGATTGTAAAAGAACAGAACAGTTTTATGGAAGGACTGGACTTTTACTTTACAACACAAACTCGCTTGTACAAAGAAAGCCTAGGGACGAAAATCTAGGTACAGCAATCTAAGTACAATTGTTTATTTTTTTCTTGGGGTGACGGTAGAGGCTCGGGAAAGCGACGACAGCTCTGCCTTACTCCTTGGACGATCGGACGTAGCCTTGGCTCTGATGAAGAAATGCTCTCGCTCGAAGGTGGATCGCTCTGTGTCTGGCTCTATGCGTATATCTCTGTGCTCTCTCTTTTTCCTCCCCGCTCTCTGCCCTGTCTCTCCCTGTCCTCTTTTGTTTGGGAATGGCACCTTTCTATTTATAGGAGTAGTGTGATAAGTAGGGTTTGCAATGATTGCTCCTTAAAAAGTAGGCGGTTAAGGATTTATTGAAGATTAGCTTTGTTCTTATTGGTTGAAAAATTAATCTGGGCCGTCAATATTGATTGTAGCAAATCTGGACAGTTAATGTTGATTGCACCAAATCTGCATGGGCAATTAATGTTGATTGCACCAAATCTGCATGGTGATGATTTGTTTATATCAGCAAATCCGAGTGAATAAGCGGGGCGTTCTTATTGGTCAACCTCCTGCCACGTGTCCCAACCGCCATTATGCTGAGAGCCGTATGAACGCGGGTAGATCGATCTTCTGCCACGTGTCCCAACAGCCATTATATTGCGAACCGTATAAGAAGGCCGTCTTGGTGGAGCCGCATGAGTGTGGCCCCCACAACCGAGCCGCATGAAGGTGGCAGCCGCATGAGAGTGGCAGCCGCATAAGAGTGAACCCCAACTGAACCGCATAAGGGTGCCCCCCCCACAATCCGAGCCACAAGAGAGTGGCAGCGGCATGGGGGTGGCCTCCAACTGAACCGCATAAGGGTGATCCCCCAACTGAGCCGCATAAGGGTGGCCTAGACGGTCCGCATAATTAATCCTCCTTGGAATTTGTTAACTGAGGCGGCTATCTTAGAGATATTCTCGTCTTTTGATGAGCATGACGCATCTCTTCATTATGTCAGAGCCGTCAGAACTGTCACTTTATGTCAAAACATTTAATGATCATCTGCAGGGAGTAATTATGGCCAGCTGTAATCGGCCTGTTTCGAGCCGCATGAGGCCACGTGGCTCTTCCTGAGCCACATGCGGTTTCTGAACCGCATGAAGCTTCTGAACCGTATGAAGCTTCTGGGTCGCATGAAGTTTTTGGGCCGCATGACATTTCTGAGCCCCATGAAGTTTCTGAACCGCATGAAGCTTCCTGGGTTTTGTGAGCCGCATGAAGATTCCTAGGTTTTGTGAGCCGTATGAAGATTCCTGGGTTTTGAGCCACATGGAGCTTCATGTTGATTTTCGGGCCGCATAGAAAATCCCCTTCTTTTCTTGCGCTTGTGAAGGATCACATCTCGCAAGTCAAGGACATCTCGGTCAACCTTTGCACTCGTTTTGTGGGCCCGGGTATCCCGAGCACACGAATGTGTTGGCACCATGTTTGCTCCCTGATGTGGGGCTAGCAAAACACTGCTCTGGATCGTTGCAGGGAGACTTTTGGGACTATCATATTTGCTCCCTGATCTGAGGCTAGTAGGGAGACTTTTGAGAACCACCCTGTCCGTTTTTTGCTGGGGGCTGGATACGGGCGGTTCTGTACAACTTTCCATTAAAGGCCCGCATGACAGTTAGCGGGACTCTCTGATGGTCAGTAGTTTGGACAGTTGACTGGGCTTGTTGAGACCGCACTGCCCTAGTGTAACGCCCCAGTCCCAAAATACGTAGGACCAAGCACGTGAACATGCCAGCTGCACATATACGAAGAATACTCCAATATATAGAATCCTCGCATATGCACATAAGATGTAAATAAATAATCACAGGCCAGAATAACATATCTAATCTCATCACAGCTCAACACAGAAGATAATGAAGTCCAAATAAATAAATAAGAGTATCATAAGATAGCCGGGTGAACATACTCACTCCAAACAGCTATAAAAAATAGTCTCACAAGATCGGAGTCCGACCTCCACAAAATAGAAATAAAAGAGATGTAAAATAATGTCTACAACTGTCTCAGATAAGAAATAGACTAGGAATCATAAGGCACTACCAGGTCATCAATGTAGGATAGCTCCAATGCCGCTCCGTACTCCTGTGGAAACTCGTCTAAACCTGGAGAGATGACCAGGTCCTCAGGGGACATAGCAAGATACAAGAAAACACCATGCCATATAAACTGTGATAATATAATAAGAGAAAAGGTATGCATGCAATCGGTTCCTGACCATTCTACTGTGAATATGCAGTTGAGATACAATCCTTCGACGCATGAACCCTGGCTGAAAATAGGATCGGCATAGTTCCCATAGACGGTACCAGGGGCCTACGTCCATAACGCTCGAGAAACATCAGAGGGCACCATGTGAAGGGCTACGTCCATAACGCTCGAGAAACGTCAGAGGGCACCATGTGAAGGGCTACGTCCATAACGCTCTGGGAAACGTCAGAGGGCACCTGAAGCCTGCGTCTCCAGAGGAGCGCACAGGTAATCATGGAAGTGTAAAGAAGCCCATACGTCCGGTATTGTTCTCCCCACCCAATTCCTAGTATCATCATCTCCATGACTGATATGAACCTCTAGTAACCGCCAAGTCTTCTAACATGCAATACTATTGGCAGTTACTCCTATCCGTCGCACGCTCCATACGTATCGGTGGCCAGCCAACTACGTGAAAACGTGTCCTACATGTGACTCACATCACGTGATATAACAAGTGTCAAGGCCATATGAGATATACCAATACTTCAACATCAGTGGGTGGTCCATAAACTAAGTCAATGCAAGAGAATAAATAAAGCAAGAAAAACGACCGATAGAGTCGCTTGCACCCAAGTGTGACTTGGACGCACAGTTTAAATATCACGAAATAAAATGCTGAAAATAACAACTAAAAATAAGAATATAATAATCACAGAGTAGGGTGGCAAGGTATCTTGCCTGGTGGTACAAAGTGGCAAGTCCAAGAGTAGCAAGTGTCCGCACCAAAACTCACAAATCACAGATGACTCCAAACGCTGAAACAAACATCAAAAGGGATCTCGGTGAAGAAGATATACCTAGGAAACGCCTGTCCAAAAGTCAAATTCTGGAACAGGGGCAAAATCGTAATTTCGGGTTAAAACGATGTCCGTCGTTGGACCCGCTTTGCACCGAAATGCGTGCCAAAGTCTATGGTCTCTAAAGTAGTCAAACTAAATGTCTACAATTTCAGTTTGAGGAGAGGAACTCAACGGTATGTCCAGTTTTGGATTCCGAGGAGCCGTGTACAAAATCGCCCGTGTGAGTGGGTCGCGGGCCCACCAAAATTGGGTTCCGATTTGACCTTCTCAGAATCGAACTAAACTTGGCATGCAGGACCAAAATTTCGATCTGAACCTGTTGACGCAAGTTTCGTCTCGATCCGACGACTGTACATGAAGTTATGGGCAAGTTTGCAAAACGTCGATACGGGGGTATCTTGACGGATACGCGTTGATTTCGTCGCGCACACGCGACAAAACTGAGTTCCGTCAGTTCCCACACGTCCGCAACGTCCATACGCACCTTTTGATGCGTATCGTGTGCGACCACGTCGCCCGGTTTGTCGGAGCGTACGTCGTATCGGACAAAATTCTAAAAATTAATATAACTAAGCACAGGTTTTTCCTGAACTTCAATATCAATCTACTTTTTACACGCAAATCGAAACGACGATCCAGAAGATGTGTTGCGATCTCGGTTATATTTTCTTTTACGGTTTTTAATTATTTCCTACAGTACTTTACTGTACAGCAAGAAAATTGGCCGACAAGTTGTCATTTTAAAACAGTTTTTAGCATTACAGAAAACAGATTTTTGTTCAACTTTGTCTCGATTTTTCGAGCAAGTTGATGGGTTGTTTCGAAATCCATCTGGAGGATCTTGAAGAGGGTCAAGTCTACTTTCCAGAAAATTTTACGGATCGAAAATCGGTGCTACGAGTAAAAAGTTACATCGTAGAGAAGTAGGGTACCTTGAGTGGGAAAACTGCTCCGTGGGTGACGTGGGGCTGACTTCCGATGCTCCATTCGTCGCACACAAAGCTCCATCGCTGGTGAAACGAAGTCGTTGGCGAAGGGGGTATAATCAGCTTCAACTTTCGTTTTGGAAGATTAGGGTTTTGAGGCTTGTAGAAAAAGTTATATTTATAACAACTTTCCACAAAACCTAATACTAATAGGTTTTGGGTTTGTGAACCCACAAATCTTGGGTTTCGTCGAGTGTGTTGTTGCTGCACGCAGCAGGGGCTTAGGGGGCGTGGGACCCGCCCACATGGGGGTGGGTTAGTTGGTTTTAATATATATTTTTTTTCCTTTTCTTCTCCTTTCTTTATTCCTTTCCTTATACTATGGTACTGTGGTCGGTCTGGGACCGACCACCCCAATCATTTTTTTTACAACTATTATATATATATATATATATATATATATATATATATATATATATATATAAGTATATATATATATATAAAATATATATATATATATATATATATATATATATAACTATAAGTATAAATATATTAGGCTACTAAAAATTCCTAAAAATTTACAAATAATTTATAAAAATCCTAGAATTTATATTATTTCCTTATTTAATAGGAATACTAACAAGCACACATATAATATAGACACACGTGCATTTTTATTTATGTACATGTACCAAATAAATTCTAATATAGAAAAAAAATTTAAGGCACTAAAATAATTTAAAAATATTGGGGGTTTACATCCTACCCAACTTAAAGAAAATTTCGTCCTCGAAATTAAACTAGGGTCGGGGGATCAAATACAATGCATGAAAGTATAGTTGCAAGACATACCTTCGCCTTCGAACAAATGCGGGTAGCGGTTTCGGATGTCGTCCTCGCGCTCCCAAGTAGACTCTCCTGCCGAGTGATGCTTCCATGCCACGCGAACCAATGGAATAGATTGATTCCGCAACACCTTCACTCGGCGATCGAGGATACCTACTGGTTGCTCTTCGTACGACAAACTCGGTCCAACTGTGATCTCAGAGTGATCAAGCACATGATTGCTGTCCGCCACGTACCTCCTCAGCTGAGATACATGGAATATGTCATGTACTCCCTCTGGTGACGGTGGCAATGCCAATCTGTAGGCAACCTCTCCAACACGTTCCAAGACATCGAAAGGGCCGATGTACCTTGGACTCAACTTGCCACATCCTCCGAATCGAATCGTGCCTCTGGTGGGGGATATCTTCAAGAACACATGGTCACCCTCCTTGAATTCCAAGGGTCGACGACGATTATCTGCCCACTGCTTCTGACGATCCTGCGCTGCTCGCAGGTGGTCCTGAATCTTCTTCACTATCTCCACTATGCTCAAGACCAACTCGAGACCCAATAGCTGTCGCTCTCCTATGTCGCTCCAACAAACAGGAGACCGACACTTTCTACCATAAAATGCTTCAAACGGAGCCATTTGGATGCTTGCTTGATAGCTATTGTTGTAGGAAAACTCAACAAGATGAAGATGGTCCTCCCATGAACCGCCAAAATCAAGCATACACGCTCTCAACATATCCTCTAGCGTCTGAATGGTACGCTCCGACTGGCCGTCTGTCTGCGGATGATACGATGTGCTAAACTTCAATCGGGTGCCCAAACTCTCTTGCATGCTCCTCCAAAAGTACGAGGTGAATCTCGAGTCACGGTCCGACACAATACTAACAGGCACACAATACTAACAGGCACACCGTATAATCTCACAATCTGCTCCATATACATCTCCGCCAATACCTCTGACGACTGGCCCACTCTAAAAGGTATAAAATGGGCTGACTTCGTAAGTCTATCAACAATCAACCACACTGCATCACGTCCTCTAGGTCTCCGAGGAAAACCCCTGACGAAATCCATAATAATGTGCTCCCACTTCCACTCGGGAATAGGTAGCGGCTGCAATAATCTGGCCGTCCTCTGGTGCTTCGCCTTCACTTGTTGACATACCAAGCACTTGGCAACGAAACGAGCTATCTCTCGCTTCATTCCATGCCACCAATAATACTGCCATAAATTACGATACATCTTGGTCCCTCCGGGATGAATAGAGCAAGTCGAACTATGAGCCTCTGCCATCAGCTCCTGTCGTAGCTCTCCATTGGGAACATAAATGCGATCACCACATCGCAATGTCCCATCAGTGTGGATCCTCAATCCTGTCTGCTCTCCTGTTTCAGTCCTCTCCTTGAGCCGTCGAAATCTAGCGTCATTAGGCAATGCTGCCTTGATGCGCTCTACCAATGATGATTGCACTTGAAGGTTGGCTAAAACGCCGTTTGCTCCCGGCAATACTACCTCAATACCAAGCTACTCCAAGTCTCTAATCAATTCCTTCTGTGTAGTCAAAAAGTGTGCCATGGGCTTGCGGCTTAATGCGCCTGCCACGACATTAGCCTTGCCTGGATGATAATGTAGCTCAATCTCATAATCCTTCATCAACTCCAACCAACGTCGATGTCGCATATTCATCTCCTTTTGTGTGAACACGTACTTGAGGCTCTTATGATCAGTGTAGATATCCATCTTCTCGCCGTACAAGTAGTGTCTCCATAGCTTCAAAGCAAAGATAACCGCTGCGAGCTCTAGATCGTGGGTTGGATAATTCTTCTCATGCTCTCTCAACTGTCGCGATGCATATGCTACTACACGACCATGCTGCATCAATACACATCCTGATCCCTTCTCGGATGCGTCGCTGTAGATCATAAATCCTCCTGGGCACGATGGTAGTGTCAAGATCGGTGTTGTGGTCAATCGCTTCTTCAACTCGTCAAAAGCGGCTTGACACTCGTCTGTCCATATAAACTCCTGATCCTTGCAAGTCAATCGAGTCATAGGCCCCGCTATTCGAGAGAAATCTTCTACGAACCGTCGGTAGTAACCCACAAGTCCGAGGAAACTTCTCACTTCAGAAGCTGTTGTGGGAGCGGGCCATGATTTGACTGCTATGATCTTCTCTGGGTCTACTGATATACCATCGCTCGTAACAATATGACCAAGGAATGATACCTCCTTGAGAAAGAAATCACACTTGCTAAGCTTCGCAAAAAGTCGCTCATTCCTCAATGTTGCTAAAACTATCCGTAGATGCTGCTCATGCTCCTCTTGACTCTTGGAGTAAATCAAGATATCGTCTATAAAGACTACTACAAATTTGTCCAAGTATTGGTGAAAGATCTTTTTCATTAAATTCATGAAAACTGTGGGAGCATTGGTCAAACCGAACGGCATGACCAAGAACTCGTAGTGTCCATACCTCGATCGAAAGGCCGTCTTGGCAATATCTTCCTTCCTAACCTTCAATTGGTGATAGCCCGATCGTAAGTCAATCTTGAGAATACTTTTGCTTCACTCAGTTGATCGAATAAATCATCTATACGCGGCAAGGGATACTTGTTCTTCACCGTCACCGCATTCAATGCCCTATAGTCAATGCACATGCGTACTGTCCCGTCTTTCTTAGGCACAAAAAAGAACGGGTGCTCCCCATGGTGACGCACTGGCACGAATAAATCCCTTCTCTAATAAGTCATCAATCTGCGTCTTCATCTCTACCAACTCCTTTGGTGCCAGACGATATACTCGAGATGAAATAGGCTCGGCTTCGGGAATAAGCTCAATAGAAAACTCAATATCTCGGTCAGGTGGTAGTCCTGGCAACTCCTCGGGGAACACATCCTCGAACTCTGTGATAATAGGGTGCTGAGGGGTGTCATGCATCATCATATGAGTCCCCGATGTGGGTGCATCACAACTATCTCTGTCTTCTTTTGTGAACTCAAACTCTGCCGCATTCGGTGGTCTAAAGATGATACTGCTCCTATGGCAGTCTATGAGAGCGAAATGCTGGCTCAACCAGTCCATTCCAAGAACCACATCAAATGTCGGCATAGAAAATACAAGAAGTCGTGCCATCATCTCTCTGTCATTTATCACTACAGGACAAAGTCTACAAACACCACTAACAGGTACAACTCCTCCTCCAGTGAGAATTTTAACATTCTTAGCTAAGGGTGTGATGGGAATGCTGTGTCTAGTGGCAAAACTAGTGGCTATGAATGAATGAGTGGCTCCCGTATCAAATAATGTAATAGCAGAAAAAGTTGCAACTAGAACCATACCTGCTATATCTTTCGCCTCTGTCTCTATATCCTTAACAGCAAGTGAGAATGCCTGCCCATAGTTCTGTCCCGGGCCCTGAGCTCTGGCTTTGTTATACTGTGTGCCTTGGGGAGGCAATGGTGGACGAGGTGCTCCTGCTATAGGCCGTGGTGCTGGGAGAGCTGGGGCTGTGGGCCTCGAATTTTGCTGAGCTTGTACTATTGCATGTTGCTCCGGACAATCCTTGAGCATGTGCTGATTAGATCCACATCTCAAGCATAATCCAAGACGAGTCCTGCAGTCGTTCTGGATACGTCCTTGTTTACCGCAGTAATGGCAAACAGGCTTTTGATAAGGTGAGGGCCTCTGCTGGAACTGTCCTGTAGTCCTCCTGATAGGTCCACTCTGAGTAGCTCGGGCTGGTGTAGCTGTTGGGGTATGACGCCTCGATGTCTGCTGCTGTTCCTTGCGAAGAATCTCCTGAGCACGATCTTCTTCCAAGAAAGCTGAATGGGAGACTCGAGACTGAGTAGTCGTATAAGACTTGAGCTCTGGTGCAAGCCCCTGGTGAAATCTCCTTGCCTTCTCTAACTCGGTCGGAATCAATCCCGCACCAAATCGACTCAGGTGGTTGAACTCTGAGTCATACTCATCAACTGTCATATTCCCTTACTTCAGATGAAGGAACTAGTCATAGAGACCATCTCGAACATGTATAGGGAAGAATCTTTCATAAAATGCATCATAGAACTGCTTTCAAGTGATCCCAGTGCCTAATCGTCTCTCTTCCGCCTTCCACCAGTGGTGAGCATTGTCTTCTAATAGTAAGTCCACTGCTGTCATCCAATCTCGAGCTGGCAACTGGGATGCCTTCAGTAGCTTCTCGGTACTAATAAGCCACTGTGACACCTCTAATGGCTTCTCCGTCCCGCTAAAGGCCTTGGGGTTCATATCTGTGAAATTCTTGATAGAGCCTTTATAGGGATGCAGAGCCGGTGCTGGTGCTGGTGGTGGAGGTCTAGCCATAGCTGCCACCATCGTCTGTCTCATCAGCTCAGTCTGCTACCACTGAGCCTGCATTATGGCATACATAAACTGACTAGTAGGGCTCCCATCCGTCGGGGGTGGAGGCATCTGAGGTCCCGACTGTGGGAAAAACTGCTGAGGGAAAGGTGGTGGTGGAGGTAGTGGTACATTCTCTCCTGGTGGCATGGTAGTAGTCTGTCCAGCCTGGCTGCCTGGGGGTGCTGCTACCTCTGGGTACTCCGTCGTCGGCGTCGTAGTAGGCTGTGACAGTCCTGACTGGTAAGGTGTCGCTGGAGTCATGGAAGGATTCTGTCCCTCCGAAGTAATCTCCTTACCAGATGTGAGGGCCAAGGCAGAAATGCGTCCGCTTCGTAGATTCATACTGTTGGCACGAGAAGGATAGATTAATGTTAGGGAAGATTAGATATGACGTAAATCGAATAATCAAGGAAGTTTCGAAAAGATTGGCAACCAAGGGATAGTAATAGTTCTGGATGAGATATTTATATTCCTATATGCAGGCTTGTTGGGCACAGTCATGTAACCCAACAATATTAGATAGACCTGCATGGGCCACCACAAAAACATGTAACGCCCCAGTCCCAAAATACGTAGGACCAAGCACGTGAACATGCCAGCTGCACATATACGAAGAATACTCCAATATATAGAATCCTCGCATATACACATAAGCTGTAAATAAATAATCACAGGCCAGAATAACATATCTAATCTTATCACAGCTCAACACAGAAGATAATGAAGTCCAAATAAATAAATAAGAGTATCAAAAGATAGCCGGGTGAACATGCTCACTCCAAACAGCTATAAAAAATAGTCTCACAAGATCGGAGTCCGACCTCCGCAAAATAGAAAGAAAAAAGATGTAAAATAATGTCTACAACTGTCTCAGATAAGAAATAGACTAGGAATCATAAGGCACTGTCTGGTCATCAATATATGATAGCTCCAATGCCGCTCCGTACTCCTGTAGAAACTCGTCTAAACCTGGAGAGATAACCAGGTCCTCGGAAGACATAGCAAGATACAAGAAAACACCATGCCATATAAACTGTGATAATATAATAAGAGAAAATGTATGCATGCAATCGGTTCCCGACCATTCTACTGTGAATATACAGTTGAGATACAATCCTTCGACGAATGAACCCTGGCTGAAAATAGGATCGACATAGTTCCCATAGAGGGTACCAGGGGCCTACGTCCATAACGCTCGGGAAACGTCAGAGGGCACCATGTGAAGGGCTACGTCCATAACGCTCTGGGAAACGTCAGAGGGCTCCTTGAGCCTACGTCTCCAGAGGAGCGCACAGGTAATCATGGAAGTGTAAAGAAACCCATACGTCAGGTATTGTTCTCTCCACCCAATGCCTAGTATCATCATCTCTATGACTGATATGAACCTCTAGTAACCGCCAAGCCTTCTAACATGCAATACTATTGGCAGTTACTCCTATCCGTCGCACGCTCCATACGTATCGGTGGCCAGCCAACTACGCAGAAACGTGTCCTACATGTGACTCACATCACGTGATATAATAAGTGTCACAGCCATATGAGATATACCAATACCTCAACATCAGTGGGTGGTCCATAAACTAAGTCAATGCAAGAGAATAAATAAAGGAAAAAAAAACGACCGATAGAGTCGCTTGCACCCAAGTGTGACTTGGACGCACAGTTTAAATATCACAAAATAAAATGCTAAAAATAACAACTGAAAATAAGAATATAATAATCACAGAGTAGGATGGCAAGGTATCTTGCCTGGTGGTGCAAAGTGCCAAGTCCAAGAGTAGCAAGTGTCCGCACCAAAACTCACAAATCACAGATGACTCCAAACGCTAAAACAAACATCAAAAATGATCTCGATGAAGAAGATATACCTAGGAAACGCCTGTCCAAAAGTCAAATTCTGGAATAGGGGCAAAATCATAATTTTTGGTTAAAACGATGTCCGCCATTGGACCCGCTTTGCACCAAAACACGTGCCAAAGTCTATGGTCTCTAAAGTCGTCAAACTATATGTCTACGATTTCAGTTTGAGGAGAGAAACTCAACGGTATGTCCAGTTTTGGATTCCGAGGAGCCGTGTACAAAATCGTCTGTTTGAGTGGATCGCGGGCCCACCAAAATTGGGTTCCGATTCGACCTTCTCAGAATCGAACCAGACTTGGCATGCATGACCAGAATTTCGATCTGGACCTGTTGGCACAAGTTTTATCTCGATCCGACGACTGTACATGAAGTTATGGGCAAGTTTGCAAAACGTCGATACGGGGGTATCTTGACGGATACGCGTTGATTTCGTCGCGCACACACGACGAAACTGAGTTCCGTCAGTTCCCACACGTCCGCAATGTCCATACCCGCCTTTTGATGCATATAGCGCACGACCACGTTGCCCGGTTTGTCGGGGCGTACATCGTATCGGACAAAATTCTAAAAATTAATATAACTAAGCACAGGTTTTTTCTTGTCACTTCCCATTCCCAGAATACGTATTTTTAGAATGCATGTACTGTTTAAATATAAATATTTTATATTTATCATGTATTGCTCTTTATTTAAATTCCTTAAATTTTATGTTAATTAATTTCCTGCAATTTTATTTCTGCACTTTACTTTCTGCTTTTTATACTCTGCTTTAGCTTTGCTATGGGTTCGGCTCAGATTGGTTTAATTATGTTGGTTCATCATGAACCGTAATAAACCCCCACCTACCACCACCCCTTCCATTTAAAGCCCATCTCCTTTCTCTCTCTTCATTACTTCACCATTACTCTTCTTCTTCCTCATAACTCTCCCACCAACCTAGAAGAGATAGGCAAGTGCCAACTTGCTTCTTGATGCATCCCTATTTTTATTGTTCCATCATCTTCCCTATTTGATTTTAAGTCTCTTTAGTACTTAGCATTTTTAATTTCCATGGCTTATTTGTTGTAGATCTAAGTTTGTTACATTTTCGGATTTCTTAGGTTTTGATCTAGTAAACTTTGTTATCTTCAAGTTTTGATGGTTCCATGTTGTAGAGAATTTCGTTCTACCCAATTTTGACCTATGGAAGTCCATATTTGGACTTGGGATGAAGGATTTATGAAGCTTGGAAGCAATGGCTTCCATGGTTCCCATGGTTCTGTTCTCAGAAAATTCGGAGAAGAAGGACAGTCCCAGCGCATCAAATCTTCATTCCTCAGTGCATGGAAATCTTTATTACCACAGCGCATCAAATCTTCATACCTCAGCGCATGGAAATCTTTATTCCCAGAGCGCATCAAATCTTCATTCCTCAGCGCATGGAAATCTTTATTCCCACAGCGCATCAAATCTTCATTCCTCAGCGCATGGAAATCTTTATTCCCACAGCCGCATTCCTCAGGCGCATGAGATTATTTATTTTCCAATCTCATTCCTCAAGCCCATGAGATTATTTATTTTCCAATCTCATTCCTCAGCGCATGATATTTATTTCCCACAGCCGCATTCCTCAGGCGCATGAGATTATTTATTTCCTAATCTCATTCCTCAGGCGCATGGATTATTTATTTCCCAATCTTATTCCACAGTGCATGATATTTATTTCTCACAGCCGCATTCCTCAGGCGCATGAGATTATTTATTTCCCAACTTCATTCCTCAGGCGCATGGATTATTTATTTCCCTATCTTATTCCACAGCACATGATATTTATTTCTCACAGCCGCATTCCTCAGGCGCATGAGATTATTTATTTTCCAACTTCATGCCTCAGGCGCATGAGATTATTTATTTCCCAATCTCATTCCTCAGGCGCATGGATTATTTATTTCCCAATCTTATTCCACAGCGCATGATATTTATTTCTCACAGCCGCATTCCCACAGCGCATAAAATCTCATTTCCCACAGCCAATCATTTCCCTCAGGCGCATGATATTATTTATTTCCCAACCTTTCCCACAGCGCATGAGTTTATTTATTTTCCAATCATTTCCCTCAGGCGCATGATATTATTTATTTTCCAACCTTTCCCACAGCACAGCGCATGATATTATTTATTTCCAAATCATTTCCCTCAGGCGCATGATATTATTTATTTCCCAACCTTTCCCATAGCATAGCGCATGATATTATTTATTTCCAAATCATTTCCCTCAGGCGCATGATATTATTTATTTCCCAACCATTCCCCACAGTGCATGAGATTTATTTATTCTCCAATCATTTCCTACAGCGCATGAGATTCTTTATTTCCCAAATATTATTTATTTTCCAATGTTTATTTTCCGAATTTGGCATTAATTAACATTGATTGTTATCTTGATTAATTATTGATCATGCGTTCCTAGATGGAACTAAGAGACTGGCTAGTCGTCTTATTAAAATGAATGAATGAGACACGTTCATATTAAGTATGAACTACTATAATCGATTGGCCGATCCCGAATATTGACATACAGGCACACATGCAGGCTTCAATTTATTAATTTATTTATTTTACTATAAAAGAAGCATGTGTACTTTATGGTCAAGGCATGATTGTTCCGTGGTTAGTTTGGATTGTTGCATTACGCTATGTAAGACCTACAACCTAACCGCACAGGCATCGTTGTAGAGTTGTGCATATCATATCCCGTACTAAAGTACTCATTCCGAATGACCATGATCCACGGCATGGGATTTCACTCAACGTAGAGACTATTAAGTTAAATAAAAATAATGATTGCATGGAGAGAATGGATTCCCGAGTTCTTACATGGCAGCCCTCTTGGGACTAGTAGTACCCGACAGGCCGGCTGGTCCCCACAGATACTGCAAACCTGCCACACGGGCATGGAGCGATATCTGGTAATACTATTTATTGTATATTGTATATTGATGACGGGCGTCCCGCTGGGACTCGTCTAATTCATGATTGGCGCAATTGATTGATTGGATCGACTAGCCTTGCTTGTCCATAGTAAGAACTGAAAAATCTTTATTGCATAATTCCAGGATAACTTGGAGCTCATAGTAGTAAGCCGTAGGAGTTGGATGGCCGTTTAAGTTGATTTGTTTGTGTACTGTACCTACTCTGTTACCTAACTGAGATGATCAGAGCATCAGGACATGACGGGCCAACTTCTGTCCTTGTTTGGTTGGAAGGTTGGTTCGAAGTGTCGTGATGTTATGTGAATCCCAGTAGCAAGCAGAGATCTATTATTATATTCTCTTATTTACTGGTTTAATGTCTCATATCGTGCTTCCTTGCGGTACTTGCTATTAGAGGTCTAACCTCTCTGGTTTTGCATGGCCAGATTTAGAGTCGGTTCCCGAGGACTCAGCTTACCTCTACCTCCAAGATGGTCAATACTAGAGGGATGATCGCAGGAGGACTCGAGTGGGTTCCTTACCTCCCCGCTCGTTTTGTTATTTACTTTATACTTTGCCGTTTGGCACCGACATGTTAGTCGGATTGTCTTGCACTTACTTTTGCATAATTGTAATTAAGTCAGACTGCAGCTGATAACAATTGTGTATACTTTGTTACATCATCTGGCTATGTTTTGTAAAGCCAGATATCAAGAATATTTTGACTGAGCGTTTGGGACGCCTTACTGCTTTATCTTACATGTTCTCTATTTCTGTTTCTTGTTTGAATGATTGAGACAATAGATGTGAAGTGACCATAGCGAGACTTTCATGTAGTATGCACCCTCTTGTCTTTTAGACAGCATTGATCGTATTATACGGTATTCATCTACCCGTAATACGTAGCTGGCTGAGTCATTCCCCCGCTCTCCAGTATTCTGGTTCTGGGGCGTGACATTTCTCAACTTCAATATCAATCTACTTTTTACACGCAAATCGAAACGATGATCCAGAAGATGTGTTACGATCTCGGTTATATTGTCTTTTACGGTTTTCAATTATTTCCTAAAGTACTTTACTGTACAGCAATAAAATTGGCCGACAAGTTGTCATTTTAAAACAGTTTTTAGCATTACAGAAAACAGATTTTTGTTCAAATTCGTCTCGATTTTTCGAGCAAGTCGATGGGTTGTTTTGAAATCCATCTGGAGGATCTTGAAGAGGGTCTAGTCTACTTTCCAGAAAATCTTACGGATCGAAAATCGGTGCTACGAGTAAAAAGTTACATCGTAGAGAAGTAGGGTACCTTGAGTGGAAAAACTGCTCCGTGGGTGACGCGGGGCTGACTTCCGATGCTCCGTTCGTCGTGCACAAAGCTCCGTCGCTGGTGAAACGAAGTCTTGGGCGAAGGGGGTATAATCAGCTTCAACTTTCGTTTTGGAAGATTAGGGTTTTGAGGCTTATAGAAAAAGTTATATTTATAACAACTTTCCACAAAACCTAATACTAATAGGTTTTGGGTTTGTGAACCCACAAATCTTGGGTTTCGTCGAGTGTGTTGCTGCTGCACGCAGCAGGGGCTTAGGGGGCGTGGGACCCGCCCACATGGGGGTGGGTTATTTGGTTTTAATATATTTTTTCCTTTTCTTCTCCTTTCTTTATTCCTTTCCTTATACTATGGTACTGTGGTCGGTCTGGGACCGACCACCCCAATCGTTTTATTTTTTTTTTTACAACTATTATATATATATATATATATATATATATATATATATATATATATATATATATATATATATATATATATATATATAAAATATATATATATATATATAAGTATAAATATATTAGGCTACTAAAAATTCCTAAAAATTTACAAATAATTTATAAAAATCCTAGAATTTATATTATTTCCTTATTTAAAAGGAATACTAACAAGCACACATATAATATAGACACACATGCATTTATATTAACGTACATGTACCAAATAAATTCTAATATAGAAAAAAAAAATTTTAAGGCACTAAAATAATTTAAAAATATTGGGGGTTTACACCTAGACGTCTTCGACTTAGCACCCGAAGGTGCATAGTAGGAAGAGTCCAAGTTGGAAGGAGGGAAGAGAGTTGGTACCCTTTTCAAAGGAGGCAAGGGGGCTCTATTTATAGAATGGAGTGAGGCCTTTCTTTTTCTCCTTTCCGATGTGGGACTAAAAGCAATATTTTCCATGCTTCTACATAAGCAAAACCAAAACTAGGACACTAGAGAACATGGTCGGTCATATAATTTAGGGGGCGTAGGACAAAATCTAGAATTTGGGCCCTTTTCACGTAAATAAATTTTTTTGCATTTTTACAAGTAAAATCATCAATTAAGCTATCTAAATCATCAATCAAGCTATCATATTTTTTTTTCCAAATTGGAACGATGGCTTTTTGTTGTTTCTAGATTAGGTCTTTTTTTTAAAAATTTTATGATATACCTAGTCTACTTTAAAATTATGAGACCTTCCAAAATTGGGGGTCCAGGGCGGTCACCTACCTCGCCCGTGCCCTAGGCCAACCCTGCTAGAGAAACAACTTCAACGCATGATGTAATTATTGTAGGTGCATGAGATGGCTAGTTAATGGAGCATGCAGTATTGACAACATCCTCATGAGGTAGCTAGTCGAACGACAAGTCAATGTGAAGATTGTTGTATATCACTCATGTTCAACTACGGAGTACGACGGGCGTCATCCAATGATAGGTTTAGTCCGGGAGGAATCGAAACATCCATGCAGGGCTTGAAAAAGCCAAGCAGTATCAGCCTTACATATCGGTAGCATGTCCTCGACATACCTATAATACTAATAAATGGAGAATTCATTCCAAAACTGAACTCAGACGTAGGCAAGTCGACTCTGCACAGAAACTAAATGTGCCTTGTGTCGGGCTATGCCACCTATAATCAATTTTTGAAGGCCGGGCTTGCTCACAATATTACATAGGTTGTGCCCAATTAACCCTAGGCCGGGCCAGCCAAGCACGAACTGATTTGCGACCTCGCCAAACCATGCCTGGGTGTGTTTGGTAAAAGGAAAAAGTGGAAAGAAGAAAAATAGAGGAAAAAATGAAAAAAAAAAATGATACATTTTCTTGACATAGAAAGAAAAGTGAATGGAAGAATAAGTGGAGGGATTAGTTTTCCCTCATTATAATCTAAGAAAATCAATCCGTCCAAATGTGGGAGGAGAAGTGGAAGGAAAGCTGTGTTTGGTACGAAGGATAAAAAATTGGAAGGAAAAAAACCAAATAGATACATTTTCCATTTATATGAAAAGGAAAGCCTATTTCCTTCTGTGAAGCCCATGCTTGTATTTTTATTGTATTTATTAATTATTTTGTAACCCAAAACCCTTTGTCCCAATGACTTAAACTCAAACCCATTCAAACCTACGTTCACCTCTCCACTGGTCCCGTGGGCACACCCCCCAAACCGGATCTGGAGATCCCATAGAGAGTTAAACTCTCATATTTCTTCTCCTTCTCCAGAAGCTTTTCTTCCTCACCACCCTCTTCAAATCTCTATAACTCTCTTAAATCTCCAGCAAATCCAAATTCGCGACGGCCATCGCGCTCTCCTTGTCGCCCTCTCCGAATCCAGACCCCACTTTCCCCATTTTTGAGCAACCGACTGCCGCCCGCCCGACAGCAGCCAACCGCCCGTTGTCGTCCGCTAGTCCCGCGCGCGCCCCGGTTTCGCGCACCTTCGCCCACGTGTCCGCCCGTGTGCGCGCAAATGTCCCTGATCGTCATTCCCGACGTTGTTCCTGTAGGAACGAAATCGTAAAGCAGAATACTCTAAGGGGGTGAATAGAGTAGGCAGCGGAATATTGCTAATTAAAAACTTGTTAGCAGTTAGATCACAAATATAATAATAATCACAAAATAAATGACAGTAATAAAAAGGTGATCAGAAGGCAAACGCAAACACCGAGATTTATACTGGTTTCCCTCTTGTGAGGACTAGTCCAGTCGGAAGAACTCTAGCTTCCAGTTGAATCCACTATTGAAAAATCCCGCAAGTTTTCATATGAAATCCTTGCAACTTCTACAGACGTGAGCTTTGATACGAAGAACTCAACCAACTTCAATTGTGAAGAGTTGTATCTTCAATCAAGCCTCTGATTATAATCGCTCTTGAAACTTCTAGACCGCACCGTACTGGCAAATCGACTAGAGGATTGTAACTGGCTTGGGATTTGAAAATGTAAGCTCTTTAGAACTCTTTAGAAGAAATGTAAGCTTTAGAAGAAAAGAGATTGAAAGTGAATTGGTGATTTGAAATGATCGAAATCCTTCTCTATTTATACTTTTTTCAAAGACAGAACTCTGACAGAATTTGGACAGAATTCGGACAGAACTCTTTGTAACAAACCGCAACTGAAGGGAGACCAAGTTCAAAATAAAACGTTCATATAACGTTCAACTTGGCCGAACTCTGGCCGAGTTCTACTAGGGTTCTGCCAGTTGATTTTGAGAAAAATAATTTTGGCTTTTTGAAAAGTCCTTTAGAAGCATTTTGTAAAAAGGATATTTTTGAAAAACATAGGTCATTTTTAAAAGGATAGGGTGATTTTGAAAAACTATTCCCGACATCCTATTTGCCTGTATGACTTGGTGTACAATGTATTCCTAGACTCAATAAAATAAAAAATTACATTGCTTTGAAGGAAATATATTCTGAATGGCAAACAGCTTCGATCTTGAACATAGTAGATATCCATCATTGAGCGGTGTCTAAAACGTCGTAGGTAAACATCTGAATTGACTTGCATTTATATCGAGACAGAGTTTGATCAATTATTAAAATCAGGTTTGACCATGACCAATGGGCCAACAATCTCCCCCATTTCGATAATTGACAAACCTTGCCGATATAACATCTCCGATATAACATCTTGGTTTGGATCAATTCAAAAATATACCCAAAAAAATTGTTCATAACCTGTATTCATCTCATGAAGATGTTAGATCTTATTTCTCTCCCGTTGTCACTTAGCAAAATAATTGCAAAAGAGAAAACTCCCCCGCAATAAATACATAAGTAACAATCAGTGAAGAAACACAAAAATATATAAGAATATTCATCACAGGCATGGTATAAACGTTGACAGAAAAATAAGATAGACAGATATTGTATAAAACAACACAGGCATGATATTTGTCACAGGCAGTTAATATGAAGTATAAAGAAAGATAATGCTAGAATAAAGCTAAAACAAATAAAATGCTGAATAATAAACTAATGTGAGTCAAATGCCAAACTGAGGCATAAAAACATATGTCTATGTAACTCATAAATCATAACCAAAATAAAGAGTACTGATAATATCTTGGAATGTCAGAGCATTTTCAAGTAAACATACGAAAAAATATCAGTCTCAACAAGAATAATATCTCAAAAATCATCATCCTCATCATCATCACCATCGGCTGCAGCACCAGCATGTCTAGATGGACCAGCTCCAGAAGTGCTGGCTCCAAAAGTATGAAGAGCAGCACCAGAAGTACGATACCAATCGTAAGCGTTCCCTGGCTGGAACAGAGAGTGGACCGTCTCATCATCAATACGATAGCCAAAAACAGAAGGGCCTCGAGGTAGATGTTTGCCATTGATTGTAAAAGAACAGAACAATTATCGGAGGACTGAACTTAGACTCACAATACAAACTCGCTTGTACAAAGAAAGCCTAGGGACGAAAACCTAGGTACAGCAATCTAAGTACAATTATTTATTTTAGATTCTAGGGGGTGACGGTAGAGGCTCGGGAAAGCGACGGCAGCTCTGCCTTACTCCTTGGACGATCGGGTGCAGCCTTGGCTCTGTAGAAGAACTGCTTGGCATTGATGAAAAAATGCTCTCTCTTTTATCTCTGTATATTCCCTCTCTGGCTCTCTGGCTCTCTGTGTCTCTCTTTTTTTTTATCTGAGATTCTCTTCTCTCTCTATATATGTCTCCTCGCAAGGGAATGGCACCTTGCTATTTATAAGAGTGGGGGGCATCATTAGGGTTTTGCAATGATTGCCCATTCTTAAAAGTCGGCGGCTAAGGATAACTGGATCTGGGCCGTTCATCTTGAATATACGAGATTTGAGCAATAAATGTGATTGCATCAAATCTTTTGTGGGTAATTAATGATGATTGACATAAATCCTCCTGATTTGTCATGCCAACCTCGGATTTCCCGACACGTGTCATTAATTTGCTTGATTGTAAATGATCTGGTTTGATCCCAATATTTTATTAGGATTTGTTGAGGGATTTCGATCGATTTGATGCCACGTGTCCAGCTATCATGCAACATGTCTGAACCGCGAGCTACTGCAGAAATCTGATAAGTAGAAAGGTTGCTCCTCATTGAGCCACATAAGGCTGGCCACGTGTCAAGGCTGCTTGAGAGTGGCCTCCTGAACATTTGAACCGCATGGTGATGATCTGAGCCGCATGAGTGTAGGTGACCGCATGATGGGTGCCTTCTTCGTAAACCGTATGGAGATAGTCCTCGTGAGCCGCATGGGGATAGTCTTCGTGAGCTGCATGGGGATAGTCTTCCTAAACCGCATGGGGCAGTCTCTGCTTGAGCCGCATGGTGTGGTCTCTACTTGAGCCGCATGTAGAAGCATGGAAAATATCAGAATAATGGACCATACGGCTCCGAATACGAAGCCCATGCGGCTCATATGGGAGCTGTCTTATACAGTTCAAAGGAAGACTCTCAGTCTCATGCGGCTCGAGAGTGTATGCGGTTCAGCAGGAATATACGGCTCGATCGATGCCACGTGTCCCACTATGATCCTTCCCTACAGCTGGCCCTTTGAATAGTGGCCTCATTTAATGCTCTGACACGATTTGACGACGGTGGCGGCTCTGGCATAAAGTGTCATAATGGCTCTGCCATAATGATAGACTCTTCGGGAAAAGAAGAAGATCTCTGACCTGATCCGCCAGAAATCCTAGGTTGCCACGTGGTAAATCTCATACGGCTTAAATAGAGAACAGCTTCATGCGGCTTCCTGAGAAGTCACCCTATATGACTCGCAGAAATCAGCCATATGCGGCCCACTGAGAGCTCAGCCCCTGCGGCTTAATACAACGCTAGTTCATGCGGCTCGTAAAGACTATGCATATGCGGCTCATTGAGAGTTCGTTCCCTGCGGCTCGATGAAGCATTGTCCTATGCGGCTCACGAAGAGTATCTTCCTGCGGTTCAAGTGTTGCCCATCCTATGCGGCTCTGGCAGGACCCACAATTAAAATATGTGGCATCGGATCAATCAAGGATTTAACCGAATCTCAACAAATATATTTGACATCATCATCATAATTACTGAGATCAAGGCATATCATTTATCATCAAGCCAATGGGACACGTGGCGAGCAATCGGATATTGGCATAATCAATCATGAAGATTTAAAGCAGTTAGCATTAATTGCTCACAAGATACGGTGCTATCCGTATTAATGGCCTAGATTTATTGTAATCAGGATCAAGGGTTCAGATAGATTGAAGGAGCGCCGACATTCCAAACAAATGATCATTAGCAAACCCTAATGATCACACCCCCACTCCTATAAATAGCCAGCATCATTCCCTTGCAAAAACCCCCCGAAAATAAGAGAATAAAAAAAAAGAGACAGATATACAGAGAGAGCTCCCCCCTTTTTTGATAACCACAGAGAGAGAGAAGCCAGGAGAGCAACACGAGGAGAGCAAGAAGAGCATTTCTTCGTCCACGCCAAGCAGATCTTCTCCGAGCCAAAACTGTATACCGATCGTCCAAGGAGTAAGGCAGAGCGGCCGTCGCTTTCCCGAGCCTCTATCGTCACCCCCCAGAATCTAAAATAAACAATTGTACTTAGACTGCTGTACCTAGGTTTTCGTCCCTAGGCTTTCTTTGTACAAGCGAGTTTGTATTGTGAGTCTAAGTTCAGTCCTCCCATAAAACTGTTCTGTACTTTTACAATCAATGGCAAACACGATGGCGACTCTGCTGGGGACTAACTTCTCCACGGCTGAGGAGTTGGTGACGCAATCGGATGCAGCCAAACTTGGCTCCACACTACAGAAGATGGTCGTCCGCTTCGACCAACGGGCGTTCGAAGAGATGCTCTCTGAAGGCAGCGCTGGCCCGATCCAGAAGCGCACCCGCACCACGAAGGCTCACAAAGAATGGAGGCCAAAATCATTTGCTTTTCCTTAAGTCTTCGATGGGATACCTTCTATTGCTCAAGACGGCGAGAAGGACTCTCCTGCGTCCCCACTTCAGACCGTAGACAACTCTGCTGTCCCCAAGTCCGGCAGAAGAAAATACTATAATGCTGGACTTGCAGGGGCAAAGAAGAACTCTACGCGATCTGAGCCGCAGAAGGGTATTAGCCGCAGGGAGAAAGCCCATGCGGCTACATCCGCCAACCGCATGAAGAAAACTCATGCGGCCACATCTGTCAGCCGCATAACTTATGCAGCTACAGTTGCTAACCGCATGGATGAAACTCATACGGCTATTAGAGTCAATCGTTTGCAAAAAACCCATGCGGCCACAGATGCCAACCGCATGCGGCCAGCCTGTACGGTCGTGACTCCTAGCCGCATAAGAACTCAGCCGACGACAGAAGACGACCGCATGCAGACAGCCTGTACGGTTTCCAATCCCAGCCGCATAGCATCCGCTCCATGCTCCTCTCGATCAGTTTTCAACCGTCTCTCGTACGGTCCGAACCCTGATGATTCTTCAGACTTTGTGGTATTCAACTTGGACTCTTCTTATTATGCACCCACAGGTGCTACGAAGAAGAAGTCCAGGGCAGCGCGGGCTCATCAAGCCCAGACAGCTGCCCCAACCTCTGACTATCGGGGCGTCCCGCTAATTATCACGCGGGCCTCTGATGGGAAGTTGTATTGAACCGCTCAAGTCCAGTCCCCGGCGGCAAACGGACAAAGTGGTTACTCTGACCTGCGTGAGGCTGTCCTCCACAAACACAAGGAAAAAGAAGGGGCCTCGGCGTACAAAGAGTCCTCACATGGACGTCACTACACCCAGATCATCGTCAACTGCTGCTGCAACAACACGGCAGTGACGGAAGACCAGCCGTCCATCTTCCAAAGATTACAGCATCCGAGCTCGGGGGACGAAGCACCTCCTATTGCCTCCTGCAATTCCGTGCAGAAAGTCCCCGCCGAGGGGAAAGGGAAGAAGACAAGCATCTCCAGACCAAAAATATCAACCACTACAGCTAAGAAATTGTCGGCTAAACGGTTGCCCTCCACCGGTGTATACCAACACACCCGTTCAAAGACAAAATCTGCTGCAATGGAAGATTCATCGTCCGCACCGCTGAGGGTCGAGGGAGCTGGGGGTAGCACTCCTCTGAACATCCACAACAATCCGATGTTTCAAGGAGACGAGCCCGGAGAAACAACTCTCCCATCAGGTACAACAGATGCTGATGTCCCCGAGGACATCCGTGACTCTCAAGATGAAGCAAACTCCGAAGCTGGGGGTACTGTTCCTTCTGAGTCCAAACCCGAAGAGAATATTCCCACCTACCCCGATGATTTCTTGATGCATGGGTACAACTCGGAGGGCGCACCCTCCACCGTCCCTTCCATCACTCCTCACGTAACGACGGTATTCATGACGGACAGCAATCAAGGTGGCTCCAGTGATCGCCAACGCATCGACACTTTGGAGGCCATACTGTACGCCTTGGTCAAGTCTGTAGACGAGATCAAAGTGGCGCTTCCTACTCTGCAGGGAGTGACACCTGGCCAGACAAGTGCGGGTCCCACAATCAACGTAGATTCAAATTCGGCGGCACCGAACCCGACTGCGACAGATGAGACCCGAGAAGTAAGGAGGGAAGTTCAAGAGCTCCGAGCTATGTTCCACGTCCGAGAAAACTCTCAAGACTTCAGAATACGGCAACCATATCCTGCTGAATGGAGGGATGTTCCATTCCCACCAAGATATAAGCCGTTCGCCGTTCAATATCAACCCCTATGATGGCAAGACCTCAGCAAGTCGGTATATCACTTACTTCGAGGTTACCACCGACCATCTGCCCCACGATGACGCTATCCTCACGCGGTTATTCATCGGGGCATTGGAAGGAGTCGCCTTCGACTGGTACCGTAACCTGCCGGACAATTGTATCCACTCCTTCGCTGGCTTCAAACGTTTGTTCTTGGAGAGGTTCTACGAGGTAGGACAGGACGTCACAATGTCTACCCTCATGGACGTAATCCAAGGAGAGAAAGAGCTGACGAGGAATTACATTGAGCGGTTTTGTCAAACCGCAATGAAGTTACCATCTGGCAATCCGGATTCTTTCCTGATTGAAATTTGCCAAAAGAGACTACTCCCAACAATTAGTCTCTGGATGGGCGAAAGTCAATTCAAGGACAGGAAGGCTTTTATCATCAGTGCTATAAGTGCCGAAGAACGATTGAAGAAGGCCCGCCAGCTGGGGTTGCATATCTCAGAGGGAGAGAACAAGGGCAAGCGTCCCAGCACCAACACCGACAATGGGGGTAGCCCCTCCAATAATCGGGACAATAGAGGCAAGCAAGCTATGGTGGCCGACACGGCCCAGAAGCCCGAGTCACAACCAACAGACAAACAATGGCCTCAAATCACTTACTCTTTTGAAGACGGCCACGTCAAGCCTATCTTGGATATGCTCATACAAGGAGATAGAATTCAGCTCCCTCCACCAAGACGGGAGCCTCGGCCGGCTGACTTGGAGAACCCAAAATTCTGCCATTACCACCGTTACGTCCACCATGCTACACACGACTGCTACCAACTGAAACGGTACATCCAAAACCTCATCGATTCGAACGCTCTAGCCATCGATTTCGAGGAGGTAACCGTAGCAGCCAACATGGTGTCCGTACAATTCGGCAGCTTCCCTCCAACAGAGACTCAAGGCGGTGTTATACCCATCCCTCTAGCAATGATAGAAATTGCTAATCTTCCGCCTGCTCGAGATCAAGCTGCCGATCTTATACCTCTCACTATATCGCGAGGAGAAATTATGCGGGTCCATCCGGACTTGGTCCACGAGGTGACAGCCCACAATGCCTCCCATTCACAAGAAGAGAAGCAGAAAAGTCAGATCCTACTGCACCGTCTCGGCAGATGAAGAAGAAGTCACGGCCGTTGTTACTCGATCTGGAGCACAATCTCAGCCCATGGCTGAGAACCCGACTGATGATCATCCGCCCACCTCTACTGATGCTTCGGGACCGGCTCAGCCTTCGACGACCGACAAGCCTAGGCCGAAGGAGACTCGCTTCGACAAATCCCTCCGAAAGGAGACACCTCAGGGGCTGGAGAGGCCCTATAACTTCGACATCTTGGCACAATTGGCCAATACACCGGCCAAATTGTCCTTATATGTACTCCTAAGGCTCTCAAAGGATGTCCGCACAGCTTTGAGTGATGCACTCCAAAACGTCGACGCGTACTTGGCTCAGGCCAACCTCACGGGAGATAATCAACCTGCAGATCT
Source organism: Iris pallida (assembly GCA_029216955.1). Classification (NCBI taxonomy): domain Eukaryota; kingdom Viridiplantae; phylum Streptophyta; class Magnoliopsida; order Asparagales; family Iridaceae; genus Iris; species Iris pallida. The sequence goes on from JANAVB010005397.1 coordinate 16,707,572, forward strand.
CCAAAATAGTACGTGTATAGGAGCGATGCCCAATATCGTCTAATCTCCGCAGGATATGCTCATCAAAACTAACCTGCACGATCGCCCGTTATACTACACTGGATACATTGGCGACGTAAAGGTGGACCGAATGCATATTGATCCTGGGTCTTCCATAAGCATCATTTTGAAGGGTCTGCAACATCATCTTCGCATTCCGATGCATCGCCTGACGCCTACAAGCACCGCCATTAGCGGTTTCAATTCGGGCAGGAGCTACCCAATCGGGAAGATCCGTCTGAAATGCCAGATTGGCGATCTCCAATCAGAAGTCACCTGCTACGTCATAGACGCCGACACTTCTTACAACATCCTTTTAGGGCGGCCTTGGATACACGATTACATGATTGTGTCTTCTACGCTGTACCAATGCTTCAAATATATCGATAAGCATGGCTTCGTGAGGACAGAATTTGCTGATATCGATCCCTTCAAGGGGGTCGAATCTTATTACTCAGACTCCTGTCTGTACGAAAAATCAAAGAAGCACCTGGTCGAAGAAGATGTGCAAGCTCATACCAAGACGGCCACAGGATCAGAAGAACCTCTAACGATCCACCTCCAGGCTCGCAAACCAGGCAATTTTGTACCCCTTACGGCCACTCTGCGTAAGGACGCAATCAGCCTCTTGGCACAGGAAGAGCAGTTGAGAATCCGGCTGCCAAGGTCCGGCCAGGTGCCGAGACCCACAACAGGGCCACTTACCATCAGACTGCCAAGAGTCGTTCAACCCCAAACGGAGAAACTCAATCCCTCCGATAGGCCACTGACAATACGCCTTCCCAAGAAAGGTCATCATCCCGATACAAGGTCTGACACTTCTAGCGAATCAGCCACCCCTCGCTCCGCATCGAGTGCCAGACTGGGGGTTGCTAGTCTACCGACAACCCCACGCTCTTCTCCGTCAGTTGAACCTCTGAAGATCAAGCTGACTAGGTCGTCCTCTCAGTCTTCACTTACACAGGGGGTAGCCGAGGAGGAGCCGGAACTAGCCAAGTATGTGGCTACTCACACTAATGTCCCCTCCGCCGATGATGTAATTCCCCTAGAAAAGATACCTTACTTCATCAATAAAGGGTTATCTTTGAACTACACCGAGCTCAATAAGCTATGTACAATGTATGCTATGGACCACGGTATAGGCACTCACCTACATACACAGGTGACAAATGTATATACCGCGATCCAGCTTACTCCAGCAGAAGATGCCTACCGAATATACGAGGGAGGGGACCATCCAATTATCTTCGGCCGGAAAGACGATCCGTACCCCTTCATCATAAAGGAAGCCGATCCTGGGTCAGATGCCGGGAGACTGCCTCTGTATCTTTATAGCCCCCAGTCCAAATATCTCATGCAAAAGCAGGGATATGATCTGGAGACTACACCAGGTTTGAATTATGGCACTGGACGGTGACTACCTTTGAAGCCCCCAGTACCGACCGACAAGCCACGGGACTACTATAGCAAAACTCGATGTGGACTAGGGTATGTAACTCCCACGACGACCCCTGAGAGTTCAGATGAAGAGTGTGACTGGCAGTCACATTCAACCGGGTCACCAACCTCCGACTCGGATACCAGCATCAGAGACATATTCAGACAAGTCCTGTCAGTCAATATGGTATTTGCTGACGCTTACGAAGAAGACGAAGACATTCCTGAAATCCTCGAACTAGAGCCGTGGGCCCAACAGCTGGACGCGCAATGGGAAAAACGGTTCGAGCAGAGAGAACCTCCTATCGAAGATGAAGTTATACAGGTCGACCTCGGCAGCGAGTCCTCTCCAAAGCCAATCTTTGTCAGTAAGAGTTTAACAGACGAAGAGCGAGAATCGCTACTGGAACTTATCAAAGAATATATTGATGTGTTCGCCTGGAGTTATGAGGACATGCCGGGTTTAGATCCCGACATTGCTCTTCATAAGCTCAACATACGTCCAGATGCAAAACCAGTCAAGCAGCAACAACGACGCTTCCGCCCAGGCGTCATGGATGCGATCGAAGCCGAAGTCAACAAACTAATAGCCAGCGGCTTCATCCGTGAGGAGCAACATCCTGACTGGGTCGCCAACATAGTTCTGGTCCTTAAGAAGAATGAGAAGATCCGAATCTGCATCGACTTCCGTAATCTAAAGTAGGCATGTTTGAAAGATGAATTTCCCCTCCCCATCACAGACATCATGATCGACAACACATGCGGCTTTGAACGTATGTCATTCATGGATGGATTTTCGGGGTACAATTAAATCAAGATGTCTCCCGACGACGAAAAGCACACATCATTCCGAATACCGATTGGCACATACTGCTACACAGTCATGCCATTCGGTCTAAAGAATGCTGGCGCTACATATCAACGAGCCATGAGTATCATCTTCAGAGAACATTTGTGCAAGACAGTGGAATGCTATGTCGACGACATCGCCGTCAAGAGTCGCCGTAAGGAAGATCATCTTCAGGACCTGAGGACGGCATTCGACCTAATGCGAGCCCACAATCTGAAGATGAACCCTACGAAATTGTTCTTGAGCGTATCCAGCAGGAAGTTCTTGGGCTTCATCATCACCGCACAGGGTATCCATGTAGACCCCGAGAAAACAAAGGCGATCATGGAGATGGCTCCCTCGAAAAATCTTCGCGAACTTAGAGGCCTCCAAGGAAGGCTAGCTTACATCAGGAGGTTCATTTCTAACCTCTCCGGGCGATGCCGACCATTCACACACCTCATGAAAAAAGGAGTCTCATTCGTATGGGACTAGGAATGCCAGCATGCTTTTGACAGCATCAAGGAATACTTATCAAATCCTCCAGTTTTGGTGGCCCCGGTCCCTGGAAAACCATTCTTGCTCTACGTACGAGCAATGGAACACTCCCTTGGCGCCCTGCTGGCACAAAACAACGACGCAGGCCACGAGCAGGCCATATATTACCTCAGCCGAATGATGATTGGGCCAGAACACCGATACACCGCTGTGGAGAAGGAATGCCTCGCCCTGGTGTTTGCCATTCAAAAGACGCGGCACTACGTCACAGGGCAAACCATACATGTAATCGCCTGAGTCAACCCTCTCAGAGTCCTCATGACCAAACCAGGGGCACTCAGCTCTCGCCTCGATACATGGGCAATATTGCTGTCCCCCTATCATATGATCTTCGTCCCGTAGAAGGCTGTCAAGGGTCAAGCCCTGGCAGACTTCTTGGCAGCCCACCCAGGATCGGAGTCATCCAGAATATATGAAGAGATCCCAGATGAGGTCGTCGATTCGAATACAGCCACCCACGATAACATATGGCGGATGTTCTTCAATAGCGCTTCAAGAACCGGACCCAAGGGAAACATCGTCGTTGGGGTCGGAGTGGTATTGATTTCTCCTACTGGGCTGGTGATCAATCGCGCCTACTCCCTCACAGAATCCTGCTCTAACAATGTGGCCGAGTATAACGCTCTGGTCATTGGTCTCCAACTGGCAAGAGAGCTGGGGGTAGAATACCTTGAAGCGTACGGCGACTCCCAACTAATCGTCAATCAGATCCGGGGCTCATACGAGGTCCGCCATGAAGACATGATCCCCTACCATCAAATTGCGATCAACATTATCTCATCGTTCGAGGGGTTCTTCATCGAACACGTTCTCAGACTCCAAAATATTGAAGCCGATGCCCTAGCTGGCCTTGCCGCTTCTTTAGCAGTGCCAAACCAGGCTCATCATTCGGTTGACATGATAGGCCACGAACTGGTCTGTCCCAAGAACAATGTTCAATTCGTGGCAAGTTATTCCACCCAGACGGTCGACGAAGCACCAGACTGGAGACAGCCATTCATCGACTTCGTCGTCTACGACATCCTCCCCGAGAACCCAAAGGAAGCTACTTCTGTCAGACTGCGTTTTCTCAGATTTTTCTACGATACAGAGACGAAGATGCTGTATCGCCGCTCCTATGACGGATTATTACTCCGGTGCCTGTCAAACGCAGAAGCCAAAGAAGCCGTAGGAGAAGCTCATGACGGTGTCTGCGGGGCCCATCAGCCTGGCCCAAAACTACAAGATCGCCTTCGCCGAATGGGCTACTACTGGCCCACGATGGTGGCAGACGCGATAGACTATGCTAGAAAATGCAAAGCTTGCCAAGTCCATGCAGACTTCATTCACCAACCATCAGAGTTTCTGCATCCGACAGTGGCATCCTGGCCATTCGAAGCATGGGGAATGGATATCATTGGTCCAATCACTCCACCTTCCTCCCGAGGACATCGCTTCATACTTGCGATCACTGATTACTTCTCCAAATGGGCGGAAGCTGTCCCACTCACAGAAGTTAAGACTTTAAACATGATCAGCTTCCTTAAGCATCACGTCATCTACCGCTTTGGATTGCCCCGAAGGATCATCCATGACAATGGGCCGCAGTTTGCAAGCCACGTATTCTATCGGTTCTGTGATAAGCACCGCATTCAGAATATCGCTTCGATACCGTACAACCCGACAGCAAACGGGTTAGCAGAGGCATTCAACAAAACGATCATCAAACTCCTCAAGAAGTTTGTCTCCTCCAACAAACGTGACTGGAACGAAAAGCTCGGCGAATGCTTATGGGCTTATCGTATCACGGTTCGAACAGCCACCAGGAATACACCATTTTCCCTGGTGTACGGGAGTGAGGCAGTCCTCCCATTGGAGACTCAAATCCCCTCACTCTGCGTCGCCCTCACCTATCAGTTGACAACGAATGATAACTACCGACGTCGACTACAAGAGTTGGAGGCCTTAGATGAAAAACGCCTCCTAGCTCAGCAAAGGATCGAGCTATACCAAGCACGCATCTCAGGAGCCTTCAACAAGAAGGTTAAAATCAGAACATTCCAAGTGGGCGATCTTGTGCTTGCAGTCCGCAGGCCAATGGTCATGACTCACAAGACCGTCGGCAAGTTCCAGCCAAAATAGGAAGGTCCATTTGTCATCGAGGTCGTGTTCTCCAACGGTACTTACCGCCTCGCCAAGCAGAACGGAGACTTGCTCATGTTGCCCGTCAACGGCAAGTTTCTGAAGAAATACTATGTTTAAACATCATTCTCCAAATCACCGAGTCATGTACCCTTTTAGTACCACTGAACTCTCATCCACCCTATTTCAAATCATCGAGTCATGTACCCTTTTAATACCACTGAACTCTCATCCACCCTATTTCAAATCATCAAGTCATGTACCCTTTAGTACCACTGAACCCACAACATTTCAGATTATCGAGCCATGCACCCGCTGGTGTCGCTAAACTCTCACTCCCTCAATATTCTAAATTACCAAGTTATGTACCGGCTGGTGCCTCTGAACTTACATTCAGGTCACTCTTGCAGATAGTAAGTCACGTATGATTATACCTCTGAACTTTCTTCCTGGAAGAGATCCTCCCTCATGATCCACTACCCGCACTCCCAGTGCACAAAAAGGGTAGTCGATCCACCAATTTCCGAAACGACCATGTCCTCATTACCTCTGAGTCGTCTTCACTCCCACCAAAAACAAACCGCCACCTCGCATAGAACTTCCACGTTCTCCTACCTCTGAGTCGTTCTATGTACCCACTCTTCATTGAGCCCACTCCTGCCATGTCCTCATTACCTCTGAATGGGAAGGCTCCGTCGAAGAAATCGTCATATTTGCCATGTCCACATTACCTCTGAGCAAGTATGCCGGTCCTCTTTCAACCTATCATCTGTACCCACAACCGGAGTACGACAAGGATAATAGGTCCACAAATGTCCTCTGTTGACCACAAATGTCCTCTGTTGACCACAAATATCCTCTGTTGACCACAAATGTCCTCTGTTGACCACAAATATCCGCTATTTACTACAAATAGCTTCCGTGAAGTCTCCCCTGCCATGTTCTCATTACCTCTGAGCAGGAAGATTTTACGGTAAAACCTTCACGTTTGCCATGTCATCATAACCTCTGAGCAAATGTGATTGGTTTCCTTTCATCCCATTATCCGTATCCTGAACCAGGGTACGCCAAGGATAATAGGTCCACAAATATCCCTTGCTAAGCTTCTTAGCATAAATCTACCATCTTACCATGCCCCGGGAGTCCAGCTGCTCTACGGCATTCCTTCCCCCAACACCAAGAACACCCATGACCACTTTGCCATGGCTGCTCCAAACATCCAAACTTGTTATCCGTACCTAAAGCCAAGGTACACCTAGGGTAACAGGTCCACAAATAATCCCCCAGCAAGTCCGGTTCCATAAACACCGCAAGTACAAGAAAGAAAAGATGAGTTGAAACATGATCATTTATTCAAAAATCAAAGGGCTACATTAGCAGGGATCACACCCCTTACAAAAATTAAAAGAAAAAAAAAGAAGAAGAAGAAGAAGACTGAGGGCGGATCACTGCTCTGGAGCACATAACACCGTGAGACGGTCCTTTATCAAGGCAACCGACCGCTCAAGCCTCTGTTTGGCTCGACGCTCCGCCTCCTGGTTCAGCACCGCCGCATCCTCCAGATGAGCATGGGCTCGCCAGTTGTCCTCAAACTTCTTGAAGGCCTGCTCCAGGTTGACAGAAGATCGGGAAACCCTCTCGGCCTCCCGAGCGATCGACTCCTGTTCTGCATGAGCAGCCTCCCGCTCTGACTCTAAGAAGGCCAACTCCTTCTGGAGTGCAAGAATCCGCTCCTTCGTGTCAGCTATCCCACGAGAGGTAGATTCTTCCCGGGCCCTACAAGCCTGACTCCGACGACCCAGTCGGTCATAGGAGACGGAGAACTTGTCAAGGTCCCCCTGCACAGCCGGCCCGGCAGTTTCTCGAGCAAGCTTGATCCTGTTCCGAGCAGCAACCAGGAAGCCCCGCTCCCGTTCAATCGCAGCAGGCAAGCCAGCCTGCCGTACTGCCAGCAGTTGTGTCACAAGCTGGTCAGCCTCTGTCAACTTAGGTCCCAGGAGCGCGGCTAACCCCACCCCGCCAGGAAGACCCTTCAGAGTGTCGATTTGACCCCGAGCGCCCCACAGAGACAGAGAAAAAGGGATCCCCCATTCCACGACAGCGTTTACACCCCTCCCTAAGTGACGATAGAAGCAGTCAACCACATCATACGTCACCTCGTTCAGAGCCTCCGAGGAAGTCGGCGTCAATGGGAGTGTGGCTGGCAGCGCGGAAGAAGACGCGACAGAATCTGCCGCTCCTGCCACAAGAGAAACCAAACCTGCACGGAAGGACGCTTGAACATCGGCCAATTCCTCTTCAGCGGCCCGCAGAATTTGGATGCTCGGCAGGGTTGAGAAGTCGATCTCCGGAGCCGTATAAGCAGCCGAAGACGAGGCCGGGGCCAGCACCAACTCCATCCCCATCTGCCCAGAGCGGGCAGGATGCCCCTCAACATGCAATGACGAAGGAGAGGAAACGCTCCTTTCGTCCAGATCACGGCAGACCGGGCCTTCACCGAGAACATCCGCGGCGGGAGGTAAAGGGTCAGGACCTACAGGGCCAAGGCAACCATGAATCGACTTGACCCGAAGGATATGTTGATAGAGCAAATAAGCCCCCTCGGTGATTAATATGTGGCTCAGCTTACCAGTGGAGGAATGTGGAGGCTGGGGTTCGCCTACAGCCATCACAACCTCTTCACCAACAGCCTTCGAGTCAGGAATAATAGACTCATCCGCCCTTGCATCCTCGGGAGGGGGGCACCGAGATCAGCGTCGCATTGCTAAAAATCAGCGGTTTCAGGGACGGGTCCAAGGAAACCTTCGTCACCCCGGGCCGAGGTTTCAGCAACCTGGGAGCTTCCAGCCACCGCTGAGAGAGCACCCGCAGAAAGGATCGCGGCGCACACGCCGCTAATCAAAGCAGCAAGAGCCGGATCAGCTCCAGGGGAAACAGACGATTCAGGAAAGGACGGTTCACCAGACATCTACAAAGAAAAGTAATTGAGTCATATCTTCGGAAAAGAAGAAAACTACAACAAAGAGAAGGCTCCGACTTACCTCTGGAATGCCGTCTACATCCTCACCCTTCTCCGTAATAAGCAGTCTACGGGGACCGACTACCGCTCTCTTTACAGAAAAAGTTACCCCTCCGCTAGTGGACTCACGCCTGCCTCGCTTACGTGAGGGACCAGGCATGACGGGCGGTAGATCTACCCGTACCACCTCCGACACAGATGGTAACTGGTCCACTGCTTCATCAAATACAGCCGACGGTTGATCCGTCATCATGTCACCTGCCATGACGGGAGACTGACTTGCCATTGTCTCGTCATCCGAAGAAAGGGAGTCCCCGTCGTCCCGCTCGTTGTCTTCCTCAATTGTGTCGAAGGACTCGGAATCGGGCGAAGGAACTCTATTCGTCCCTTTCTTCTTCGCTCTCGACGTCGTAGCCTGCTCCGCCAGGAGAGTGCCCACAATGAAGCTAGTCCTTGAGTCAAAATCGAGGGGAGGAGGGTTCGCCGTAACATAATATAGGGTCGCCATATGCAGGATTTCCCCTATCACGTTTACGACAGGGACCAAGAAGCTAGCCCGAGTATGACAGGTGTCATAGTAGCTCCATGCCCTAATACTGTCAAGAATGCTACCTTCAAATCCCAGTTGAGAACTGGGGCGCCCGAGGAATAGCTGACTATACCCAAATTGACGGGCAAACCTACTAGGCAAGTAGGGCTCCAAGTACACAAAGTTGCGATTCCGGTAAACTAGATACGTCGGGCGAATATTACGCAGCCAGAAACGCATCTTTTCAGGCAAGAAATGAGCAGGTCCAACCCCATTAACATGAACACTCCTCACCTCTTGATCAGTGAAACAAGGAACGGACACGAAGAAATTGTACCCGTCCACCCTCGCCAGCATCCTCCGACACGCCGGTATGGTACTACATTCCCAAGGTTGGTGGTGATACTTGAAAAGAAACGCGTCGTCATCTGTAATGCCATCTCCCATCCCAGGCCTCATCAAGGACTGATAATGCAGTAATAGCCATCCCAGCAAGTAATGATAAGGCAATTCTACACGTTCAAAATCTATTGCCACGTCACGAGCAATGACCTTGGACGAGAAGGCACGGAGACCATGCTGAATACTGCACACCATGGCAGGAAGAAGAGCCAGCCTCACCCCAAAGGCCAACTTCACGACAGGAAGAATGAAGTGGCGACTGATCCTCTCAATAGAACCTGCCCCTTCTGAGACCACGCAGTTGCGCAGCCACACCATTAGAAACCCGGCCAAGAGTGCCTTCTCTGACAACCGCCGGGTACCATAACAAAAGTAGCTGAAGGAGTTAATCTGGCTCCCAAACCTGTCACTTTTAGACTTCGACCTCCTAGCGGTCGACACCAAGGCCTCTACTTTCCTAGGAGTTAAACGATCTCGAAAAGTAACCCGGCCAGCCGCGCTGAATTTGAAAAGGTACGCGACCCAAGATTTAGTATGGGGAGAGTCCCCTTCCGAGCTGTCATTTTTCTAGATAGTCGTCCGGTGACAGGTGCTATGATGGCATAATAGTTCTTGATACACGGCGACAAAACCGAGGAATCGTCGATCCAAATCTTGGAGCTCCTCATTCGTCGGAGTGTACACTTCGAAGGGTTCATCTCCCCAGGGGAGCTTGGAGACAGCATACATCTCGTGAAGAGCGAGCCCCAATTCTCCGACAGGGGTGAAAAAGGTCCCCGTCCGATGATTGTATATCTCCAGAAGGGCCATGAACAGTGGCTTATTAACGGGCAACCCGTGGCTGGTACCCCGGATAGCGTCATAAAGGTTGACTCCCCGCAAAAATTCTTCGTACTTCCGTAGAATCCATGAGGTCAGATTAGCCCACGGGGGAATGGGGTGTAACCAGCTCAGTAGTACCAACCTGCCAACAGGATAGGACCCTTTGCGAGCAAGCTGACTCAAGAAGGTATCAGCCTGGAAGAATGAAAAGTTAGGACCGGGGGTGTTGATGAAGGTACCCGGAACTAACCCCGTCACGGACCGACTGGCCGGATCTTTGATCGTGCGCACTGACCCAGTGGCTCTGTTATAATGGATGTTACCGACAAACATCCCCGGTCGGGTTGGAGTGAGGGTGTCCGGCATCTGCCTGTCCAGAACGATCATATTGAACCACTCAAAAGGGAAATGGCGCTTCATAATAGGGATGTGAATTGGCATCCCGTCCAGGTCAAAATCCCAACTCTCGGAAACATCCAGCACTCGGGAGTTTTCTATGACCAACGCATCCCCAAAGAGGAAGACCGGTTTCAGATACTTCCCATCAGACTGCCCGGAGCTTATCATGTCACCAAGGAATTGAAAAGATTGAACCCTGATAGCATTTAGTCGCTCCAAAGGTTCGTCAACTATTAGCTGTTCGGACACTTGACGAACTAAGTCATCCCGATGTACGCCCGATGCAAACTGACGCGAGCCTACCATAAGTTCCCCCGCAGGATTCACGGGCAGATTCACTGAAGAAAAGGCAAAAGAAACAAGTCAAGAAGATAGCTAAAACACAAAACTACATGATGTTTATGCAGTTCAGTATAGCCTCATGCGGCTCGGTTTAAACAGGTTTGTACAGATCAGCCCAAATGAGCTAATGCGGCTCAGTTTGAAAGAGCCCATGCGGTCCAGTGCGAATAAGCTTATACGGTTCCACCTGAAAGGAACTCATGCGACTCAGTACGGAGGAATTTATGCAGTTCGAAGGGAGTGTAGGCGAATATGGTCCGATTTGAATAAGCTTATTCGGCTCGAAAAAGCTTATGAGGCCCGGCGAAGATGAGTTTATGAGCGTATGCGGTTCAGTTCGAAATGTGCTTAAACGGTTCAGTTTGAAAGAGCTCATACGGTCCAAATCCTGATGAGCTTATACGGCCTTGATAAAGAAGTAGTTATGTAACCACTTTCATGCGGCTCAAACCTGGGTCATACCCCATGCGGCCCGAGCATGAGTCGGACACACAGCATACTTTGGAATATAGGCTCGCGCATAAAATATACGACGTAGCCATGGCAGGTTCATATTAAGGAATCCTACCAGCAATAGGCGGGTGGACGTCGGGGTGAAAAGCAGGCACGCCAGCCGCGGAGGAGCCGCCATGTTCGCCGCCGCAGTCGATGAAGACGCGGCCTTCTTACCCTTCGCTGACGCAGAAGATGATGCGACCTTCTTGTCCGTAGCAGCAGCAGCCTTCTTGGGAGCTATTGTCGATCGTTGAAGGAAGAAGACGAAGAGCAAAGATGACAACAGAGAATTCGAGCAAAGAGAGAAGGTAAAGAAACCCCCAAGAGACTAGAAGACTCCTATTTATAGGCGAAAGAGACCCATAAAAATAAATAGACATCTCGGATTACGCGCCGCCTCAAAAGATAAAGGCAAAATGCTTCGGTCAAGGCAAAATCGACCCTTGGGATCCTCCCCCAAAAAGACGGCGTTAAATTCAAAATGAATCAAGGGCATTTAATGAAAATTTGCACACGTAGTCAGGACACGTGGCAAAGAGCCTATGCGGACAGATGAATCTATGCGGCTGGGACACTTATGCGGCATGAACGGGACCATGCTTCTTATTCAAAGTGTTTCAATTTTGCAAATTGAAAACTTTGAAGGGGTCCTGTAGAAGCATGGAAAATATCAGAATAATGGTCCATGCGGCTCCGGATACGAAGCCCATGCGGCTCATATGGGAGCTGTCTTATACAGTTCAAAGAAAGACTCTCAGTCTCATGCGGCTCGAGAGTATATACGGTTCAGCAGGAATATGCGGCTCGATCGATGCCACGTGTCCCCCTATGATCCTTCCCTACAGCTGGCCCTTTGAATAGTGGCCTCATTTAATGCTCTGACACAATTTGACGACGGTGGCGGCTCTGGCATAAAGTGTCATAATGGCTCTGCCATAATGACAGACTCTTCGGGAAAAGAAGAAGATCTCTGACCCGATCCGTCAGAAATCCTAGGTTGCCACGTAGCAAATCTCATGCGGCTTAAATAGAGAACAGCTTCATGCGGCTCCCTGAGAAGTCACCCTATATGACTCGCAGAAATCAGCCATATGCGGCCCACTGAGAGCTCAGCCCCTGCGGCTCAATACAACGCTAGTTCATGCGGCTCGTAAAGACTATGCATATGCGGCTCATTGAGAGTTCGTTCCCTGCGGCTCGATGAAGCATTGTCCTATGCGGCTCACGAAGATTATCTCCCTGCGGTTCAAGTGTTGCCCATCCTATGCGGCTCTGGCAGGACCCACAATTAAAACACGTGGCATCGGATCAATCAAGGATTTAACCAAATCTCAACAAATATATTTGACATCATCATCATAATTATTGAGATCAAGGCATATCATTTATCATCAAGCCAATGGGACACGTAGCGAGCAATCGGACATTGGCATAATCAATCATGAAGATTTAAAGCAGTTAGCATTAATTGCTCACAAGATACGGTGCTATCCGCATTAATGGCCTAGATTTATTGTAATCAGGATCAAGGGTTCAGATAGATTGAAGAAGCGCCGACATTCCAAACAAATGATCATTAGCAAACCCTAATTATCACACCCCACTCCTATAAATAGCCAGCATCATTCCCTTGCAAAAACCCCCTAAAAATAAGAGAATAAAAAAAAAAGACACAGATATACAGAGAGAGCTCCCCCCTTTTTTGATAACCACAGAGAGAGAGAAGCCAGGAGAGCAACACGAGGAGAGCAAGAAGTGCATTTCTTCGTCCACGCCAAGCAGATCTTCTCCGAGCCAAGACTGCATACCGATTGTCCAAGGAGTAAGGCAGAGCGGCCGTCGCTTTCCCGAGCCTCTATTGTCACCTCCCAGAATCTAAAATAAACAATTATACTTAGACTGCTGTACCTAGGTTTTCGTCCCTAGGCTTTCTTTGTACAAGCGAGTTTGTATTGTGAGTCTAAGTTCTGTCCTTCCATAAAATTATTCTGTACTTTTACAATCAATGGCAAACACCGTATGCGACTGTCCACGTGTCAGGGCCGTATGACAGTTTCTGGATCTCGGGGGATCGTGTCAGAGATTTCCTTCAGCCGTATAGAACTTGTTTAAGCCGCATAGAACTTGTTTGAGCTGTTTGCAGTAAAGGACAAATGGAAGAGCTGTTTGCAGGCCACGTGGCTCCTCTCTGAGCCGCATAGAACTTGTTTGAACCGTATAGACGCTTGAGCCGCATGGATCCTTGAGCCGTATGAACTCTCTGAGCCGCATGGGGCTCCCTGGCCACATGGATCTTTCTTTATTCTTTTCTATGCTTCTACAAGACCCCCTTCAAAGTTTTCAATTTGCAAAATTGAAATAATTTGAATAAGAAGCATGGCCATGTATAAATTCGTCTAGCCGCATATGATGTCCTGGCCGCATGGATGTCTCGACCGCATGGATGTCTCGGTCGCATGGATGTCTCAGCCGCATGGACTTTCGGGCCGTATAGGCTGTTCGGTCCGCATGAGTTCCTCGCCACGTCATCCTGCCACGTGTGACAATCTTTTGCATTAAATATTTTTGATCTGCTGTCAGTTTTCGGGGGAGGATCCCAGGAGTTTGGCCTTCATTTTAGGCGGCTCGCCTCGATAACCAAAGGGTCAGTTTTTGTGTTACATGAGAATCGAAATGCCCTACTTTTGTTTATAAATAGGGACGAGTTTAGTATGAGGGATTTCTTTACTTTCTCTTTCGTTTCCAACTCTTGCTGCCTCCACTTTCTTTCCTTATCTCCCTTCTCCGACCGTCGAAAATGTCCCCCAAGTCTTCCAAGGTCGCCTCTGCTGCTGCAAAGGGCAAGAAAGCGGCTACATCGTCGGCCGTCGTGCTCGAAGTGCACCCTGACGTCCACCCTGCTTTCAAGGGTAAGGAATAGATTTGAATACTTTGAACCCCAAGGACCCATGGCTCTGTTGCATAACATATGCACAATGTCACTACCACATTTCTAGTTTGAGAGTATTATTGTCATTTTTGGGGTTATTTGAATTTATTAGAATTTATTTGAATTTTATATATTTTATTTAGGAATTTTTAATGATTATGTAAATGGTGTGATTAAATCCTAGTTAATTGTTTGCCATGTGTTTTTGGTTAGCCTAACGTAGATTGGACCTAACCTAGATTAGTCATAACTAATTTTAGTTAGCTACTTTGAGAATTAGATGGCTTGATTAATGGTTTAAGTCAAGTTTAGTTAAGTTAAGTGAGTTGCTTAAGACTAGGAAATAGCCCTTTGTTCTAGACCACACAATACCCTTGATTCATTCCTAGCCCTAGGATGCAACCTAGAAACCCTAACCTAACCTAATGGCCGGCCAAGGCTTGTCCCCCTTCCCTATATAATATCATTTTGGGGATTTGCGCCTCCTTCCAATAGTTTATCATTCTTTTCTCAAGACAAGGTGAGCCTACACTTCTTTTTTCTATAGATCATCCAATATAGGTCTATTTTCATTGGGATTTCCTCCATAGCACTCTAAATATTGTTCCTCTACTGTTTGTGGAGTCACATCACAGGCTTGGGACAATTTGAGGGAGTTTTGAAGCTTGGAGAACCATTCTCTATTGGGGTTTTTTTGAGGATTTTGCAACCATAGGTAACTTCCATAATACTCCATGAAATTTTATTTTTATTCCACATTTAGGGAGCCCTAGGCCTAACCTAGCTGTAGGAATAGGTAACCCTAGGTTTTGAGCACTGTACGTGTCCGTATCAGACACGTATCAGTCACTGTTCATAAGTGTTTGTCGAAATGCCTCAAAGGGCATTTCGATTCTTTTGTGCAAACTATTTGAATAGGATTTAGGGTTTTGATCTTGTTTATGGGTTTTCAGTGTCTGTGTGAGGTTTTCGTGTCGAATCGGGTCTCGGGGGACACGCGGACACGTGGTGCCCACACGCGCGCGTGCACAGGATTGATCACGTGCTGTTCGGGGGCCACAACTCACAGGACACGTCACGTCAAAATGCGACACTTGACACATAGGTCGTACTAATGACTGACACAACATGTGTCGAGTCTCAGACCCTCACGTGTCCTGTCGGACACGCACGAACGCGTGCATCAAATTTACACTGAACTGGGTTCAGTAATTTTCGAGCACTGATACGCGTGTCGTATCGCACGCACGTGTATCGTGGACACGTGTCAGGGTGTCCTAGCCCTAGACCTAGACCTAGTCGACACTGGGACACGACCACGAGGTCTATGTCGTGTCGTGTCGTGTGCACGAACCCTGTGAACACGTGTACGAGGAATTTCACAGCTTTTGCATTGTTTGTGTTTTAATTTGTTTTGACACGTTTGTGTCCTCGTCCTTGGACACAAACATATTGAGGGACACGTGCACTATATATACTTGTATTACCAACCTCTGAATTTGTGTTTTAGTTTAAATTAAATGCTCATATCTCAGTTTGCCCAATTTCCTGATACTTTAAATATCAGTCTCCTTATTCTAGTGTTTCCAGGTTTTTAAATATGAACTTGACATCATTTTTAACCCAATTACACTGTTAATTAGTTTGGTTTTAGACCTTAATGATGTACACCTATATGTGTTCTATGTGTGTGTCGAAATTGGGGCTGTTTTGGAGTTTGTTAGATTCAAAATCTGGGAATTAGTATTATGGCTGAAAACTGAGATTTCAATGAAGTGTATTGTTGTTTTCCAATGTGTATAACTGAGTTTTGTGTTCCCTTCAAAACCTGAGATTAGAATTAGACTGAAAACTGGGTTTTAATGAACTGTATTGAGTGATTCAATGTGTAACTGAGAGTTGGGTGGCTGTTTGAAAAACTGGAAAATAGGGACAGTCCTAACTGAACTGTGAACTGATTTTCCCCTCTTCCTATTCATGTTCAGTCCAGTACTCATCTTTCACTCACACATACACACACCCTCACAGTTCACTCACATGTGCTCTTCACCCACACCATTACACACACACACACAAGCATGTACATACACATCACCCTCCCTTACATACACACTCATGTCTTCTCTCTCTCTCTATATATATATCCTATTTTTCCTATGTAAATATATGCTAATAGGTAATGTATATATATAATGTAATGTGTATATATATATATATATATATATATATATATATATATATATATATATATATATATATATATATATATATATATATTATATTATATATATATTATATTATATATATATATATATATATATATATATATATATATATATATATATATATATATATAATATAGTTGTGTAATATTTGGGTATCTAGTATAGATACCTACAATGAATGTATAGGGTATACAAGTATATATATATATCTCATATATATACACTTGTGTATTTACTATATATATGTAATATATATATATATATACATGTGTTATGTATAGGCCTAGGTAATGTGTGAGATAGCTTGGTCTAGACTTGTATAGCTTGGTGAGCCTAGATTGGGCTTGTACAGCTTTATTAGACCTAGAATAGACTTGCTAGACTAGTGTAGACTAGTTGACCTAGTTTAGACTTGTTAGACCTAGTTTGACCAAAGTTGACCTAGTTTGACTTCTAGTGTTGACCAGAGTTGACCAAGAGTTGACTTTGGCCTAGTTTGACCTAGATTCATGTAGAATGTATTGTAGTATTTCATTTTACCATTCTGGACTTGTTGTGACTTGTGCTGTTCTGATTAGGTGCCAGACACCACTCCTCGGACAGTACTTTCATATTGGACACTCAGATACCAGGCGAGTACATTCTCTGATTATTTCATATCCTGCTTAGAATTATTTCTTGTATTAAATTACTTTACTTGTTACTGTCACGTTGGTCACACGGATTGGTACTATATGGATCCCTTTTTGAGATGTTATCCTTAGGGAGCATCGAGTACTACATGTTCTGTGCGTTTCACTTACATGGCGTATCACTATGCTTCATTGGTTCTTTGATCACTTATGACATATACTCTTATGATCACAGAGTCTCCTAGAATCTATTATCCCATTTACTGGGTATCCTAGAATCTCCTAGAATCCCCATTTATGGGACATCCATGTATCACCCTTCGGGGGCCTTTGCATGGAATCATAACATAACCTGGTTGGATCCTTGTGTATTGATTGGGGGTACGGGGGAGTAGAAGTAGACATGTGAATAATACCCAAGTAGTATCTCATCAGAATCTTTCCATAGTGTCTTATCAGAATCTCCTATGCCATTTACATGTCTATATTGTACTCTGACTCACTAGCCACTATTAGTCTCTATTTATAGTAGATATTTCTATTACAGCTCTCTCTCTCTGTTTACATACTGCACTTCTTTCAGTATTTGTATCTTACTTTACTGCATGATTATATTTTCTAACCTGCTATGAACTGTTGAGATGTACTGTGCTCGCTCCTGTCCTGACTGGACCTGTTGAAAATATTACAGAGGACGAGGAGGAGGCCTGTGTGGATACCTTCTATGGGGCAGCCCTAGACGACACTTGCGAGCTGGACTCTCAGGAGGACCCAGCTCTAGCTGAGGACATCACCCCCACTGCCTAGACTAGTTTAGTTAGGCTTATCTTATTTTATGTTGTCATGAGACTGTTTAGCTAGACTTTACTTCTGTTCAGAGATTCTGAGTTGTATATATTCTTTCGTATTCAGTAGCTGGGATTTGTACTCTGGATATTTGCTGGGATATTATCTTAGGCTACTTTATCTTCTATATTTTCTTGAGTTCTATATCATATCATGCTATCTCTTTCTTAGTTGTGATTGAGTTCATTTACTGCTATGTCATCCCCATTCGAGGAGTATAAACTGTTTAGTATATTACTGCTAGATGTTGTAACCTAGGACAGCGTTCTACCGTCGACACTGCGGCGTAGGCCGGACGTACCCACATTTCGTGCCCGTACTCTAGGGTGCGGGTCGTGACACATTTTTAGTGGTGGCCCATGCAGGTCTAGATTAGAAGTGTAGTGGTATTCGAATTAGAATATCACTACATCCTGCAGTAGGATATAGGACATTAATTTTAAGGTACTCAATCACTTTAGGAAAAAAAATTCTTTTATTGCCATCTAAATCCTTATTGTCAGCTGATCCTTTGAATTTTAACTGTCCGCCTTTGTTATATCGCTTCTTTCTCAGAAATTGATACTCTTGTTTGTCTATCTTCAGGATGGTAGAGACTCGATCGTAGCGTACCATTCAAGGGGATGCTATAGAGGGGACTGCTACCTCTCAGCCAGTACAGCAGGGCCAGGGGACTGCAGCTCCTGCCACCTCTGCTCGTATTGAGACCTCGGCAGCAGCAGCAGGGGGTATGCTTCTACAGGCTCGGAGGTAGGACCAGTCATCCCAGAGGATCCTTTCCAGCAGCCGCCGCCTACAGGATACGTGGATGCAGCACAGATGTTTGCATACTTCCAGCAGTTCATGGACCGGCAGCAGGCTCGACAGGATAGGGGCATGGAGTTGGCCCTTACGACGGTTGCAGCTCGACTAGTGGTCCATCAGCCGAGGACACCGGGGAGATAGCAGTTTCAGAAGATGAGCCCCAGAGACTTTCTGAGGACATAGGGGATACTATATGCTGATGAGTGGATCGAGCATATAGAGGAGATCTTCCGCCTGGCCCGGATACCAGCAGATCTCCAGATTGAGGCCGCAGCTAGCCGAATGTGAGATCTTGCTCGCACCTGGTATCAGTCAGACCCCAGGGTGGGGGTAGCTGGGCAGACTTTGGAGCAGTTCAAGGGCTTCTTCAAGAAGAAGTTCTTCCCAGATTCAGCACTCAGAGCCTTGGAGTCGCAGTTCGAGAGCCTAGTCCAGGGGAGTCTTTCAGTGGAGGAGTACGCAGGGGAGTTCGACCGCCTCGGTAGGTTCGTAGAGGGCTTGAGCGAGACGACGATGGCCCAGAGGTTTCGGAAGGGTCTTGTCAAGGAGGTCAAGTCCTTGACCAAGGCAACAGGGATGCCATATTCGAGGAGATCTTGACGGGAGCCTTGTTGGCAGAGGATGATCTTGAGCTTAGGCTCAAGAGGGGGAGAGACCCAGTTGGGGGCAGTAGCAGCGGGGGCCAGGCCAAGAGGCCCTACTTTCAGCACCAGCAGCTGAGGCAATTTCAGCCGCAGCCGATCCAGCAGAGGCCACTTCATCAGCAGCAGCAGCCGAGACAGCACCAGCAGGGTCAGAGACTGGGTGTTACTTGTGCCTACTATAAGAAGCCTGGACACATCTTCAATGAGTGCCGGAAGAGGCTGGGCCAGTGCCTGGTGTGTGGTTCAGCAGACCACCAGATGAGGGAGTGCCGCATAGCACGAGCAGGCCAGGGAGGAGGAGCCAGGGCTCCAGCAGGCCAGCAGAGGGGACCAGCCCTGCAAATGCAGCAGCAGAGGTTCGTCCAGCACCAGCAGCAGGCCAGGGGAGGCCAGAAGGGGAGAGGATTCACCATGGCAGCAGAGGATGCGGAGGCCATCGGAGAGCTGATTGCAGGTTCGATTCTTCTCGACTCCAGTCCAACTTTTGCATTATTCGATTCCGGTACTTCGCATAGCTTTATATCAGTATCTTTTGTGATTAGACACGATATCATAGCTGAATCTTTGCCTAGGACTTACAAGATCATGACCTCGGGTGGCATTATCCTCGTAAGTGATGTTTGTAAGGATCGGAGAGTAGTTTTGGGAGGCCATGAGTTGGAGGTGAGCCTGCTCGTAATGCCATTGCCGAACTATGATATAGTACTAGGCATGGATTGGTTGAGCAGGCACCACGCCAGTATTAATTGCAGAGGGGGTAGAGTTCTCTTCAGAGCGCCAGGGAAGCCAGAGTTCGAGTACTCCAGACGTTATACAGAGCAGAGCAGCGAAGTCTTCTGTGGAGTCTCGGTCGAGGAGCAGGCGATTCCACACCCCTTGATAGCAGAGTATATGGATGTTTTCCCAGAGGAGTTGTCGGGATTGCCACCAGACAGAGACATAGAGTTCTCGATAGACTCGGTTCCAGGAGCAGAGCCCATCTCTCAGCATGTCTATCGGGTGAACAACAGCGAGCTGGTGGAGCTGAAGAAGCAGGTGGATGAGCTACAGGACAAGGGCTTTATCCGCTCGAGTTCATCGCCATGGGGTGCACCAGTATTGTTCGTGCCGAAGAAGGATGGGTCAGTACGGATGTGTATTGACTATAGGGCACTCAACAACCTCACGATCAAGAAGAAATACCCACTGCCGCGGATCGACGATCTTTTTGACCAGTTGAGCGGTGCTCGAGTATTTTCCAAGATTGATCTGAGGTCGGGATATCACCAGGTGAAGATGAAGGGAGAGGATATTCCCAAGACCGCTTTCAGGACGCGGTACGGGCAGTTTGAGTTTTTGGTTATGCCGTTTGGGCTAACCAATGCACCAGCAGTGTTTATGAACCTTATGAACAAGGTGTTCCACTAGTATCTGGATTAGTTTGTGGTGGTGTTTATTGAAGACATCTTGATATATTACAAGACTGAGGAGGAGCATGAGGAGCATTTGAGGATAGTGCTGGAGATTCTCAGGAAGAAGCAACTTTACGGGAAGCTCTCCAAGTGTGAGTTCTTCTTAGACCGGGTGGATTTCTTGGGGCATGTGGTAACTGGAGTTGGTATCTCAGTTGACCCCAAGAAGATTATAGCAGTTGAGGCATGGGCAGCGCCGACTTCAGTTGCAGAGATCGGGAGTTTTCTGGGGCTGGCAGAATATTATCGAAGATTTGTGTAGGATTTCTCTCGAGTTGCAGAGCCGTTGACTCGGTTAACCAGGAAGGATGCTGAGTATGTTTGGTCAGAGGAGTGTCAGGCAGCTTTTGATAAGTTGAAGAAGCGGCTTACGACAGCTCCGATTCTGACATTGCCTTCAGGATCAGGTGGTTTTACTATTTATTGTGATGCTTCAGGAAAGGGGCTGGGTTGTGTCTTGCAGCAGCATGGGAAGGTGATTGCCTATGCTTCCAGGCAATTACGTCCCCATGAAAAGAACTACCCTACCCACGACCTGGAGCTGGCAGCAGTAATTTTTACTCTGAAGTTGTAGAAGCATTATCTGTATGGTGAGAGGGTGGAGATCTTCACAGATCACAAGAGCTTAAAGTATGTGTTCACTCAGAAGGAGTTGAATATGAGACAGCGCAGATGGCTAGAGTTGATGAAGGACTTTGACATCCTACTTCAGTATCACCCAGGAAAGGCCAACGTGGTTGCCGATACCTTGAGTAGGTATCCGACAGCCTTGTATTTGACCATGGATCGGCATTTGCTTTCAGACTTAGAGAGCCTTGGGATTGAGGTGATCGTGCCCGGAGTGCAGATGCAGATGTGGGACATGCAGATTCAGTCAGACTTGGTCGAGAGGATCAAGTCGGCACAGTTTGAGGACGTTGCTCTGCGGTGTCTCCGAGAGCAGGTTCGAGCAGGATTGCTGGAGGGCGAGTTTTCTCTTGCAAAGGATGGTGCCTTGAGGCACGGTTCCAGATTATGTGTGCCCAGCGGAGATCTCAGGGAGCAGGTTATGCAGGAGGCCCACAGATCTCAGTACTCTATACACCCGGGTGCCAACAAGATGTACCGAGATCTGAGAGAGCATGTTTGGTGGTCAGGGATGAAGCGGGAGGTGGCTCGCTTCGTGGCTAGGTGCTTGGTCTGTCAGCAGGTCAAGACAGAGAGGCAGAGGCCCGATGGATTGTTGCAGCCGCTGCCCATTCCCGAATGGAAATGGGAGCATATCACTATGGACTTTGTATCAGGATTGCCGCGTACACTAGGAAAAAAAGACACGATTTGGGTCATCGTTGACAGGTTGACCAAATCGGCCCACTTCTTGTCATTCAAGGTGGGTACGTCTACAGAGAGGCTGGCGAAGATGTATATGCGGCAGATAGTCAGGATTCATGGGGTTCCAGTCAGCATCGTCTTAGATCGGGATAGTCGTTTTACTTCCTATTTTTGGAGGAGTCTGCAGACCATCTTGGGCACTCAGCTCAAGTTTAGTACTGCATACCACCCCCAGACGGACGGACAGTCAGAGCGGACTATTCAGACACTTGAGGATATGATATGGACGTGCATCTTGGACTTTGGAGGCTCCTGGGAGGATCATCTTCATTTTGTGGAGTTTGCTTATAACAACAGCTTCCAGGCCAGCATTGAGATGTCACCTTTCGAGGCTCTGTACGGGCATAGGTGTCGTACACCCTTATCTTGGGATGATGTTGGTGAGCGAGCTTTACTGGGGCCAGAGATGGTTGTTGACGCAGCCGAGAAGGTGAAGCTCATCAGGGACAGACTTTGCGTGGCGCAGGACAGACATCAGCACTGGGCCGATAGCCACCGGAGGCCGTTGGAGTTTGAGGTACAGATTAGAGTAGGATTAGATTTAGGTTTGTTTGTTTGTGTTTTGTTTGATCATATTTGTTTATTATAATTAATTAAGACCTTGCTTGTGATTAGGTCAAAGACCAGGTTTTCTTGAGGATATCTCCGACTCGTGGTACGATACGTTTTGGTGGAGGCAGGAAGCTTAGCCCGCGCTTCATCGGCCCTTTTATTATCAGCGGAAGAGTCGGTGACGTGGCATACAGGCTAGACTTGCCGCCTGTGCTAGTGGGGGTCCACAACGTATTCCATGTATCATAGTTGAGACGGTACGTGGCTGACCCTAGCCATGTGCTCGATCATTCAGAGATTGAGATTGGTCCTTCTCTCAGCTATCCAGAGCAGCCGATGGAGATTTTGGATCGACGGGAGAAGGTTCTGAGGAACCAGGTGATACCCTTGGTACGTGTCATATGGAGGTATCATTCTCTAGGAGAGTCTACCAGGGAGCGGGAGGATGAGATGCGCGAGCGTTACCCTTATCTTTTTGGACTATGAGGTATACTTTCTATCCTTCTCATCAGTTGTAAATTCTTTTAAGGAGGGTAGATTTGTCACTACCACATTTCTAGTTTGAGGGTATTATTATCATTTTTAGGGTTATTTGAATTTATTTGAATTTATTTGAATTTTATATAATTTATTTAGGAATTTTTAGTGATTATGTAAATGGTGTGATTAAATCCTAGTTAATTGTTTGCCATGTGGTTTTGGTTAGCCTAACCTAGATTGGACCAAACCTAGATTAGTCACAACTAATTTTAGTTAGCCACTTTGAGAATTAGATGGTTTGGTTAATGGTTTAAGTCAAGTTTAGTTAAGTTAAGTGAGTTGCTTAAGACTAGGAAATAGCCCTTTGTTCTAGACCACACAACACCCTTGATTCATTCCTAGCCCTAGGATGCAACCTAGAAACCCTAACCTAACCTAGTAGCCGGCCAAGGCTTGTCCCCCTTCCCTATTTAATATCATTTTGGGGATTTGAGCCTCCTTCCAATAGTTTATCATTCTTTTCTCAAGACAAGGTGAGCCTACACTTCTTTTCTCCATAGATCATTCAATATAGGTCTATTTTCATTAGGATTTCCTCCATAGCACTCTAAATACTGTTCCTCTACTATTTGTGGAGTCACATCACAGGTTTGGGACAATTTGAGGGAGTTTTGAAGCTTGGAGAACCATTCTCTATTGGGTTTTTTTTAAGATTTTGCAACCATAGGTAACTTCCATAATACTCATGAAATTCTGTTTTTATTCCACATCTAGGGAGCCCTAGGCCTAATAGCTGTAGGAATAGGTAACCCTAGGTTTTGAGCACTATACATGTCCGTATCGGACACGTATCAGTCACTGTTCATAAGTATTTGTCGAAATGTCTCAAAGGGCATTTTGATTCTTTTGTGCAAACTATTTGAATAGGATTTAGGGTTTTGATCTTGTTTATGGGTTTTCAATGTCTGTGTGAGGTTTTCATGTCGTGTCATGTCGGGTCTCGGGGGGACACTCGGACACGCGGTTCCCACACGCGCGCGCGCACAGGATTGATCCCCTGCTGTTCGGGGGCCACAACTCACAGGACACGTCACGTTAACACGAGACACTTGACACATAAGTCGTACTCATGACTGACACAACATGTGTCAAGTCTCAGACCCATACGTGTCGTGTCGGACACGCACGAACGCGTGCATCGAATTTATACTGAACTGGCTTCAGTCATTTTCGAGCACTGATATGCGTGTTGTATCGCAGGCACGCATAACGTGGACACATGTCAGGGTATCCTAGCCCTAGACGTAGACCTAGTCGACACTGGGACACAACTACGAAGTCTGTGTCGTGTCGTGTCGTGTGCACGAACCCTGTGAACACGTGTACGAGGAATTTTACAGCTTTTGTACTGTTTGTGTTTTAATTTGTTTTGACACGTTTGTGTCCTCGTGCTTGGACACAAACATATTGAGGGACACGTGCACTATATATACTTGTATTACCAACCTCTGAATTTGTGTTTTAGTTTAAATTAAATGCTCATTTCTCAGTTTGCCCAATTTCCTGATACTTTAAATATCAGTCTCCTTATTCCAGTGTTTACAGGTTTTTAAATATGAACTTAACATCATTTTTAACCCAATTACACTGTTAATTAGTTTGGTTTTAGACCTTAATGATGTGCACCTATATGTGTTCTATGTGTGTGTCGAAATTGGGGCTGTTTAGGAGTTTGTTAGATTCAAAATCTGGGAATTGGTATTATGGCTGAAAACTGAGATTTCAATGAAGTGTATTGATGTTTTCCAATGTGTATAACTGAGTTTTGTGTTCCCTTCAAAACCTGAGATTGGAATTAGACTGAAAATTGGGTTTTAATGAACTATATTGAGCGATTCAATGTGTAACTGAGAGTTGGGTGGCTGTTTGAAAAACTGGAAAATAGGGACTGTCCTAACTGAACTGTGAACTGATTTTCCCCTCTTCCTATTCTTGTTCAGTCCAGTACTCATCTTTCACTCACACATACACACACCCTCACAGTTCACTCACCTGTGCTCTTCACCCACACCATTACACACACACAAGTATGTACATACACATCACCCTCCCTCACATACACACTCATGTCTTCTCTCTCTCTCTATATATATATATCCTATTTTTCCTATGTAAATATATGCTAATAGGTAATGTATATATATAATGTATATATATATATATATATATATATATATATATATATATATATATATATATATATATATATATATATATATATATACTTGTGTAATATTTGGGTATCTAGTATAGATACCTACAATGAATGTATAGGGTATACAAGTATATATATATATATATATATATATATATATATATATATATATATATATATATATATATATATATATATATATATATATATATATATATATATATTTTATATATATATATATATATATATATATATATATATATATATATATATATATATATATATATATATATAATATATATATATATATATATATATTTTAAACGCAATTTATTGAAATAAAAGTAGTGGCTCAAAAAGAGCATTACATGGTAGTACCATAGGCGGAAAAGCACAAAAGCCTTGGTAATTGAAGTAGGAAGCATAAATCTAAGTAAAAAACACAAAAATTGGGACTGTGGAAATTCAAAATTTCGAAAATCCAAAATTTTGAATTCTGAAAATTGGGCAGTTCGTGGGCGGTCAGCCCAGCACGTCCCGAGTTCGTTTGGGGGGGTGGGAGGGCGCTGGGCCCTGGGATGTGGGTTGGCGCGGGGCCCTAGGGGATTTTTTTTTTTTGGAGGAAAGGAAAAACGAAATTCGAAAAATCACGAATTTCGAATGGCGCTCCAGGTTAGGGGCACTGGGCCCGAGGGCGGGATGCCTGTGCACTGCGCGAGGCAGGCCCGCAAACCGAAGACCCGTGCAGCGCGAGGTGGGTGCGCTGCCCGAGGATGGCGCGCAGCCCAGGGGAGGGGGAGGCTGGTGCCAGGGCGGCTCCCAGGGGCGGAGGCGCCGGCGGGGCGGTGGACCCGCGGCGGAGGGGGCCGCCGACCCGGAGGAGGAGGCTCAGCCGAGCAGGAGAGGGGGCGATCTCCGGGAGGAGGGGCGGAGGTCGGCCAACGGACGGAGAAGCGTCCACGCCGGCAGGAGGCTGCACGCAGCACGGGAGGATGCACGAGGCGTCTTGGGCCCCCCGCAGGCGCGTCGCAAGGAGGCGACGGAGGGGGCGGGGGCCGGAGAGCTACGGCGGAGAGGCTAGACGCGGGCCGGACGGGGGGGAGGGGCGGAGTCTCCTGCGGCCGACGGACGGGGGGGCCGGTCGGGAGAGAAGGGAGAGAGGGGGAGTGGTAACGCCGAGGAGAGGGAGGAGGGAAGCGCCGGGAGCGGCGGTGGAGGGGAGGGGAGGGGAGCGGGATGGAGAGAGAGCGCGATGGCCGCCGAGAGGGAGGGGGAGGCTTGGCTGCCGGCAGGGGGAGGAGTTACCACCGGCGGGGCTCCTCCTGCAGGAGCCGCTGAGATCTTCTGGGACCGCCTGCTGGAGGGAGCTGGAAGGGTCCGGTGACGCCGCGGGGGGGAAACGAAACTGTGCCGGCGGCTTCGCAACCATCACGGCCCACGAGGGGGCACGCTGGGGGAGGGCGTCGTCGTGGAAGGAGGGGCGATCGCCGCTGGCTGAGGAAACCTGGCCGTCGCCGGGGGGGCCAGGCTGGGGCTTGCTGAGGGCCGTTACGCCGGAGCCGAGTGTGGAGGAGGGGGCGAACAGGAGGGCGCAACCACCGACGCCCACGAGAGGGGATCCACGGATGCCGGAGGGAAAGCCGACGAAGCCAGGGTGACGGAGACGGGGCCAGCTCCGGGACCGCCGATGGACGGAAAGAGCGCCAGCTGCGGCCACTTGAGGGAGAGAAAAGCGGAGGAGGGGGTCGACACCACCGCAGGACGAGGGGCGGCAAGGGGAACGGCTAGGGGAGCCGGCCACGACAAGCGTGCCGCTAGACAAGGCGCCGGGGAGGGAGGCTTAGGGTCTAGGGAGGGCGGCGGAATGCCGGCTGGGGCTAACGGCGCAGGAGGTGGACCGGACGCCCGATGCCGCGGTCGGTGGCGCCTCCGGGGACGTCTACGAGAAGGACTACTCCGATGAGGAAAGTTCCCGATGACGTCAACGCCGGTGAGCGGGTGGCTGAGGGGATGGAGAATAGGATGGGGGAGGCCGCACAGCGGGAAGCCGCCCAGCCAGTTGGACCCCGGCCAGCCGTGGAGGCCGGCGAGTGGAGACAAGAGAGGAGGGTGGCTGCCGAGGGGGATGAAGATCCCCTGACCCGCGGCCAAACCGAGGGGGCCGACTGGCCAGCAGAGCCACCCGGCCACCGGCGGACAGAGCGGGGCGACGGCGATCAAAGGAGGGAGGCCCTTCCTCTTCCCCATCTTCCTTTATAAAATATATATATATATATATATATATATATATATATATATATATATATATATATATATATATATATATATATATATATATATATATCTCATATATATACACTTGTGTATTTACTATATATATGTAATATATATATACATGTGTTATGTATAGGCCTAGGTAATGTGTGAGATAGCTTGGTCTAGGCTTGTATAGCTTGGTGAGCCTAGATTGGGTATATATATATATATATATATATATATATATATATATATATATATATATATATATCTCATATATATACACTTGTGTATTTACTATATATATGTAATATATATATACATGTGTTATGTATAGGCCTAGGTAATGTGTGAGATAGCTTGGTCTAGGCTTGTATAGCTTGGTGAGCCTA
This sequence comes from Iris pallida, assembly GCA_029216955.1. Lineage (NCBI taxonomy): Eukaryota > Viridiplantae > Streptophyta > Magnoliopsida > Asparagales > Iridaceae > Iris > Iris pallida. Next base: position 16,735,361 of record JANAVB010005397.1, read on the forward strand.
GATTGGGCTTGTACAGCTTTATTAGACCTAGAATAGACTTGCTAGATTAGTGTAGACTAGTTGACCTAGTTTAGACTTGTTAGACCTAGTTTGGCCATAGTTGACCTAGTTTGACTTCTAGGGTTGACCAGAGTTGACCAAGAGTTGACCTTGGCCTAGTTTGACCTAGATTCTTGTAGATTGCATTGTAGTATTTCATTTTACCATTCTAGATTTGTTGTGACTTGTGCTGTTCTGATTAGGAGCCAGACACCACTCCTCGGACAGTACTTTCATATTGGACACTCAGATACCAGGCGAGTACATTCTCTGATCATTTCATATCCTGCTTAGAATTATTTCCTGCATTAAATTACTTTACTTGTTAATGTCACGTTGGTCACACGGATTGGTACCATATGGATCCCTTCTTGAGATGTTATCCTTAGGGAGCATCGGGTACTACATGTTCTGTGCGTTTCACTTACATGGCGTATCACTATGCATCATTGGTTCTTTGATCACTTGTGACATATACTCTTATGATCACAGAGCCTCCTAGAATCTCTTATCCCATTTACTGGGTATCCTAGAATCTTCTAGAATCCCTATTTATGGGACATCCATGTATCACCCTTCGGGGGCCTTTGCATGGAATCAAAACATAACCTGGTTGGATCCTTGTGTATTGATTGGGGGTACGGGGGAGTAGAAGTGGACATGTGAATAATACCCAAGTAATATCTCATCAGAATATTTCTATAGTATCTTATCAGAATCTCTTATGCCATTTACATATCTATATTGTACTCTGACTCACTAGCCACTGTTAGTCTCTATTTATAGTATATATTTCTATTACAGCTCTCTCTATGTTTACATACTGCACTTCTTTTAGTACCTGAATCTTACTTTACTGCATGATTATATTTCTAACCTGCTATGAACTGTTGAGATGTACTGTGCTCGCGCCTGTCCTGACAGGACCTGTTGAAAATATTACAGAGGACGAGGAGGAGGCCTGTGTGGATACCTTCTACGGGGCAGCCCTAGACGACACTTGCGAGCTGGACTCACAGGAGGACCCAGCTCTAGCTGAGGACATCACCCCCACTGCCTAGACTAGTTTAGTTAGGCTTATCTTATTTTATGTTGTCATGAGACTGTTTAGCTAGAATTTACTTCTGTTCAGAGATTTTGAGTTGTATATATTCTTTCGTATTCAGTAGCTGGGATTTGTACTCTAGATATTTGTTGGGATATTATCTTAGGCTACTTTATCTTCTATATTTCCTTGAGTTCTATATCATATCATGCTATCTCTTCCTTAGTTGTGATTGAGTTCATTTACTGCTATGTCACCCACATTCGGGGAGTATAAATTGTTTAGTATATTACTGCTAGATGTTGTGACCTAGGACAGCGTTCTACCACCGATACTGCGGCGTAGGCTGGACGTACCCACGTCTCATGCCCTTACTCTAGGGTGCGGGTCGTGACACACAAGCCTTCATCCTTCGTCTTTATTGAACCGCCCAAGCTCGACCATGATGGTGCCGCATATGTTGTATGGGCCGCATGACCCTCTCATATCCGAGCCGCATAGGGCATGCCCTATGTTTGAGCTGCATGAGAAATATTTGAGCTACAGGAGTACTTTTGGATTTGAACCGCATGAAACCTCTTTTGAGCGGAACCGCATATGTTTCTGACAAACTGGCCCGCATAGAATTTTGCTGAGTCGTGCCGCATAAGCTCTTCTGCTAGATAGAACCGCATAAGTTCAACTGAGCCGCATAAGCTATCGAATCGGTGTCACATGGAACTTCCAACTGAATTGGGCCGTATGAGGCTGCGTTGACCCGATCCGCGTAGGCTCTATTGAGGCCGTGTCGCATGAAACCCTGCTGAATTGGGCCGTATAAGGCTTCGTTGATCCGAGCCGCATAGGCTCATAGGAACTTCTTTTTTGAGAAACTTTGAGTGGTTTTCGTTTTAACCATCTTTTAATCCTTATTTCTTTTGTCCTTTTCCAGTGAACCTCCCAACCAACCCGGCAGGAGAGCTTCTTGTGGGTTCAGCTCAATTTGCCGTGGGTGTGCGGCTCGACGGCTTAATTCGACATATAACGGATCAGCTTCCCACCAACGAGCCTTTAGAGAGGGTGGCTGCCATCAACAACCAGCCTTTCCACTTCCTTTGTACTATGATAAATTCGGGGAGACTTGACGGAGAATATCTGAAACCAGCTTTTCTCTTTGGAGATGCTTTATCCATAAAGAACTCCCGGGTGCTGGACGTTTCTGAGAACTGGGACTTTACTGTGGACGGGGTGGAGATCCATGTTCCTGAGATGGAACGGCACTTTCCTCTCTCGTGGTTTAATATGGTACCGTTGAAAAGGAAAATGGCGGGCTCCCTAACTCCAATTCAATCGGGGATATTCGTGGGCAACATCCACTATAATATGAGTATTAGGTCAGCATGTGCGAGTAGGGAGTCAGTCAGTCGGAGTGTGACGGGGCTGATTCCTGGTACTTTTATAAACGTGTCTGGTCCCAACTTCACTTTTACTCGAGCTGATACCCTCCTGAATCAGCTCGCTCGCAAGGGGTCTTATCCTGTGGGCAGGTTGTCGCTACTGAATTGGATAAACCCCATTCCTACATGGGCCAATCTTTCCTCATGGATCCTGAGGAACTACGAGGAATTCCTTCGGGAGATTGACCTTTACTACGCCATCCGGGGCACCTGTTACGGATTGCCCATTAATAAGCTGCTATTTATGGCCCTTTTCGAGATGTATAACCGGCGTACGGGGACTTTCTTCGCGCCCGGAGGGGAGTTGGGACTTGCTCTCCATGAAATGCATGCTGTTTCTAAGCTGCCGTGGGGGGGCGAGGCCTTTGAAGTATACACCCCAACGAACGAGGAATTCGATAATCTGGATCGACGATTCCCTGGTTTCGTCGCTGTGTACCGGGAACTGCTGTGCCACCATAGCACCTGTCACCAGACTGCTATCAAGAAAAATAATAGCTCAGAAGGGAACGCCCCCCATACAATGGCCTGGGTCGCGTATCTTTTCAAATTATGTCCTTCCGGCCGGGTTTCTTCTCGAGGTCCTCAAACCCAGGCGGAGGTAAAGGATCTGATGTTGAATGCCAAAAGGTCGAGGTCCACCCGCGATAGATTTGGGAGTTGTACTGACTCCTTCAGTTATTTCTACTACGGTACCCGGCAGCTGTCTGAGAAAGCAATCTTGGCCGGGTTCTTGATGGTGTGGCTACGGAATTGCGTAGTCTCGGGAGGGGCAGGTTCTACTGAAAGGATCAGCCGCCACTTCATTCTTTTGACTGTGAAGCTGGTTTTCAAAGTCAGACTGGCCCTTCTTCCGGCTATGGTGTGTAGCATACACCACGGCCTTCGCACCTTTTCGTCTAAAGTCATTGCTCACAAGACGATACTGGACTTTAAGCGGATAGAGCTACCATACCATTATCTCATGGGGTGGTTATTAATGTATTACCTGTCGTTGATGAGGCCCGAAACAGAGGATGATGTTACCGCTGATGATGCCTTCCTTTTCCGATACCGTCATTAGTCTTGGGAGTACGACACCATGCCGGCTTGTCGGAGGGCATTGGCGAGAGTTGACGGGCCCGACTTCTTTGCGTCTCTTCCTCAATTTACCCCTAGAGAAGTGAGGGGGGTACACGTTGATGGCATTGAACCTCCCCAGCTCTTATCTGAGAAGATGCTTCTTTGGCTGCACAACATTCGCCCCGCGCACCTAGTATATCGTTACCGAAATAACGTATGCCTGGAGCCTTATTTGCCCAGCAGGTTTTCTCGTCAATTCGGGTATAGTCAGCTGTTTCTTGACTGCCCCAGTGCTTGCCTGGGCTTCGAGGGCAGTGTTCTTAGCGGTATCCGGGCGTGGCATTATTACAATGCGGTTCATACCCGGGCTAGCTTCTCGGTCCCCGATGCTAATACGCAAGGGGATATTTTGTACATGGCGGCCCTTTATCATGTTACGGCGGGCAAATCTTCCGTGAATTTTAACATGAACACCAGCTTCATTGTCGGGACCGGCTTGGCAGAAAAGCCTGAGGGTTCCAGGAAGAGAAAGAGAGGGGCAAATAGGGTTCCTGTGCTAGACTCGGAGTCCACTGCGGCGGACGAAGAGGGTGACGAGCAGGACGCCGATGACTCGTCGAACTCTTCGGACGAGGAGGTTGGGGACCAGCCTCCTACTATACCAAATGAAAAGGTGGAGGATCATCCACCTGTTGTGCCTGGTGCTTCGTACAAACGAGGCAGGCGTCTGTCCACTGACGATGGCAGGACCTACTCCACGAAGCGGGCTGCGGTAAGACGTCGCAGGCTATTTATTGATGATGTTGACGTTGTTTCTGAGGTGATTGGAATTTCAACTGCCTTTTCCTTCTTTTTCTAAGTTATGGCCTAATCATTTTTTCTTTTGCTCTTTGTAGGCGTCAAAGGAGTCTGCTTCTCGGGACTCGACAACTGAGGTCGATCCGGCCTTGTCAACTTTGATCAATGATATATGCACCGCTATCACTTCTGCTGGGGTTCTTTCGGAGGCGGCCGGGGAGTCACACCTTGCTGAGACCTCAACCCATGGGGGCGGGGGCTCTACTGCACCTGTCCCTGAGACAGCTAAATTTCAACAGGATGACACTGACCTGACTGGCTCCCTTTCAGGGGTGGCTGGCGCAGAGAAACCAGTTGAATTTGAGTTGGAAGCCGCGGGTGGGGAGACCATGCCAGCTGCAATTGAGCTGCAGCCTCCGTGCTCTTCCCCTGGTAAGATAAACCAACTGCTTAACTTGTGAGGAGGCCGATTTGCTCTATCATCCTGTCCTTCGTGGATTAATGATTGCTTTGGACGTACAGATCCCACCCCTTTATTGCCCGTGACGGACATTGCCGAGGCGCACTCTACCGGAGGGGATCTGATGGAAGCACGTGTGCCTCTTTATTTTCTAACCTTCACTGAGGGGCCTCCAGCTGGGTCAAGTTCGGGAGCCCTAGTGATAGCACAACTGGGGCAAGGGACGACGCTTTCTGCGCCCTCCTTTGCGAATAAGGTTTCGGGAGTTAACCTTTCCGCCCTGCAAAGTATCCAGGCTCTTCGGGCGGCAGAAGAGGAGCTAGCTGCTATTTATACATCTTTTTGTACAGAATTCGTTTCCCTGGTGGCGGGGATGGCAAGTTCTGAGGCTACTCCTTCGGTACTGCCCGCCACACTCCTTTTGACGCCGTCCTCTACAGAAGTTTTAGATGAAGTATCCCAGGATATGGTCGACAGCTTTCACCACCACCTGAAGAGAGGGATTGAGGCAGCTGTGGAGAGGGGGACTCCCTTTGCTATGGCCCGTCAATGCGCGGGTGGCCAAATTAATATCCTTAGAACACTTTCTGGTGGGGCGGGACTAGCGGCGCTTCTGGAGCCTAAGTTGTTAGAGGCTGATCGTCTTGTGGCCCAGTTTAGCGTACTGCGACAAGCTGATCTATCAGTGGCAATAGATCAAGAGCATACTTTCCTCATAATCGCGGTAGAGAAGGTAAGGATTGCTCGGGAATCGCTCAAGCCGGCTATATTGAAGGATTGCCGGGATCTGACTCAGTTGTACGATCGATGGAGCCGTCGCACTGAAGATTGTGCGACTCGGGAAACGACTGCCTCCCGCAGGGTAACTGACACCCGGGAGCAGATTCTCGAGCTCCAGAGAAAGCTGTCCTTCCTGGAGTTCGAGCTCGAAGCTGCTCGTACTGAGAAAGGGGTTGCTATTCAGGAGGCTGACAAATTTAGTAGAGCTTCTGCCAATCTGGAACTTGCTTTGAAGAAGATGGAAAATGATTGGCAGGCATATATGTACTTGAATGATGCAAAGCAGTTATCCCAGGAGGCTGAGCGCCGAGCTAGGCAGCGGCTTGAGCGAGGGACTACCTTGGTGGGAAACCGTCTTTTGGAGTTGTGTAATGCCGAACTATAGTCGGCCTTTTCTTGTTTCTGTTTTCCTCTTCTTCTTTTTTTTGAGAGGGACGTGGTCCCCAAAACATGTAATGCTTTTTCGACTTTCAAATAAAGAGTACTTTCCATTCTACCCTTCATTTGTATTGCTTGTTGTGCTTGTGGTATTGTGGTGATGTGTGCCCCGCGTGGGGGACTTGTCTGTGGACTTGTTACCCCTGGCATACCTTGGTTTTAGGTATGGGTAACAAGTTTGATTGGGGATACCTAGAACAGTTCCACAGTAAGGTGGTCGTGGGTGTTCGGGGTATCGGGAGATAGAATGCCATGGAGCAGCTGGGCTCCTGGGGCATGATGAGGAATGGTAGGCATATACTAAGAGACTTAGCAAAGGACATTTTGGGCCTATTATCCTTGGCATACCCCGACTTAGGATACGGATAATAGGATGAAGGGGAACCAACATACTTACTCAGAGGTAATGAGGACATGGCAAGTATGAGGGTTTTACCGTGGAGTCTTCCTACTCAGAGGTAATGAGGACATGGCAGGAGTGGACTCAACGGAGGATATTTGTGGTCAATATAGGACATTTGTGGGCCTATTACCCTTGGGGTACCCTGGTTCAGGGTACGGATAATAAGACGAGAGAGAACCAATATACTTACTCAGAGGTAATGAGGACATGGCAAGTACGAAGGTTTTATCGTGGAGTCTTCCTGCTAAGAGGTAATGAGGATATGGCAGGAATGGACTCAGCGGAGAATATTTGTAGACTTATTATCCTTGGCGTACTCCGGTTGTGGGTACAGATAATAAGTCGAAAGGGAATCATCATACTTACTCAGAGGTAATGAGGACATGGCAAGAATGAAGGTTTCTTCGACGGAGCCTTCCCACTCAGATGTAATGAGGACATGGCAGGAGTGGGCTCAATGAAAGAGGGCACATAGAACGACTCAGAGGTAATGAGGACATGGAAGTTCTATGTAAAGGGGTGATTTGTTTTTGGCGGAAGTGGAACGACTCAGAGATAATGAGGACATGGCCGTTTTGGAAATTTGCGGATGTGTTACCCTTTTTGTGCAGTGGGAGTGCGGGTAGTAGATCATGAGGGAGGATTTCTTTCAAGAAGAAAGTTCAGAGGTATGGTCATACATGACTTGCTATCTGAAAGAGTGACCGGAATGTGAGTTCAGAGGCACCTGCAGGTACATGACTCGATAATCTGGAAGATTGCGAGTTCAGCGGTACGGGAGGGTACATGACTCAATAATCTGGAATTTGGGAATGTGAGTTCAGCGGCACCAGCGGGTACATAACTCGATAATCTGGGGTGTTGTGGATGTAAGTTCAGCGGCACCAGCGGGTACATAATTCAATAATCTGGAATATTGTGGGTGTGAGTTCAGCGGCACCAGCGGGTACATAACTCAACGATCTGGAATGTGTTGTTTAGACATAATATTTCTTCAGGAACTTGTCGTTGACGGGCAACATGAGCAAGTCTCCATTTTATTTTGCGAGGCGGTAAGCACCGTTGGAGAATACAGCCTCGATGATAAATCGACCTACCCATTTTGGCTGGAACTTGCCGACGGTCTTATGAGTCATAACCATCGGCCTCCAGACTACAACGAGATCACCCACTTGGAATGTTCTAATTTTAACCTACTTGTTGAAGGCTCCGGAGATGCGTGCCTGGTATAGCTCGATCTGTTGCTGAGCTAGGAGGCACTTTTCATCTAAGGCCTCTAACTCTTGTAGTCGGCGACGGTAGTTATCATCGATCGTCAATTGATAAGTGAGCCCGACACGGAGCGAGGGTATTTGAGTCTCCAATGGGAGAACTGCCTCACTCCCGTACACCAGGAAGAATGGTGTGTTCCATGTGGCCGTTCGGACTGTGGTACGGTACGCCCATAGGTATTCACCAAGCTTCTCATTCCAGTCGCGTTTGTTGGACGATACAAACTTTTTGAGAAGTTTGATAATTGTTTTGTTGAATGCTTTTGCCAACCCATTCGCTGCTGGATTGTATAGCGTTGAAGCAATATTCTGGATGCGGTACTTATCGCAGAATCGATAGAAGGCGTGGCTTGCAAACTGCGGACCATTATCGTGGATGATCCTTCGGGGCAGTCCAAAGCGATAGATGACGTGATGTTTAAGGAAGCTGATCACGTTTGAAGTCTTTACTTCTGCAAGCGGAACAGCCTTCGCCCATTTGGAGAAGTAATCTGTGATTGCGAGTATGAAGCGATGTCCTCGGAAGGAAGGTGGAGTAATCGAACCGATGATATCCATTCCCCATGCTTCGAACGGCCAGGACGCCACTGTCGGTGTAGAAATTTGGATGGTTGGTGGATGAAGTCCGCGTGGACTTGGCAAGCTTTGCACTTTCTTGCATAATCTATCGTATCTTCTACCATCGTGGGCCAGTAGTAGCCCATTCGGCGAAGACGGTCTTGTAACTTAGGGCCAGGCTGATGGGCCCCGCAGACATCGTCGTGAGCTTCACGTACGGCTTCTTTGGCTTCTGCGTTTGACAAACATCGAAGCAATAATCCATTATAGGATCGGCAATACAGCATTTTTGTCTCTGTATCGTAGAAGAATCTGAAAGAACGCCTTCGGATAGAGGTAGCCTCTTTTGGCTTCTCGGGCAAGATGTCATAGACTACGAAGTAAATGAATAGTTGTCTCCAGTCTGGAACTTCATTGATCGTCTGAGCGGAATAACTCGCCATGAATTAAACGTTGTTCTTGGGCAGACCAGTTCGTGGCCTATCATATCTACCGATTGATGAGTATGACTTGGCACTGCTAGGGAAGCGGCCAGGCCTGCTAAGGCATCAGCTTCGATATTTCAGAGTCTGAGAACATGTTCGATGAAGAACCCCTCAAATGACGAAATAATGTTGATCGCTATTTGATGATATGGGATCATGTCTTCGTGGCGGACTTCGTATGAGCCTCGGATCTTATTGACGATTAACTGAGAATCGCCGTATACTTCAAGATATTCTACCCCCAGCTCTCTTGCAAGTTGGAGGCCAATGACCAAAGCGTTGTACTCGGCCACATTGTTAGAGCAGGGCTCTGTGAGAGAGTAAGCACGGTTAATCACCAATCCGGAAGGGAAAACCAGTACCACCCCGACTCCGACGACGATGTTGCCTTTAGGTTCGGTCCTTGAGGCATCGTCGAAGAACATTCGCCATATATCATCGTGAGAGGTTGCATGCGAGTCGGCGACCTCATCTGGGATTTTTTTTATATATTCTGGACGACTTCGAGCCTGGGTGGGCTGCCAAAATATCTGCCAGGGCTTGACCTTTAACAGCCTTTTGTGGGATGAAGATCATATGATAAGGGGACAGCAATACTGCCTATGTAGCGAGGCGAGAGCTGAGAGCCCCTGGTTTAGTCATGAGGACTCTGAGAGGGTTGACTCGTGAGATCACATGTATGGTTTGTCCAGTGACATAGTGTCGCGTCTTTCGAATGGCGAACACCAGGGCGAGACATTCCTTCTCTACGGCAGTGTATCGGTGCTCTGGCCCAATCATCATTCGACTGAGGTAATATGGCTTGTTCATGGCCTGCATCATTGTTTTGTGCCAGCAGAGCACCGAGAGAATGTTCTATTGCTCGTACGTAGAGCAGGAATGGTTTTCCAGCAACCGAGGCCACCAGTACTGGAGGGTTCGACAAATATTCTTTGATGCTGTCGAAGGCACGTTGACACTCTTCGTCCCATACAAATGAGACGCCTTTCTTCATGAGATGGGTGAATGGTCGACATCACCCGGAGAGGTTAGAGATGAACCTCCTGATGTAAGCTAGCATCCCTTGAAGGACTCTGAGTTCGCAGAGATTTCTCGGGGGACCCATCTCCATAATTGCCTTTGTCTTCTCAGGGTCTACATGAATACCCTGGGCGGTGATGATGAAACCCAAGAACTTTTCGCTGGATACGCCCAAGAAAGATTTCGTAGGGTTTATTTTCAAATTGTGCGCTCGCATCAGGTCGAATACCGTCCTCAGATCCTACAGATGGTCTCCCTTACAGCGACTCTTGACGGCAATGTCATCAACATAGCACTCCACCGTCTTGCGTAAGTGGTCTCTGAAGATGATACTCATAGCCCTTTGATATGTGGTGCCAACATTCTTCAAACCGAAAGGCATGACTGTGTAGCAGTATGTGCCAATCGGTGTTCGGAATGATGTATGCTTTTCGTCGTCAGGAGACATCTTGATTTGGTTGTACCCCGAGAAGCCATCCATGAATGACATAAGCCGCAGGTGTTGTCAATAATGATGTCTGTGATAGGGAGGGAGAATTCATCTTTGGGACATACCTCATTCAGATTGCGAAAGTCGATGCAGATTCGAATCTTTCTATTCTTCTTGAGGACTGGTACTATGTTGGCGACCCAATCCGGATGTTGTTCCTCATGAATGAAGCCGCTGGCTATTAGTTTGTTGACTTCGGCTTCGATCGCATCCATGATGCCTGGGTGGAAGCGTCGCTGTTGTTGCTTGACTGGCTTTGCATCTGGCCGAATATTGAGTTTGTGAAGAGCAATATCGGGATTTAACCCCGACATGTCTTCATAGCTCCATGCGAATATATCAATATATTCTTTGACAAGTTCCAGCAGCGATTCTCGCTCTTCGTCTGTTAGGCTTTTACTAACGAAGATTGGTTTTGGAGAAGATTCGCTGCCGAGATCCACTTATATGACCTCATCTTCAGTAGGAGGTTCTCTCTGTTCGAACCGCTTTTTCCATTGTGCATCCAACAGTTGGGCCCACGCCTCTAGCTCGAGGATTTCAGGAATGTTTTCATCTTCTTCGTAAGCGTCGGCGAATGCCATATTGACTGATAGGACTTGTCTGAATACGTCTCCGATGCTGGTATCTGAGTCAGAAGTTGGTGACCCAGTTGAATGTGAATGCCAGTCATATTCTTTATCTGAACTTTCAGGGGTCGTTGTGGGTGTAACATACCCTAATCCACATCGAGTCTTGCTATAGTAGTCCCGTGGTTTGCCAGCCGGGACTGGCGACTTTAAAGGTAGTCGTCGACCAGTACCGTAGTTCAAGCCTGGCGTGGTCTCCAGATTATACCCCTGTTTTTGTATGAGATATTTGGATTGGGGGCTATAAAGATACAGAGGTAGTCTTCCGACATCTGATTTAAGGTCGACTTCTTCTATGGTGAAGGGCTGCGGATCGTCCTTCCGGCCGAAGATTATTGGATGGTCCTCTCCCTCGATTATACGGTAAGCATCTTCCACTGGAGTAAGCTGGATTACGGTGTACACATTTGTCACCTGTGCGTGTAGGTGAGTGCATATACCGTGTTCCATAGCATACATTGTACAAAGCTTAATGAGTTCGAGGTAGTTCAAAGATAGCCCTTTATTGATGAAGTAAGGTATCTTTTCTAGGGGGATTACATCATCTGCAGAGGGAACATCAGTGTGGACAGCCACATACTTGGCTAGCTCTGGTTCCTCTTCGGCTACCTCCTGTATAAACGAAGACTGAGAGGATGACCTGGGCAGCTTGATCATCAGAGGTTCAGCTGGTGGAGCAGAACGTGGAGTTGTTGGCAGACTAGCGACCCCCAGTTTGGTACTCGATGCTGGATGGGGAGTTGTTGGTTCGCTAGAAGTCCCAGACCTTGCATCGGGGTGACGACTCTTCTTGGGAAGGTGTATCGTCATTGGCTTGTCGGAGGGATTGAGCTTCTACGTTTGTGGCTGGCCGACTCTCGGCAACCTAATTGTCAATGGCTCCGTTGTCGGTCTTGGCACTTAGCCGGGCCTTGGCAGCCGGATTATCATTTGCTCTTCTTGTGCCGAGAGGCTGATTGCGTCCTTACGTAGGGTGGCGGTATGGGGTACGGACTTGCCAGGTTTGCGAGCTTGGAGGTGGATCATCAGAGGTTCTTCTGATCCTGTGGCTGTCTCGGTACGAGCTTGCACATCTCCTTCACCAAGGTGCCTCTTCGACTTTTTGTACAGGCAGGAGTCTGAGTAGTAGGATTCGACCCCTTTGAAGGGATCGATGTCGGCAAATTCTGTACGCACAAAGCCGTATTTGTCGACATACTTGAAGCATTGGTGCAGTGTGGAAGGCACGATCATATAATCGTGTATCTAAGGGCACCCCAGAAGGATGTTGTAAGAAGTGTCTGCATCTATGACATAACATGTAACTTCCGACTGGAGATCGCCAATTTGACACTTCAGACGAATCTTCCCAATTGGGTAGCTCCTGCCCGAATTGAAACCGCTAATGGCGGTGCTTGTAGGCGTCAGACGATGCTAAGGATGTGGAAATGATGTAACAGACCCTTCGGGATGATGCTTATGAAAGAACCAGGATCAATGTGCATCTGATCCACCTTTACATCGTCGATGTATCCAGTGTAGTATAACGGGCGATCGTGCAGGTAGGTTTTGATGAGCATGTCCTGCGGAGTGAAGACAATGTTGGGCATCGCTCCTGTGCAAGCGTTGTCTTGGAGATCTGTAGGCGGGTTCCCTCCCGTGAGGTTGACCTGAGCCAGGTATGCGTCGACATTTTGGAGTGCATCGCTCAAAGCAGCGCGAACATCCTTTGAGAGTCTAAGAAGCTCGTATAATGACAACTTGGCCGGTGTACTGGCCAATTGTGCCAAGATGTCGAAGTTGTAGGGCCTCTCCAGCCCCTGCGGTGCCTCTTTTCGGAGGGATTTGTCAAAGCGAGTCTCCTTCGGCCTAGGCTTGTCGGTCGTCAGAGGCTGAGAAGGTCCCGGAGCGTCAGTTGTAGCGGGCTGATGATCTTCAGCCGAGTTATCAGCCACAGGTTGGGATTGTGCCCCAGACCGAGTAACGACAGCTGTGACTTCTTCGATATCTGTCGAGATTGTGCGGCAGGATCTGACTTTTCTACTTTTCTTCTTACGAATGGAAGATGGTGTGGACTGAGTCACTTCAGATACCAAGTCTAGATGGACCCACATGACCTACCCTCGTGATGTGGTGAGGGGCACTAGACCAGCAGTCAGATCTCGGGGAGGTGGAAGATTAGCAATCTCCACTGTCGCTAGAGGGATGGGGACCACACAGTCTTGAGTTTCCGTTGGAGGAAAGCTGCAAAATTGTACTAACACCATATTGGCTACCACAGTTATCTCCTCGAAATCGATGGCCAGAGCGTTCGAATCGATAAGATTTTGGATGTACCGTTTTAGTTGGTAGCAGTCGTGTGTAGCATGGTGGACGTAGCGGTGGTAATGGCAGTACTTAGGGTTCTCCATTTCTGCCGGTCGAGGTTCCCGTCTTGGTGGAGGAAATTGAATTTTGTCTCCTTGTATGAGCATGTCCAAGATGGGCTTGACGTGGCCGTCTTCAAAGGAGTAGGTCATTTGTGGCCATTGCTTGTCTGTCGATTTTGACTCAGGTTTCTGGGTTGTGTCGGCCACCATGGCCTGCTTATCCCTGCTGTCCCGATTGTTGGAGGGGCTACCCCCATTGTCGTTGTTGGTATTATGATGCTTGCCCTTGTTCTCTCCATCCGAGATGTGAAATCCCAATTGGCGAGCCTTCTTCAACCGTTCTTCGGCACTAGTGGCACTGATGATGAATGTCTTCCAGTCCTTAAATTGACTTTCGTACATCCAGAGACTGATTGTTGGGAGCAATCTCTTTTGGCAAATTTCAATCAAGGAGGAATCCGAATTTCCAGACGGCAACTTCATTACGGTTTGGCAAAACCGCTCGATATAGTTCCTTGTCAGCTCTTTCTCCCCTTAAACGACGTCCACGAGGGTGGACATTGTGATGTCCTGCCCTACTTCGTAGAATCTCTCCAAGAACATGCGCTTGAAGCCGGCGAAGGAGTGGATGCAGTTGTCTGGCAGATTGTGATACCAGTCGAAGACGACTCCTTCCAATGCCCCAATAAATAATCGTGTGAGGATGGCATCATCATGGGGAAGATGGTCGATGGTGACCTCGAAGTAAGTGATGTACCGACTTACGGAGGTCTTATCGTCATACGGGTTGATGTTGAACGGCTTATATCTTGGCGGGAAGGGGACATCCCTCCAGGCAGCAGGGTACGGTTGCCGTATTCTGAGGTCTTGAGAGTTTTCTCGAGCGTGAAACATGGCTCGGAGCTCCTGGACCTCTCTTCTCGCTTCTCGGGCCTCATCCACAGCGGTGGGGGCCGTTACTTCAAGAGGATTGTTGTCCGGATTCGGTGCCGCTGAATTCGAGTCCGTATTGACCGCGGGACTCGCGCTTGTTTGGCCAGGCGTCCCTCCTTGCAGAGTTGGAAGGGCCGCTTTGATCTCGTCCACAGACTTGACCAAGGCGTGCAATATGGCTTCCAGAGTGTCGATGCGTTGGCGATCACTGGAACCACCTTGGTTGGTGTCCGTCATGAATACCGTCCTTACGTGAGGAGAGATGGATGGCATGGTGGAGGACGTGTCTTCCGAGTCGTACCCCTGTAATAAGAAATCATCGGGGTAAGTGGGAATGTCTTCCTCTGGTTTGGACTCAGAAGGAACAGTACCACCAGTTTTCGAGTTTGCCTCGTCTTGGGAGTTGTAGACGTCCTCGGGGACGTCGGCCCTTGCTGTATCTGATGGGAGAGTTGTTTCATCGGTTTCATCTCCTTGAAACATCGGATTGTCATGGAGGTTCGGAGGAGTACTACCCCCAGTCCCAGCAACCCCCAGTGGTGTGGACGATGAATCTTCCACTGTATCAGATTTTGTCTTTGAACGGGTACCTTAGAAAACTCCGGTGCTGGGCACCTATTTAGAGGATAATTTCTTAGTCAGGGTGGTTGAATTCTTCGGGCTAGGAACATTCGTCTTCTTCTCTCTCCCATCGGCGGAGATTTTCTGAGCAGAGTTACAGGAGACGACGGAAAGTGCCTCATCTTCTAAACATGGTTGTTGCAGTCTTTGGAAGACGGACTGCCGGTCTTCTCGTATCGTCGCGTTATTGCAACAGCAGTTGACGATGACTTGGGTGCAGTGACGTCCGTAGGAGGACTCTTTGCACCCCGATGCACCTTCTCTTTCCTTGCTTTTGTAGAGGATGGCCTCACGCAAGTCAGATGGATCTGGATCGCCCATGTTTTCTCCCTAGACGTTGGGAGATTTTTTGGAACCTCTCTGTCCGTTTGCTGCCGGGGGCTGGACTCGAGTGGTTCTGCACAACTTCCCATCAGAGGCCCGCATAACAGTATGCGGGACGCTCGGATGGTCAGAGGTCGGATCAACGGATCGAGCTTGCCAAGCTCGCGCTGCCCTAGACTTCTTCGCTCTAGTGCGTGAGAGCACATAGTAGGAAGATTCTAAGTGGTGCTGGAGAGAGTCAGACATGTCTTCTTGGGAGTACAAGAGATCAGGACCATAGGGGAGACGGTCGAAGACGGAGCCGCGTGGATTAGGTGTCATGCGGCTGGCATCAATAATCTTTATGCGACTGGCAGTTGTGGCCGCATAGGCTTTCTTCATGCGGCTGGGAGACTCGGCCGCATGAGTTTTCTTCATGCGACTGGATGATCTGGTCGCATAGACCTCCTTCATGCGGCTGGCAGTTTCAGCCGTATGAGCATCCTGCATACGGCTGGCAGACTTGGCCGCATGAGTGTTCAGTTTCTTCTTGGAGCGCATAGGATCGCTCTTTGCCCCTGCAAGTCCAGCATCGTTGTACTTTCCTCTGCCGAACTTGGGGACAGCAGAGTCCTCTATGGCTTGAAGTGTAGCCGTATGAGAGTCGTCTTCGCCGTCTTGGGCAGCAGAGAGTACTCCGTCCAGAGCTTGGAGAGGAGCAAATGATTTTGGCCTCCACTCGCTGCGAGCTTTCTTTGTGCGGGTTCGCTTCTGGACCGGGCCAGCGCTTCCTTCAGAGAGCATTTCTTCAAACGCCTGTTGGTCGAAGCGGACGACCATCTTCTGTTGCGTGGAGCCAAGTTTGGCTGCATCCGATTGCGTCACCAACTCCTCAGCCGTGGAAAAGTTTGTCCCCAGCAGAGTCGCCATCGTGTTAGCCATTGATTGCAAAAGAACAGAACAATTATCGGAGGACTGAACTTAGACTCACAATACAAACTTGCTTGTACAAAAAAAGCCTAGGAACAAAAACCTAGGTACAGCAATCTAAGTACAATTGTTTATTTTAGATTCTGGGGGGTGACGGTAGAGGCTCGGGAAAGCGACGGCAGCTCTGCCTTACTCCTTGGACGATCGGGTGCAGCCTTGGCTCTGTAGAAGAACTACTTGGCGTTGATGAAGAAATGCTCTTTTTTTATCTCTGTATATTCTCTCTGGCTCTCTGGCTCTCTGTGTCTCTCTCTCTCTCTTTTTTATCTGAGACTCTCATCTCTCTCTATATATGTCTCCTCGCAAGGGAATGGCACCTTGCTATTTATAAGAGTGGGGGGCATCATTAGGGTTTTGCAATGATTGTCCATTCTTAAAAGTCGATGGCTAAGGATAACTGGATCTGGGTCGTTCATCTTGAATATACGAGATTTGAGCAATAAATATGATTGCATCAAATCTTTTGTGGGTAATTAATGATGATTGACATAAATCCTCCTGATTTGTCATGCCAACCTCGGATTTCCCGACACGTGTCATTAATTTGCTTGATTGCAATGATCTAATTTGATCCCAATATTTTATTGGGATTTGTTGAGGGATTTCGATCGATTTGATGCCACGTGTCCAGCTATCATGCCATGTGTCTGAACCGTGAGCTACTGCAGAAATCTGAGCCGCAGGAAGGTTTCTCCTTATTGAGCCGCATAAGGCTGGCCACGTGTCAAGGCTGCTTGAGAGTGGCCTCCTGAACATTTGAACCGCATGGTGATGATCTGAGCCGCATGAGTGTAGGTGACCGCATGATGGGTGCCTTCTTCGTAAACTGTATGGAGATAGTCCTTGTGAGCTGCATGGGGATAGTCTTCGTGAGCCGCATGGGGATAGTCTTTGTGAGCCGCATGGGGATAGTCTTTGTGAACCGTATGGGGCAGTCTCTGCTTGAGCCGTATGGTGTGGTCTCTACTTGAGCCGCATGCGACTGTCCATGTGTCAGGGCTGTATGACAGTTTCTGGATCTCGGGGGATCGTGTCAGAGATTTCCTTCATTTCCCTAGGAGTCTTCCATTATGTCGGAGTCATAATTGTATTTTTGTGTCAGGGCTGTCATGTGTCTGAGCTGTCAGCCGTCAAGGCATTTAATGCAGTAAAGGACAAATGGATGAGCTGTTTGCAGGCCACGTGGCTCCTCTCTGAGCCGCATAGAACTTGTTTGAGCTGCATAGATGCTTGAGCCGCATGGATCCTTGAGCCGCATGAACTCTTTGAGCCGTATGGGGCTCCCTGGCCGCATGGATCTTTTTTTGTTCTTTTCCATGCTTCTACAGTAGAGAGCTAGCAGAGTGACCCGTCTATGCAAATCTCAGATCGGTGAAGGAGTTGGCAATAGCCTAGAACCGAGTCACGTCACGGAACTCATGTTCCTTGGAGGTGTCAACAAAAAATGTCTGCAGATCTGACAGATGCTGGTGAATACCCTCAAAGGTCATAGGGTAAGACTGAGGAGGACCAGGTGTTGTAGGAGTAGGTGCAGAAGGAGCAGGTACTGTAGGTGGAGGAACAGTTGCAATGCTGCGACGAGAGAGCTTGAGAAACTTGGGCTCAGGGTCCAGAGCACAAGTGGATAAGTCAATATCGAATCTCTGAAAGATGCATGGGATGATCATCGCCTAAGAGAGGTTGCGGTCTCTTCCACGACATCTACCCTTCATCTGAATGATAGTCTTAGGGGCAGAGAAAAGAATCCCCTTAAGAATGTGATATAAAGCAGAAAGTTC
Organism: Iris pallida; assembly: GCA_029216955.1. Classification (NCBI taxonomy): domain Eukaryota; kingdom Viridiplantae; phylum Streptophyta; class Magnoliopsida; order Asparagales; family Iridaceae; genus Iris; species Iris pallida. The sequence continues at coordinate 16,753,248 of JANAVB010005397.1, forward strand.
AAGTGCAGTGACATCATCTTTTGAAGTGGATTTTGGAAGTAGAGTGGAATAGATAATGCAATATAATTCATAGTTAAACAAGTTCAAGTTATTAGCCTTGTACTTTCTAGGACGAGCACGTGCGGGTGCACAAAGCTCATTCTTGAAACTAACGAGAGTCGTACCATCGGAGAAATCGAAATCAGTGATGTCATCAAGCGGGGCACCTTCGTTTGGAATACCAAGGATTTTTGCTTGCGTGTCATCAGTAAACTCGATATCTATCCCTCTGACACGTGTTCTCACGGTAAAAGTGTCTAACACGAAATTACAATAAAATAGTCTAATGGCATTAGTAGCTATAGGAAATTATAAAGTATTAAAGTGCTGTAACCCTAATGTCTCAAAGTAAGGAAGGTGGTCGGGAAAGACAGTCTATTTGATCAGAGATCCGTTACAAATAGTACGCATAATGAAATCGGCATACCAAAGTAGGGCTTGGTCGAAAGTTTTAAAATAAAACTCGTCCGATGCACCGTCATCCGATTGGACCGGAGAAAAGAGGAAATCCGTATGCAGATTCGAAGATGATGCCTCTTCACTGGCATGGGTCTTCTTCCTCTTGAAAGGATTGAATCCCTTAGGCATTCTATCCCAAAAACTAGAAACCCTAACAATTAAAAGTGGTGGAGAGAAAAAAATTATACCTTCCGAGAATTGGATATGCAGTAGAGGACGAAATTCTCCGCACGAATCCAAATTTTGGACGAAGATCTCCACGTGGATTGAAAGAAGGGAGGTGGAGAAGAACTAGGGTTTAGGGGCACGGCTGCTGCTGTTTTGATGAAGTTTGGAAGAATGAAGAAGAGATGGCCTCGGGTTCTGACTGGTACATATATATACCCAGCCGAACTCTGGCCGAATTTGTACCGAACTCGGGCCGAATTCGCCAAGGGTTGCCTTGCTATATATATATATATTTTTTTATTCATTGATAAGAGTAACCGAACTACAAACAGTGACCTCACTGCAACAATGTAGGTAAAACAGGCGAATGCCTACATCGATTCAAAACTTTGCTGATTTGTCTTTTGATTTCAAAAAACAGCTGATCTCTATTATAGGAATATGCTTCATAATGCCACTTGTTCCTATTCTTCCAAGCAACCCAGCACACCGCCCCCACAATGATTTGCTTGAGATGAAGATTTCGTCGAGACCACCATAGTTTGAAGAAGCCCAGAATTGATCTATTCTGGCCATGAATATTAAAAGCATGATTGAGATTCACCCATATATCTACAATAAGCTGTCCATCCTTGAAAATATGCATGATTGTTTCTTGAGCTGGCTCACGACAACAATGACATTTAGACGCCAAGTGAAATCCCAGCTTCTGAATTTGGTCATCAGTTGGTAACTTATCCAGCAGTATGCGCCACATCAATATAGACCATTTCAATGGAATACAGGATCCCCATATGTGTTTATAATGAGGATGTTGGATATGAGGGATACGGGTATGAGTCCAAGCTGATGACAAACTGAATGTTCCCGTTGGTGATAGCGACCAACGCCAACTAAGATTGCCTCCAATATACATATGATCTATAAGATGATTTGTTAGGTCCCTGTCCTGTATCAGTCTCTTCCAGATTCTAGATGATTGGGCATTAGGCATGATCGTATCAATCGAATGTCGTGAGCAATATTTGGCACGAAGGAAACGAGTCCATAACAAATCCTGTGTTTTCAGTTTCCACCACAGTTTTGAAGTAAAGGCATTCATTATTTCTGTAAGGCTACGAACACCCAACCCAGCCTCAGCATGTGGCCGTGCAATTGACTTCCATCCCACCCAAGTCCTCTTGTCCACCCCATCTTTGGCACCCCAAAAGAACCGAGCAAACATTGATTCCAGTTGTTTAATGACGCTAGTCGAAGGATTGCAGGCTGCTAACGTATAAACTGGAATCGAAGTCAGGACCGACTTCAGAAGAACTAACTTGCCACCGTAAGAGAGAATCCTCTGTTGCCAACCATCCAAGCGAAGACAAACCTTCTGAATAAGATCTTCATACATAGTCGTATTCTGCTTTCCTGCCATTAATGGATAGCCGAGATAAGTAAGGGGTGGAGAAGCAATTTGAAATCCTGAAATTTCATGTAGATGTTGAGCTCTCTCCTGCGGGAAAGTATCATGAACATATATGAAGGATTTAGAATAATTGATTTTCTGTCCCGATACCAACTCATAACGCTGCAGCGTGCGGAGAAGGTGTTGAACAGATGTAGAGTCCCCTGCTGAGAATAGCATAACGTTATCTGCATATGCCAAGTGTGTAATCGGCTGACACCCATTTGGAGTATAGAAAGGAGTGAAGGAAGGCCGGTGTAGAAGATCATTAAGATTACGGGATAATGCTTCTGCTGCAATTACAAATAATGCAGGGGATAAGGGATCCCCTTGTCGAACACCCCTAAAGGCCTTGAAAAACCCCAACGAGGCTCCATTAACAATAGTAGAGAACCAAACGTTATTCAAGAGCCAAAAAATTATGTCAATCCATGATTCAGTGAAGCCAAATCTTCTCATAACTGCCATCAGAAAGCCCCAATCCACCCTATCATATGCCTTCATCATGTCAAGTTTGATTACAATATTCCCTCCTCTGTATTTCTTCATTTTGCTCATCATTTCCTGAGCCAAAAAAACATTGTCAACTATTTCTCTGCCCTTCACGAAACCACTCTGTTCTTCTGAGATCAATTTAGACAAGATAGGGGATAATCGACGAGCTAACAATTTGGATATAATCTTGTTCATAACTGAACATAGGCTAATCGGCCTAAAGTCAGTCATAGCTGTCGGTTTTTTATTCTTTGGGATAAGCACAAGTGATGTAGAAGTAATAGCTTTAGTGAGATGAAAACCCGACATAAATAATGAAGTAGCAAGAAGAACATCCTGTGTAACAATATCCCAGCAAGTAGAGAAGAAGAGAGAAGTGTACCCGTCCGGTCCAGCTGCCTTGCTATATTATATATATATATATATATATATATATATATATATATATATATATATATATATATATATATATATATTGTGGGGCCACATCTTTTTCATCAATTTGTTTCAAATGTTTAATTCAGAGTTTACCAATTTTAGATTTCAAATAACATAATTAATATTATTTTATAAATTAATATTTTTTACGTAGTATCTGTCTTAGATTAGCTGTAGGAGTACTGTCCCAGCTAACGGAAGTTCACCGGGGAACTCTTAAATATCGCTTCGCTTCGACCGTAGTCGTGGTGACAGACAGACTCTCTTTAGGCTTGTCTTGAAAACAGTTATTGAGTATCGAATTTTAATTAATAAAACATAATTAATCAATATTATTAACATCTAAAATTCCTAATTTTCGACGTAAATAATTGAAATGATCTTTCGCTAGAGGTTTTATGAGTATGTCAGCTAATTGATTCTGTGTGTCTATGTATACAAGGTCTATATCTCTATTTTGTTGATGATCTCTAAGAAAGTGATGTCTAATCTTGATATATTTAGTACGAGAGTGACATACTGGATTCTTAGTCAAATTAATAGAACTAGTATTGTCACACAAAATGGGTATGTGTGTAAAATGTAATCCATAGTCTTCTAAAGTTTGCTTCAACGATAAAATTTGTGCACAACAACGTCCTGCAGTGATATACTCAGCCTCGGTTGTTGATAATACAACAGAATTTTGCTTCTTACTAAACCAAGAGACTAGAGCTTTTCCTAGGAAATGACTTGTGCCGCTAGTGCTTTTTCTATCTACTTTGCTTCTGGCAAAATCAGCATCAAAATAACCGGTTAGGTCAAATGACGTGGTTTTGGGATACCATAAGCCGACAGAAGAAGTGTCTTTAAGGTATCGGAAGATACACTTAACTGCGTACAGATGTGATTCCTTAGGATTAGCTTGAAAGCGTGCACATAAGCAAACAGTAAACATAATGTCTGGTCGACTAGCTATTAAATACAGTAAGCTACAGATCATACCTCGATACTTACATATGTCGACAGGTTTGCCTTGTTCATCAATATCAAGCTTGGTTGAAGTCGCCATTGGAGTGCTAAGTGGCTTGACTGCTTCCATGTTGAACTTCTTTAATAGATCCTTTATGTACTTTGCTTGATTTATGAATGTTCCATTGTTGGTTTGTTTGATTTGCAGTCCGAGAAAGAATTTCAGCTCTCCCATCATGCTCATCTCAAACTTATTCTGCATACACTTTGAAAATTCTTGACAAAAAGATTCATCAGTAGATCCAAAAATAATATCATCTACATAGACTTGAATCAAAAGAATGTTGTTGTTCAAAGATTTTATAAACAATGTAGTGTCAACCTTTCCCTTTGAAAATCCGTTATCAAGTAGAAAAGAGCTTAGACGATCGTACCAAGCACGAGGGGCTTGTTTCAAACCGTATATGGCTTTCTTCAACTTGAAAACATATTCAGGAAATTTGAAATCAGTAAAACTAGGAGGTTGAGCTACATAAACTTCTTCTTTTATAAAACCATTTAAAAATGCGCTTTTGACATCCATTTGAAATAACTTAAAATTATAAAAACATGCAAATGCACATAACATGCGAATGGATTCTAATCTCGCAACTGGGGCATAAGTCTCATCGTAGTCGATACCTTCTTCTTGATTGTATCCTTGAGCTACGAGTCGAGCCTTATTATGAGTCACTAAACCATTCCCGTTCAATTTGTTTCGGAATACCCATCGGGTGCCAATGACCGGATGATCAATGGGCTTGGAAACAAGTTCCCAAACTTGATTCCGTTCGAACTGGTTTAATTCCTCTTGCATAGCATCTAACCAAAAATTATTACTACATACTTCTTCAATATTTTTGGGTTCAAACTGTAAAACAAAAGCAACACAAGAAGTTATATCTTTATTAGAGGAACGAGTACTTATACCCTTGGTAATCTCACCAATTACCAAGCCCTTTGGATGATCAGCCAAGAATATTATCTCTTTTGGTGTAGTCTCATGATTGCTAGTTCCAGCTTCTTTGCTTGAAGGTTCATCTGATGCTTGATGTGATGGTTCTGTATCTCTATGTGAAGGTTTTGTAGTAGCTGTACTTGGTGTGATTATGTCTTCATTTTCATCATCGTCTAAGTGTTGATTTAGCTCATCAAACTTGACATTGATTGATTTTTCGATGATCATGGTTCTTTTGTTGAAGACTCTGTATCTTTTGCTCTTTACTGCATAACCTAAAAATATACCTTCATCGGCCTTTTCATCAAATTTACTCAAATTGTCTTTAGTATTAAGAATAAAATATTTACAACCAAAAATCTTGAAATATGAAACATTTGGTGTTCTATCAAACCATAGTTCATAGGGAGTCTTCTTCAATATAGGTCAAATTAGAACCCTATTGAGAATATAGCATGCTATATTGACAGCTTCAGCCCAAAAGTATCTAGGTAGACTAAACTGGTTTAACATTACTCTAGCCATTTCAGATAGAGTTCTGTTCTTACGTTCCACAACTCCATTTTGTTGCGAAGTCCTAGGACAAGAGAATTCATGCAAATAACTGTGTGTATCACAAAATTGCTTAAATTCTGCATTCTCAAATTTGCTGCCATGATCACTACGAATGCGAGTAATCATGAATCCTTTTTCATTCTGTACTTTCTTGCAAAAGGTGACGAATTCTGATAATGCATCGTTCTTGCGTGCAAGAAAATAAACCATGTATATCTAGAGAAATCATCTATAATGATAAATGTATATAACTTACCACCTAGACTAGCAATTCTACTGGGTCCAAATAACTCCATATGCAACAGTTGTAAAGGTCTAGTGGTACTTACAGCGTTCTTTGATTTAAATGCGGATTTGATAGCTTTGTTCTTTTCACATTCACTACATACCGTATCCTTCTTGAAAGAAATGTCCGGTAAGCCGCGTACCAACTTCTTTGTAGATAGTCTTGAAATTGTATCCATGTTTGCATAGCCAAGTCTCATATGCCATAGTTGACTCTCTATGCTTTTGGCCATCAAACATCTACCTGCTTTGTTAGCATCAATGTCACCGATACCGATTATGTACCCTCTTAAGTTATTACCGAAGGAGACGTATCCTTCTTTATTCTTCTTCGACAGTATTACAAATAGTAAAGAATCACCGGTCATGTGCCGTGAGCAACTGCTGTCGAGGATCCATTTGCTCCTATCATGTGAAGGGCGTCCCACCTACAAAACAATTTACAGATAAAACTTTTGGTACCCATTTCTTGTAGGGTCCTGACTGGTTAGTTTTTGGTATCCATGCATAAACATTTAAATCTACTAAGTTTCTGATTCAACATGCAAAAGATATATGACCAATGAGGCCACAATAATGACATTTAGCATGTTGAGTGTTGAAAGTAATGTGAGGTGCATGATTGGTAGGTTTTGGTTTTCTAGTATAGAAGAATACATGCCTATTAGTCTTCTTAGGCATAGTTTTGGTATGGTTTGGTCTGACAGTGTTGGGCGTGTTCTGATGATTCGGTAATTGACACGTGTTAGAATAGAAAGCAGCAACTTCAGGCCGTTTTCCAAAACTAATTTCCAACTTTTTGGAAGTATCACATAATCTAGTATAGTCAGATGTGAGTGAATCTAATCTGACCTGTGCACACTGGAGACTCTTTCTCTCCTTAGATAGGTCTTCCTTTAACTGGATGATAGTTTGGTCTTTTTCTTCGGATAGCTTAACAGTCTCGTGTAACAACAACTTAATAAAAAAAGCTCACCAGACTCATTTGAAGAGTCATTATTTCTAACATGAACTAATTGTTCGATAAGTCTTCCTAGTTCACCTTTGTACTCTTTGAGTACCTTCTTAGAGGTTTCATATTTACTATACAGTTTCCTGTAATCATTTAGTAGGTCACTGAAAGCATCTCCTAGTTGTTCAAAGGTGAAATCATCATAAGGATCAAATAGAGGATTAGTGATTACCTGATCGTAAGCCATCAAGCATACATTTACAGCGTCATCTGATTGTTCGCCTTCTGAGTCGCTGGCTTCACTTTCATGCCATATGCTTGTGTTGGCGTACTTCCTTGATGTAGATTTCTTCATGTAGCTTTTGTCATATTTGCTGCTTTTCTTCAATGATGATGCTGTTGGACAATCTTTCTTCTTGCATCCGTAGCAAATATAATCTTCCTCGTTGTTATTGTTGTTGTCTTTTGTTCTCCTGTTAAATCTCATGAACTTCTTGAATTTTCTTACCAGAAGAGTTTGATCTTCAGAGTCGGAGTCGCTGTCATCAGAGTCGTCTTCGACAGTTCTTCTATGTTGAGCCTTGAGAGCAATCGACTTCTCTGACTTCTCTTTTGGCGTACCATCTTCAAAGTCTTGAAGTTCTAACTCGTGAGTGAGTAGCTTACCCATGAGTGTTTCCAGAGACATTGTTGAGAGGTCGTTCACTTCAATGATTATTGTAGTCTTTGGAATCCAGTTCTTTGTAAGGGCTCGTAGAAGTTTGCAAATCTTCTCATGGTTACTATAATTCTTGCCTAGTGAAGACAAAGGATTTATAATATCCAAGAATCTTGTAAACATCTGAGTGACTGATTAACTTGGCTTCACTTTGAACGCCTCGTACTCTTGAGTAAGTCTGCTGATCTTTGACTCCTTGACTTGTGTTGTTCCTTCGTGGGTTACTTCGAGAAGTTTCCACACTTCGTTTGATGTTGTTCGGGTAGACACCCTGTTGAATTCAGTTCTGTCTAAAGCACAAAATAGAGCGTTAATAGCATGTGCGTCAAGACTGGCCTTTTTCTTTTCATCCTCTGTATATTTGTCACGGGGTTTTTCAACTAAAACACCATCAACATTAATACGAGGGGGCTTTTTATAGCCATTAATAACTACAGACCATAAGTCAAAATCAAGAGATTTCAGAAAGAAACTCATACGTGTTTTCCAATAAGTATAATTTGTGCCGTCAAACAGTGGAGGTCTATTTGTGACTTGGCCTTCACTTGTGAATTTTACAGTTGCCATGTGTAATGCTGTGATCTATATAACAATTGAATATAACTGCAATTTTACCTTACTTTACCTGTATAACCCGCTTTGATACCAATTGTTGGAACGAAATCGTAAAGGAGAATACTCTAGAGGGGGTGAATAGAGTAGGCAGCGGAATATTACTAATTAAAAAACTTGTTAGCAGTTAGATCACAGATATAATAATAATCACAAAATAAATGACAGTAGTAAAAAGGTGATCAGAAGGCAAACGCAAACACCGAGATTTATACTTGTTTCCCTCTTGTGAGGACTAGTCCAGTCGGAAGAACTCTAGCTTCCAGTTGAATCCTCTATTGGAAAATTTTGTAAGTTTTCATACGAAGTCCTTGCAACTTCTACAGATGCGAGCTTTGATACGAAGAACTCGACCAACTTCAATTATGAAGAGTTGTATCTTCAATCAAGCCTCTGATTACAATCGCTCTTGAAACTTCTAGATCGCACCATACTGGCAAATCGACTAGAGGATTGTAACTGGCTTGGGATTTGAAAATGGAAGCTTTTTAGAACTCTTTGGAAGAAATATAAGCTTTAGAAGAGAAGAGATTGAAAGTGAATTGGTGATTTGAAATGATCGAAATCCTTCTCTATTTATAGTTTTTCTAAAGACAGAACTTTGACAGAATTCGGACAGAACTCTTTGTAACAAACCGCAACTGAAGGAAGACCAAGTTCAAAATCAAACGTTCACATAACGTTCAACTTGGCCGAACTCTGGCCGAGTTCTGCTAGGGTTCTGCCAGTTGATTTTGAGAAAAATAATTTTGGCTTTTTAAAAAGTCCTTCAGAAGCTTTTTGTAAAAAAGTTATTTTTCAAAAACATAGGTCATTTTTAAAAGGATAGGGTGATTTTGAAAAACTATTCCGGACAGCCTATTTGCCAGTACGACTTGGTGTACAATGTATTCCTAGACTCAATAAAATAAAAAATTATATTGCTTTAAAGGAAATACATTCTGAATGGCAAACAGCTTCGGTCTTGAACATAGTAGATATCCATCGTTGAGCAGTGTCCAAAACGTCATAGGTAAACATCTGAATTGACTTGCATTTATATCGAGATAGAGTTTGATCAATTATTAAAATCAGGTTTGACCATGACCAATGGGCCAACAGTTCCGAGTCCGAGGCCTCCACTCGGTACTCCTTCGTGCAAACTTTGGGTAAATCCTTCATCTTCCATTTCTGTTTGTGAGCACAGAAACCATTTGGACCATCCTGGCCTAGTTTTAGTTTCTGTAGATATTAAATTAGGTTCTGTGATGATTTATTTTAGCTCTGTGTTTTTAAATTTGCAAAGTTGTAATAATATCACTTTAGAAAACTTAAATTGAAATTGTTAGTATAAATTGTTTTGTAGATATCCATCGTTGAGCAGTATTCAAAACGTCATAGATAAATATCTGAATTAACTTGCATTTATATCGAGATAGAGTTTGATCAATTATTAAAATCAGGTTTGACCATGACCAATGGGCCAACAGTTCCGAGTCCGAGGCCTCCACTTGGTACTCCTTCGTACAAACTTTAGGTAAATCCTTCATCTTCTGTTTCTGTTTGTGAGCACAGAAACCATTTGGACCATCCTGGCCTAGTTTTAGTTTCTGTAGATATTAAATTAGGTTCTGTGATGATTTATTTTAGCTCTGTGTTTTTAAATTTGCAAAGTTGTAATAATATCACTTTAGAAAACTTAAATTGAAATTGTTAGTATAAATTGTTTTGTAGCTTAATGTCAATAATTTTAAATATATGGTTGAAACGATTTAAATGGTTTAAATTAAAGTTAGTATTATCTCTTAAATTGTAATGTTATGCTGTAGAAATTCTAAACCAAATAAATGATTTAGTTATTTCATTTATAGTGGTTAAATATTTATTCATTTAAAAGTTATTGTTATTAAAAAAAGTTTTGTTAGAAAATGGTACTATAAACTATGTATATTCCTCTTTTAAAATGATTTCTAGTCAAGAAGGATTATAAAGTGATTAATGTAATAAAAACTAATATTGTGTAAAAAGGTTAATTTGGTAGCGGTATTTAATAATAAAATCCGAAAACCTTTATATTAACCTTGAACCAATATTTTGGGAAAATGTAGTTTTGCGCATTAAATATTATTTTTAATATTTGAAGACGATTCTAAGCAATTTGTGAAAATGACTAAAAATATATTTTACGAAAATTATTTTCTTATTTTCGATTAAATATTTACTTTAACAAATAAATTCTATTTTAAAATGTTATTTTAAATAAAAACTATTTTCTTACGAAACTTACTAATTTCGAGAAATTTGCTTTAAAATATTTTTCTAATAATTATTACTTATGACGAAAACCTATGTTGTTTCAAAACGGTTTTACGTTAATGTTAGATTTGGAATTAAACCTATTTATGTACATATGACTTCGGTTAGGAACACCCACCTATAGACTTGACCTAGTTTTTGTACCTTAGATATATGGCGTAATTCTGGTTACTAAAACTGGCATTACGATCTTGTAGGTTCTGATTGGTAAAACCTTAGCGGTCACATTCTGGTTGTTGTCAAGTCAGAAAAATACTCTGAGGCAAGTTTTCATATTTACTCCATACTTGTGTTTCCATTTTAATAATTAAATGTTATACAAACATTAATTACTTGTAGTCTAGTTACACTGAATCACTGTGGTTCCCTCTCGGACTCGACATAGGAAGATAGATGGTTGGATGGCTATCTTGACATGTCGGATTATTTGACTATTGACTCATTGACTTATTACTTGGGGATTGCTTGGGGAGTAGTATAACGTCTGTGACCAAAGCCAAATATTGATCGTTTATTGCCTCGCGCTAACCCCTACCGCACAGGGGTTCAGCCGTACCATTTACTATTCGTTTCGGCCGAAATGTTAGTATACATATTGCCTCACCAGCCGGTCACAAGCCCTGTTATATACTCAAACACTAGCCTAGTATTACATCATGCATGACATTGATCTTCTTCAACTTGCTAGTCTCTTTTTACTATTTTTTTAAATACAAAATTATAATGTTTCATAAATGTCTCACATTTTTTTCCATTTAGTTATTATCTTAGAAATGCTAGTTGTAGATGAAGTATGTTACTTGCTCCCTCCTGACTGGAGACCCAACATTTTTAGGTGACTGTGACGAAGAGGAGCTGTCGTACTGTACTTTCTACGGGACAGACTCGGATCCTGCAGAGGCTGAACCAGGAACCCCAAAACCTTAGCTGGTGGAATAGTACTTTTCCTTTACTTTTCTTTTCAGAATCAATTGTAATAAAATGAATATTGTTGTTGTTAGTTAGTTATTTCCAGACTTTTCCAGTCAAATAAAATATTTTATTTCTGTTAGATCTTCTGCATGTTTGTGTTTCACTACTTGATACAGCTTACTGCCGCCATCTCACAACGGTGCAGGCTGGGCATGATCCGACTAGACCCAGATTATTTGGGACGGGTCGTGACATATTTTTAGTGATGGCCCATGCAAGTCAGGTTTGTAAATTGGTCTAGTCGACTTAGTCTAGACTAGCACGCAGTCCGATAAATTGACCTAGGTTTAGATGAGACTTTAGGAAAACAGACTTAGAAACAACTAGAACACATAGATAACATCTACCCAGTTATATTATAGGACCAAAAATATATACTTTAATAACTATTTTTGTTTGCTTATAGATTTATTAGGCTTCCTTGCTTATGTTTGTACCCAAACCTGTTCGCAGATGGCGAAGGATAAGACTACTCGTTCTGGGCCTGCTGACGAGGAACGCAACCCCACCTGTTGAAGTGGTTTCTCCAGCTGCTCCACCAGCACTAGTGGATAACACTGACCTTGTAAGTCTACTATGACGTGTACTTGAGGGCTAGAGGGCTCAAGCAGAAGTGAATCATGAGCAAACCGCGATTATGAAGGAGGGTATGGAGAATGCCACAATGTCGCCATGGCAGCGTTGCAAACATCGCAGACAGAGAAGAGGCCTGCCAAGGTGAGAAAAGTGAATTGATAATTTATCTTTCATTGGAGAAATATAGATTTTGATGTATCGGTCCTTTAATTCAGGAGAAAGTTGGGGACATCAAGAGTTTCAAGAACTTGAGTCCGCGGCCTTTCAAAGGGACTGAAGGTCTAACCTACGCAGACGAGTGGCTGGATGACATGGAGCGACTCCTCAGCGTTGTTCGTACCCCACCTGGACTTATGGTAGAGGCTGTGGCTCTACAGTTTTGAGATGTTGCTAGCTTATGGTATCGGAGTGAGCCCAGATTTATGACTGGAGGAACATCCTGGCGTTCCTTCAAGAAGCAGTTCAAGAGGAAGTTCTTCCCTGAAGCTGCTCTATAAGCCATGGGAAGGCAATTCCATAACCTAAAGCAAGGAGAACTTACTCTGGAGGAGTACGTATCTGAGTTCAATCGGCTTAGCAGGTTTTCACCCCGCCTGGTTGCAGACCCAGAGGAACGTGCTCAGAAGTTTTGACATGGATTGCGGGAGGAGATCTGCACTCATGTTGCTGCGAACGGAGCTAAGACGTTCGACAAGATGCTTAAGGTGGCCCAAGACGTAGAGGCCAGTTCAGTCGGCCGTATCAAGAGAGAGCACCCTGGATCCAGCAGCCACCACCAGGGAAGTTCCAAGAGGCCCAACACCAGCTGCAAGCCCTCTCAGCAGCACCACAGGACACCCCAGCAAAATTAGCTGAAGACCGTCTCTTGCACCTAATATAAGAGGCCCGAACACTCATCAGATATCTGCAGGAAGAGACTGGGCTACTGCCTTGTTTGTGGGTCTGCTACCCACCAGATCAGAGACTGCCCCACAGCTTTCCACGGAGCTGGACCTGGACAGCAGAAAGGTCCACTTCCTTTCCAGCAGCAGCGGTTCAACCAACACAAGGCTGGGCAAGCTTTTGCCTTGGCCGTTGAGGAGCCTGTGGCAGAACCAGATCCAGAAGGAGATGTTATCGCAGGTGCCATCTTATTACACTCACACCCAGCTTTATGTCTATTTGATTCTGGAGCATCGTATAGCTTTATATCTTCAGATTTTGTTGCTGCATATCATATAGACGTAGGGTGTAGTAAGATGATTTGTAGAGTTATGACTGGAGGGGGACCTATCTCTATCACAGAGACTTGTACCTATCCTATCACCATTTTCGGTCATACCTTTCTAGCACCCTTACTTGTTATGCCTCTCCCTAACTATGATATAGTTTTGGAAGCAAGCAACACGCCCTGATAGATTATCGTCGGGACTATATTATCTTTAGTCCCCCTGGAGGACCAGGGTTTGAGATAGCTCGAGCACCTGAGAGCATGGGATGTGTTTCCTATACTTCCATTACAGTAGATTCTGGACCACCTCATCCCTTGATAGGAATACCTGGACGTCTTCCCCAATAATCTCCCAGGTTGACCCCCGGATCGAGGTGCAGAGTTTACCATTGACCTAGTTCCCGGCTCTTCCTCCATTTCGAGAGGATGCTACAGAGTCAACCCCAAGGAGGCCAAAGAGATGAAGGATCAGATTGATAAGCTGAAGGCCCAGGGATTTATCAGAGATGAAGCTTTACCTTGGAGAGCACCAGTTTTGTTTGTGTCCAAGAAGGATGGAACTGTGCGGATGTGCATTGATTACCGGGTGCTAAACAACATCGCCATCAAGAACAAGTATGCTTTGCCCAGGATCGATGATCTATTCGATCAACTGAGTAAAGCAAGGGTGTTCTCAAAGATTGACCTCAGATCAGGATACCATCAGGTCAAGGTTCGAGAGGAGGATATCCCGAAGACGGCATTCAACACCAAGTATGGTCAGTATGAATTCTTGGCCATGCCCTTCGGTCTCACCAATGCCCCAGTTATGTTCATGAATCTCATGAACAAGTTCTTCCATGAGTTCTTGGACCAGTTTGTCGTCGTCTTCATCGATGACATTCTGATTTACTCAAAGACCCAGGAGGAGTACGAGAAGCATCTGCGGATTATCTTGGAGACTCTGAGGAAGGAGAAGCTCTATGGTAAGTTGTCCAAGTGTGAATTTTTCCTGGATAAGGTAGAATTTCTTGGTCATGTTATCACAGGAGAAGGTGTATCTGTAGACCCCAAGAAGATAGCGGTAGTTGAATCTTGGACAGCCCCCAGCTCAGTTGCAGAGATCAGAAGCTTTTTGGGTCTAGCTGGATACTACCGAAAGTTTGTGAAGGACTTTGCGAGGATTGCGGAGCCTATGACGAAGCTGACCCGGAAGAATGAAGAGTTTATTTGGACTGAAGAGTGCCAGGCGTCATTCGAGGAACTGAAGAGAAGGCTGACAACAGCGCCCATTTTGACTCTACCATCTGGAGAAGGCAGATTTTCTATATACAGTGATGCTTCGGGCAAAGGATTGGGCTACGTACTACAGCAACATAAAAAGTTAATTGCCTATGCTTCTCGACAATTATGCAATCATGAAAAGAATTAACCGACGCATGACTTGGAGCTAGCGGGAGTCATCTTCGCCTTGAAATTGTGGAAGCATTATCTCTATGGCGAAAAGGTGGACATATACACAGACCACAAGAGTCTCAAATATGTCTTCACTCAGAAGGAGCTTAATATGCGCCAGAGGCGATGGCTGGAGCTCATGAAGGATTTTGACATCAATCTACAGTACCAACCGGGTAAGGCTAATGTTGTCGCTGATGCACTTAGCAGGTGCCCGATGGCTATGTTCTTGACAAAGAACCGTTACTTGCTGGAAGACATGAAGATGCTAGGTTTGGAGATCGTACTACCAGAGGAAATCATGCTGAAGTTTAGGAAAGAAGCAGTTGTACCAGGTGTGGACTCGCCTATGATACAGCTTCAAGTGCAGTCCAGTCTGATCAGCAGAGTCTAGGAGACGCAATTCCATGAGAGATACTATGCAAGTTAAGAGATCGAGTGCTAGTTGGAACACTCGAAGGATTTTCCATAGCTGAAGATAGAGCTCTGAGACATGGTACGAGACTTTGCGTGCCTATTGGCAAACTGAAGAATAAACTGATGAAGGAGGCACACCAGTCGCAGCATTCTATACATCCCGGAGCTAACAAGATGTACAAAGACATCAGGACTCATATTTGGTGGCTTGAAATAAAGCCAGATATGGCAGAATTTTTCTCCAGATGTTTGATCTGCATGCAGGTGAAGGTAGACCGCTAGAGACCAGCAGATTTGTTACAACCTCTTCCCATTCTAGAGTGGAAATAGGAACATATTACTATAGATTTCATGATAGGATTACCCAGATCCCAAGGAAGAAAGGATGCTATATGGGTGATAGTTGACAGACTGACCAAGTCTGCCCATTTTATTCCTTTCAAGGTTGGTTTATCCACGGAAAGGTTAGCAGCTCTTTACATGCAAAACATTTATAGGTTGCATGGAGTTCCAGTCAGCATCGTATCCGACAGGGATACCCGGTTCACCTCGTACTACTGGAAGAGTCTGCAGGAGAGTTTGGGCACGCAGCTGAAATTTAGTACGGTGTACCACCCGCAGACCGATAGCGAGTCCGAGCGGACTATTCAGACGCTTGAGGACATATTGAGATCTTGAGTCTTGCAGTTTGGTGGATCTTGGAAAGATAACCTATACTTGGTAGAGTTCTCCTACAATAACAGCTACCTGGCCAGCATTCAGATGACACCTTTTGAGGCTTTATATGGACGTCGATGCCGCACTCATCTAGCATAGGACGATATTGGAGATCGAGTCTTGTTGGTACCGAAGATGGTTACAGATGCAGCCGTGAAGATGAAGATGATTAGAGAGACACTAAGGATTGCATGGGACCGTCAGAAACATTGGGCGGATAGCAGGCGTCGAACCTTGGAATTTGAGGCCGGAGATCAGGTATTTGTCAAAATATTACCTACCAGGGGCACAATCAGATTCGACCAAGCTGAAAAGCTGAGTCCTCGCTACATCTGTCCATTTGAGGTTTTAAGCAGAATCGGAGAAGTAGCATACAAGGTGGATCTACCTTCCAGTCTCGAAGGCGTGCACAACGCCTTCCACGTATCACAGCTGAGGCATTACGTACCGGACCCGAGCCATGTAGTTGATCATTCAGAATTGGAGATTGGATCTAGCCTTACTGTACCAGAGCAACCAGTGGAGATCATCGACCTCATGGAGAAGAGATTGCGACGTGCAGTAATCCCTCTCGTGAAGATAGCTTGGCGTCACCACTCTCCAAGCGAAGCTACCTGGGTGCGAGAGGATGAGATGAGGGAAAAGTATCCTCATCTTTTCTAGGTATGTTCCATCCCCTCTCTTTTATTATTTGTTGAAATTTCGAGGGCAAAAGTTTCTAAGGAGGAAAGGTTGTGAAGCTCATGCATGTAATTTTATTGTATTTATTAATTATTTGGTTAAACCCAAAACCCTTTGGCCCAATGACTTAAACCCAAACCCAATCAAACCCACGTTCCCCTCTCCCCTGGTCCCGCGCGTACACCCCCCAAACCGGATCTGGAGATCCTACAGAGAGTTAAACTCTCAGATTTCTTTCTTCTTCTCCAGAAGCTTTTCTTCCACACCACCCTCTTCAAATCTCCATAACTCTCTCAAATCTCCACCAAATCCAAATATATGACCGCCATCGCGCTCCCCTTGTCGCCCTCTCTGAATCCAGACCCCACTTCCCCCATTTTTGAGCAACCGACCGTCGCCCGCCCAGCAGCAGCCGGCTGCCCGTCGCCGGCCGCCAGCCCCGCGTGCGCCCCGGTTCCGCGTACCTTCGCCCACGTGTCCGCCCATGTGCGCGCACGTGTTCGTGCTCGTCATTCCCGACGTTGTTCCGAGTCCGAGGCCTCCCCTCGGTACTCCTTCGTGCAAACTTTGGGTAAATTCTTTATCTTTTGTTTCTGTTTGTGTGCACAAAAACCATTTGGACCATCCTGGCCTAGTTTTAGTTTCTTTAGATATTAAATTAGGCTCTGTGACGATTTATTTTAGCTCTGTGTTGTTAAATTTGCAAAGTTGTAATAATATCACTTTGGAAAACTTAAATTGAAATTGTTAGTATAAATTGTTTTGTAGCTTAATGTCAATAATTTTAAATATATGGTTGAAACGATTTAAATGGTTTAAATTAAAGTTAGGATTATCTCTTAAATTGTAATGTTATGATGTAGAAATTCTAAACTGTAACACCCTGTTTTCCAGATGAGGGTATTTTTGAAATTTTGTAATTATAATTATTATTCATTGATATTTATTTCATATTTTGATTCTTGGTAATTTTTAGTAATTTTTAAACTATTTAAAACTGGTTTAAGTCATGACTTGTAATTTTGATGTGCTGCTAGTGAAACCTGAGAGACTGCATGGCCTAGAGCCTAACCACGTCATTAAGATGATTTAATTGTTATTTTTAGCCTAGGGGTATTTTGGTCATTTTGACTTATTTGATTTATTTGGTGATTTGTTGATTTGGTGAGTTCTAGGTTGACTTGACTTGTTGAGACCTAGTGAGCTAGCCTAGAAGCTAACCCTAGTCATGGTGACCCTAGCCTAACTTAGGTTAACCTACATTTAGTCATTAGAAACTAATTTTGGGATGAGGGGACTTGGTTTAGTGGATTTAAGTCATAGTTCATAGTTTCATGAAATGGCTTATGGCTAAGTGATTTAATTTGATCAAGACTTGGCCCATGGCCCATAACTAGAAGCCCTAACCCTAACTAAACCCTAAATGACCAGCCATAGGGATCCCCACCCTATAAAAATACTTATTTCCTAGGGCTTGCCTCCTTCTTTCATTCATTTCAACATTGGAGAAGGAAAGGTATTGTCCCTCTTGCAAAAATCCCCATAAATCCATTTTAATTCTTTTTTGATCCTAGTTTCTTGCATTAGAACCTAACACTCACCTATTTTCTGATTTCTGAGTTAAATCCCAGCTTTGGGACAATTTGGAGCATTTGGCACCAAGAGGAAGAATCCCCCATTTGAGGCTTTTCCAAGCTTTTTGCACCTATAGGTAAAACTCTCCAAATTGATTCAAACTTCAGTTTTCTTTGCATGTAGGGCTGGATCTAGGAGTCCCCTAGGTGTCCCTGAAATTTGGGTAATTTTTGTGTCCGTTTGGTGTCCGTATCGGACACGTGTCATAGTGTCTCTTAGGTGTTTGTTGAAATGTCTCACTGGATTGAATGTTGCTGTTTTTCAAAACAAATTACATGGTTGTGTAGCCCTATATATGGGGATTAATTATATTTATGACTGAGTTGATTTCTGTGCGATTTTCGTGTCCAAAACGGACACGCACCACGTGCACGACACAGCGCACAGGCACCGTGCGGCTGTCCTGCTGCTCGACCTCGATTGCGGACACGACAAGCAATGTTTTGACACCAAATTTTGTGGACACTTCCCTCTAGTGACTGACACGACACTTGTAAAATTTCACGCGACCTTGTTATGTGTGCACGAAGAAAACGCACGCGCACTGTTTTTCACACACTGTGCACACAGGAAATTGTTCACTGATACGCACTATTTTCTTTGGACACGACTCACGTGGACACAATACAGACACGTGTACACGAACACCTAGACCTACTCTAACTCTAGACACGTGCACGACACTTGTGGGTTCGTGTGTCGTGTCCTTTGTGGCTCAACACACGTGCACGAGACAGTGCATTGCACTGTCTCTGACACTGTGTTCAGTGGCTCTTGGACACTTCGTGTCCCAATTTATGGACACAAGGGACTCTCCTTGGACACGAAGGACACGTCCCAATGTCTGTGCACCCTCTGACATGTGTTGTATGTTGATTTGAATGTTTGATTTCAATTTGCATTTCTCCTTTTATTTTTCTGATACCAGTGCAGTGCACAGTAGTTCTCTGTGTTTAAATTGGTTTTAAATTTAGAATTAATGGTTAATATAATGTTGTTAATATGTAAACATGTGTGTTATATTGGGTTTTTGCCTCTGGGAACAAGGTGATGTTCAATTGATTGTTATTTGGGTTTTTCCAATGCCATTTGATATCAAACTGATTTTTCTTTAACTGTTAACCATAACTGAAATCTGATAAGTGGAGTTAGGGAACCTTGTTTACTGTTATTGAATGTTTTCCTGAGATTTGAAATGAATTGTAAAGTCTGACTTGAACTTGGTATTGTTTTTGGGTAGGTTTTAGAGTTAGACTTTGGGTACCTTGGGTTGATATGCACAGGTATGGATGTTATGGTTAGACTGAAATGTAGGTTTCAGAGTTGTGAATGTCAGGTTGGAAGGTTGTGTGGTTTAGCCATGGTTGGCTTGCCCTGCCTTAGGTTGCAGCAGCCATAGTTGGCCTGGTTTGGATTGCTTTGCAGCAAGTAGGCTATGCCATGGCTTTGCCTGTGCACTATATTGCTCTGCACACACTCTTTACACTTGGCATGCTGTTACATTTTTTGACACACACCACTGCTGCACATTGTAGGTCACTACACTTGGCATTGAACACACACAACACACATTTTGATTCCACACACTTATGTTATACACACACACACATGGTCTGTTTTTTTCTGAGAATTTGAAATTAGATTTGTGGATTAGTTTTTATAGTTAGGCTTGATGTTGGCTTGATGTTAGGTAGGTGTCAGTAGAGCAGTAGGCAGGCCCTTGAGTGCCTTGGCTTGGCCAGGTTTGGGTTGGCATTGCATTGGCAGCAGCTTGCAAGTGTAATACATGTGCAGGAATGGCTTGGCATTGCACAGCAGGTTGCTTGCCTGGGCTGCATTGGCAGTAGCCTTGGCCTGTTTTGTCTTGCCTTTGCTTGCTTTGTTTTGATTTGGCTTGGCTTTGCCCTGCATTTCATTTCAGCTGCTGCAGTGGCTTGGTTGGCATTGCATTGGCAGCAGGCAATGCCTTGCCTTGATTTCCCTGCCTTAGGTTGCAATGCAACATGGTTGCAGCAGCTTGCAAATGCATGTGCAGGCTGGGGACCTGTACAGGCAGGAGGCATGTTGTGTGAATCATTGTGTGGGTGATGTGTCCTAGGTAAGGCCATGTATGGCTCTTTGTGAGAGAGTCTATGTGAAGGTTTTGGGAGAAGGAAGTTAGTGTCCCATTTGAGGGTATGTGGTTATGAGTATACCTAGATATAGAGGATTAGCTATATATGTAAATAAGTTATATTATATGGATATGTGAGAATGCAAATTGACAAGTTAGTATTCCCTAAATGAGTGTATCTTAGGTATATTCATAGTGTGTAGGAAATGCTTCATGAATGGGTATATACATGGGAGAGTTATATAAGTCTAGGACTAATAGTGTGAGTTGTTGTTGGAGAGTTCACTTATAGTATATATATTATATATAGATGTGATATGGATTAGTTGATATTGTATTATATAGGTATAGATATGTGATACATAGGCTATGTATGCCTAGGGCTATAGACTTTGGGTTGTATATACATTGTTATGTATATAGAATATAGTGTTAAAGTATCCTAGTTATACTAGTATATGATTGGTGTCAAGATAGCCTTAGATAGAGTTTGACCAACTCTAGATAGTTGACCCAGGGTTGACCAAGTTTGACTTGGACCTAGTTTGACCTAGATAGTTGACCAGGGTTGACTTAGAGTTGACTTTGACCTAGATTGGTTTAGATCATGTAGATTGCATCACAAACTTCATTTGTCTTATTTTAAGCATATTATAACCTGTACTGCTCTATCTAGGACATTGTGACTCTGGTGCAGACATCTGACATTACACCACTCTTTTCAGAGTATCAGGCGAGTACATTCTCTGATAGTTCTCTCATTTATTTGTCAATTACTGTATTTCAGTTCTAGTTAGCTGTATGTGATTCTCTGTTACAAACACATACTATTATTCTGGATTCATGTATACGACACACATTTAGTTCTGGCCTCATTTACTGGTATCATCGTTCCGGCTTCTATTACTGGAATCATTTACTGGAATCACCCCGGAATCATTTACTGGTATCATTGTACTTGGCTGGACTCATCTTGAATCATTGTGTCGGAATTTCTGGATTCACTTGCTGGGAGGGGAAATACTAGAGTAAGACATGTAGACATACCCCATTACTGGAATCACCCCTACTGGAATCTACTGGAATAATAGCCATCTCACACCCGGCCAGGTGTGTGATGTACCGGATTTACCCATAGCCGTTTACATGTTGATCTCGGTATTTTAAAACACACTGCTAGAGTATAGGCTGGACTCACCCTGGAATCATTGATCACTATGACTGGAATCGTCCCTTGCTAGATTTATCTCGTATGAGATTCATCCTGTACTGGACTTACATTGGAGTTACACTGGTCTACCTTGTTGCCTGGACTTTATATCATATTACCCTGGTTCAGCTAGTTCTATTTTTACAGTCTTCATTGCTATGATTCTTCTCTTGTTTAGTATTTACTTTCCTTGCACTTTATCTGTCTTTCTTACCATCACCTGAATATAAACTGCTAATTTCATCAATACAACTGTCTATAACTGCTCTATAGTTCTCTGTCATTTACTTGGGTTTTCTAGATGAGATGTGCTCGTTCCTGTCCTGACTGGACCTGTTAAAATTTTACAGATGATTGCCCTGAGGACACATGCCCTACATTTTACTGAGGAGATGGCTTAGCTACCTATGGCCCCGACACTCGGGAGTGATCGGGATTTAGTCTAGTAGACTTGCATTTATTTTTATTTAGAGCTTGTTGTATAGAGATTTGAGACTTGAGATGTATTTGAGATTATTCAGATGTTATTATTATTTCAGTATTAGTTTTGTCTTCAAATTCTTAGTTACAATTATGTGTTATCTTATCGTGCTTAGACTGTGATTGAGATACACCTTATCTTATACTTGTCCTCCGTTCGGAGTTGATCATGATGAGTACATTATATACTGCATGAGTTGATGGTTAGTTAGAGACTTAGAACAGCGTTCTACCGCCGACACTGCGGCGTAGGCTGGGCGCTGTTACGTACTCGTACCCTCACAGTGGGTGCGGGTCGTGACATAAACCAAATAAATGATTTAGTTATTTTATTTATAGTGGTTAAATATTTATTCATTTAAAAGTTATTGTTATTAAATAAAAGTTTTGTTAGAAAATGGTACTATAAACTATGTATATTCCTCTTTTAAAATAATTTCTAGTCAAAATGGTTTATAAAGTGATTAATGTAATAAAAACTAATGTTGTGTAAAAAGGTTAATTTTGGTAGCGATATTTAATAATAAAATCTGAAAACCTTTATATTAACCTTGAACCAATATTTTGGGAAAAATATAGTTTTGCGTATTAAATATTATTTTTAATATTTAAAGACGATTCTAAGCAATTTGTGAAAATGACTAAAAATATATTTTACGAAAATCATTTTCGATTAAATATTTACTTTAACAAATAAATTCTATTTTAAAATGTTATTTTAAATAAAAACTATTTTCTTACGAAACTTACTAATTTTGAAAAAATTGCTTTAAAATATTTTCCTAATAATTATCACTTATGACGAAAACCAATATTGTTTCAAAACGGTTTTACGTCAATGTTAGATTTGTAATTAAACATATTTATGTACATATGACTTCGGTTAGGAACGCCCACCTATAGACTTGACCTAGTTTTTGTACCTTAGATATAGGGCGTAATTCTGGTTACTAAAACTGGCGTTACGATCTTATAGGTTCTGATTTGTAAAACCCTAGCGGTTACATTCTGGTTGCTGTCAAGTCAGGAAAATACTCTGAGACAAGTTTTCATATTTACTCCATACTTGTGTTTCCATTTTAATAATTAAATGTTATACAAACATTAATTACATGTAGTCTAGTTACACTGAATCACCGTGGTTCCCTCTCGGACTCTACGTAGGAAGATAGATGGCTGGATGGCTATCTTGACATGTCGGATTATTTCACTATTGACTCATTGACTTATTGCTTGGGGATTGCTTGGAGAGTAGTATAACGTCTGTGACCAAAGCCGAATATTGATCGTTTATTGCCTCGCGCTAACCCGTACCGCACAGGGGGTTCACCGTACCGTATACTATTCGTTTCGGCTGAAATGTTAGTATACATATTGCCTCACCAGCCTGTCACAAGCCCTATTATATACTCAAACGCTAGCCTAGTATTACATTATGCATGATATTGATCTTCTTCACACTTTCTAGTCGTATTTTACTATTTTTTTAAATATAAAATTATAATGTTTCATAAATGTCTCGCATTTTTTTCCATTTAGTTATTGTCTTAGAAATGCTAGTTGTGGATGAAGTATGTTACTTACTCCCTCCTGACTGGAGACCCAACATTTTTAGATGACTGTGACGAAGATGAGCTGCCCTACTGTACTTTCTACGGGACAGACTCGAGTCCCGCAGAGGCTGAATCAGGAACCCCAGAACCTTAGCTGTTGGAATAGCACTTTCCCTTTACTTTCAGTTTCATAATCAATTGTAATAAAATAAATATTGTTGTTGTTGTTAGTTATTTCTAGACTTTTTCAGTCAAATAAAATATTTTATTTCCGTTAGATCTTCTGTATGTTTGTGTTTCACTACTTGATACAGCTTAATACCGCTGTCTCACAACGGTGCAGGCTGGGCATGATCCGACTAGACCCAGATTATTTCGGACGGGTCGTGACACCTTCCCTTATTTTTGGTAGGATGTAAGAAAAATGTAAGTGATACACTTTCCTTTGTTTGGTATAGAAAGAAAGATGGAAGGAAGAAAAATAAAAATATAGACTTCCCCAATTATATCCTCAACTAATAATACTTATTACTATTTGACTTTATTTAACTATTTTAAATTTATATAATTCTTATATGGTATAATTGTAAATTATGATGAGCATTCACTTTTCTTTTTACTTTTCCTCCCACATTTGGATAGATTGATTTGCCTAGGTTATGAGGGAAAACTATTTCGTTCATGTTTTTCCATCTAGTTTTTCTTCTATACCAAACAAGAGAAAATATATCATTACTTCCCCTTTTTTCTCCTCTATTTTTCTTCTTTCCACTTTTCCCTCATACCAAACACCCCCGAAAAGTGGATGCTCATCTTAATTTACAATTATACCATATAAAAATTATATTATTTTTAAAATAGTTTAATATAGTCAAATGATAATAAATATTGTTAGTTGAGAATATAATTGGTAAAGACTATATTTTTGTTTTCTTTCTTTCCATTTTTTTCATACCAAACAAAGAAAAGTGTATCACTTCAATTTTTCTTTCATTCTACCAAACACAAAGGAAGAAAATAGTCTTTCCTTGCTATTTGGTTTTTACTTCCTTTTATTTTTACATCATTTCTATCAAACATAGCCTAAAGGATGAGAGTTCTTTCAGAAGCAGCTTCTGCTTTGAAAATTAAGTGTTAACAACTTTTTTTTCCTGATAATTGCACTTAAGGTTATGTTTGATTGTGCTTTTTTTCCATGGAAAATATTTCCATCACAAATTTTCCACCAATTGTACTGTTTGATAGCTTATATTTTCTATGGAATTATTTTCCAAAAAACTGTCATTTTCCATATTTTCATCTAAACTGGTGGAAAATGAAACTTGTCCAATCCATAGGAAAATATCATTTTCCATGAAAAATAACTATTTTTCGTGGAAAATAATGGCAATCAAAACCCAAATTAAGTTTTCCATGACTTTTTTTAATTCCATGGAATTATTTTTCTTGGAAAAAAAATCTAGGGAATTTTAAAAATTCCATGAAAAACTTAATTTGGGTGTTTGATTTCCATTATTTTCCACGAAAAATAGTTATTTTCCATGGAAAATGATATTTTCCTATGGGTTGGACAAGTTTTATTTTCCATCATTTTAGATTAAAATATGGAAAATGATAGTTTGTTTGGAAAATAATTCCATGGAAAATATAAGTTATCAAACGCTACAGTTATGAGTGAGCATATAACGGGTATGACCAGAATAAACCGACTCGAATCGACCCATTTTAGTTATCGGGTCGGTTTTTGTGCAAACGGGTCGACTATCGGTTCTGCAAATGGAGAGATACGGTTTACGGGTCGGCTATCGGTTCTGCAAATAGAGAGATACGGTTTACGGGTCGGCTATCAGTTTTGGGTTTCGGTTGTCAACCCGAACTGAAACCCGATAGGATAGGTGATATTACCAAATTACCCTCACTTAATATATATACCAAAGTTTAGCCCTAACCTTTCCCTCTCCTCATTTCTTCACTTCTCTCCGCCGCTCTTAGCATTTGAAGGCTGAGCGACCGACCGTTCTCCTTCTCCGGTTCAAACCCTAACCCTAAATTCCTCTCTCTTTTTGATCTCTCGACTCTCGAGTAGTTGAGTGTCGATCTCAGATCTGCTCACCCGGTCTTCCTCTCTGGTTGCTGAGGAGTACGACCCCTAGATCTGCTCCTAACCCTAACTTTTGTAAATTAAATTTCTAACCTAACTTTTGTAAGTTAATTTTCTAACGCTAACTATAGTTTATGACTTCGGATTTCTTCTCTTTGGTGTGGTTTAGATCTGTTGTTTGTTGTTTGTTGTTTCCTAGATCTGCTCCTAACTGACTTGTTAGTTCTGTTGCTTGCTATTTCCTTGCTGGATTTGTTGCTGACCTTTCAAAATTTTCGAAAGTTAGGTTAGGTGCGGATCTGTTGTTGACCTTTCGAAAGTTAGGGTTACTAATTTTCGAAAATTTTCAATTTACAGCTTCTGAGGATTGAGGAGTAATGCTGACTTTTGAGCACTTGCATTGCAGGTTCATATTTGGACTAATGGAGTATTGCTGACTTTTGAGCACTTGCATTGCAGTTATACATTTCTATTTTCTCTGAAGACTCTGCTAAGTGGCACTGTAAGTTTAAATATATACTTGTTCTATAATCGTATCATGTATGTAGGAAAATTGCTTACTGTTTGCGGGAAAAAAAGTAAAAAAAGAAGAAGGAAGAAGCATATAGCAATGCACTACTGTGATGCCTGGAAAAAGAAAAAAAGAGCTTAACTTGTTGATGTTTTGGCCAGTTTATATTCTGCAATGTGGAATGCGCTGCCTGTTTATACTATGTTTATGGTGTTGTTTATATTCTATAATGTGTTGCCTGTTTATATTCTGCAATGTGCTGCTTGTTTAAGTTTAACACTGCCACTGGCACTGCTGCCTGTTTAGATTAGTTGGGTTAACAGTTGGATTGTTTAATATTATGTGCAATAATTTTATATGAAGTTGTAAGCCATTTTGAGATGTTGGAACTGAATTTGTATAACTGTTGGAACATGGAAATTTGTATAAGATTAACTGGATTTGTATCATTGTTGGAACATGGAAATTTGTATAAGCTGGAATTGGATTTGTATATCTGTTATTTGTTAATGTTGCTGAAGTTTGTACATTCCATTTTTAGAGGCTGGAACTGGAAATTTGTATTATATAAGATGAATTTTTATGTGAAATTTGGTTTGTATATTCCATTTTAGAGGCTGGTTTTAGAGCTATGGACCAACAGGCCCTGCTGGAATTGGGTTTGTACGAAAAAAATTGAATATTTCAGCTTTGGGCCGGCCTTTTTTTCTGCCCATGATCCGAAATAACCGAATAAACCGACCGTTTGCATTTTCTGTTCGGTTTGGTTCGAGTTAATGTTCAAACGGTTCGGTTCGGCTTCCCTCTTGTCGGTTCGGTTTGTGGTTCGTTTTTCGTAAATATCGGTCCGGTTCAACCGAACTGACCGTTTTCTCACCCCTAGATACAATTGGTAGAAAATTTGTGATGGAAAATTTGTTCTGGAAAAAAGCCCAATCAAACACAGTTTGTAAATTATAATTTGGACCCTTGTATAATAATTATCAAGGCCCATAGCTACAAGGATTCTAGTATATAGTTGGATTTAGGGGTGAGCAAACGGTCCGTTCGGTCCAACCGAACTGATTGTTTGGAAAACCGAACAACAACCGAACCGACCAAATGACAGCCGAACCGAACTATTTCAAATTGAACCCAATCCAAACCGAACCGAATTTGAAATTTCGGTTCGGATCAGTTAATTCGGTCCATGGGCTTTCAAAAAAAAGTCCGGCCCAAATTTTCCAATTAGAGGAGACCGGTCAGCCCAAAGGTCAATAAAACCTACAGATAACAGCAAAAAAATTCATTAACTGAAAGAAAAATTGAACTTTCCATAACACCAAAAAATACAAATATTAGATAATAGAATGTTACTGCAGGCTGATACATGGGCTTCCCAACATAGCCAACACAAATAATAGCCAACACAAATGAACTTATACATGTACAATACAAAACTTAACTTCCCATAACAGCAAAATTGAACTTCCCATAACAGCACAAATTTGAACTTATACATGGGCTTCCCAACTTAGGCAACACAAATAATAGCCAACACAAATGAACTTATACATGTACAATACAAATTCTAAAGCCAAAATTTGCCCAACTTATACAACACAAATTTAGCCAACACAAATAATAGAATGTTCAAAGTTCCAACTTATACAATCCAGTCCAAGTTCTCAAAATGGCTTAAACTTGAACATATACTGTTATACATATGTAACATATCCAAAATGCAGTGTAGAAGGCCGTAGCTCCACGTCTGACGTCAAACCTTAAGACCTACATATAAAAATAACTAAAAAAGAGGGATAAGAAAATAGAGGCTCAGAATGGCTTGTCATGCATCCACTACCAGAATACAGTAAATTGGCGACGGAGGTTTAGCGACGAATTATGTCCGTCGCTAATAGCGATGGACAACCGATTAAATATCGACGGTTTGCCGTCGAAGCAGCCAATAATTTTTTAATTTTAAGTGCGAAACCCGGTCGCCAATGCATCGCTAAATCGTCAGAATTATAGCGACGAAAAAAATGTTGTCGCTAGGTCTTCGCACATTTATCAAAATTTAGCAAAAAATGTTGAAAAATATTAGCGCAAAATTTGACGACCGAGTAGCGACGGATACTCCGTCGGCCAACTAACGGGGGGTATAGCGACGGCTTTTCGATGGATATATTCGTCGCTAATCCGTCGCTAAATATCCAGTCCTAACTTAAAATGAACCGACGGGGGAAAACTTTTCATTCCACCCAAAATTTTCTCACATCTCTCTTTCTCTCTCTTGTGCAGGTCTCTCTCTCTCACTCAAGTATCCCCCTCCGTCTCTCTCTATCTCTCTCTCTCGAGGTGGGGGTCAACGGTGATGGGGTCAGCGGTGGTGAGGGTCGCGGGGGGGGGGGGGGGGGGGGGGGTAGGTGAGCGGAGGGGGAGCGGGGGTGTGGGTCTGCGGGTGGGGGTCGGCATTGGTAGGGGTGGGGGTCGCGGAGGGAGGGTAGGGGAGCGGAGGGGGCCGGTGGTGTTGGTCTGCGTGTGGGGGACGGTGGTGGTGGGGGTGGGGGTCGCGGGGGGTGTGGGGTCGAGAAGTGGAGGGGGCCGGGGGTGTGGGTCTGCGGGTGGTGGTCGGCGGTAGTGGGGGTGGGGGTCACGGGGGGGGAGGTTAGAATAGCGGAGGAGGGCCGAGGGTGGGGGTCTACTGGTGGGGGTCGGCGGTGGGGGGAGTAGGGCAACGGAGGGGGGCAGGGGTCTTACTGGTCGGGGGGGATGAGGAGGGATGGGGGTGCTGGGGGTAGCAATCATCCGAATAAAACTCGTATTATACGCAAATGTTTCTGTATATGTACTCGAATTTAGTGTAGTTTAATCCACACACATGAGAGACGGAAGGATGGGAGCTTCGTCGACGAGAGGGTCAAGGAGACTGATGTAAGTACTTACGTTTATGAGATTTATGTTGGAATTATATGTATTCAGACTATTACTTAGGTAAACTTAAGATTCAGACTATAACTTAGGTAAACTTAGGATTCAGACTATAACTTAGGAAAACATAATATTTATATTATAACTTAGGAAAAACTCATAGTAAAAACATATTCATTTGATAGGCTGTGTATCGTGAGGCCTTTAGACGGGTTCAGCCATCTGCTGTCGAGGATGTCGGCGAAACGACGCCCGCCCCGGCGGCCTCTTCTATGGCCACTCGCAACGACGACATGTTCGTAGATACCCTCTGCATATTTAGGAAATGGCTCCTCTACGGATGCGGCTCCCTGGCGTCGTTGCAGGCGTCGATTCCGAGATTTCCACCGCCCCCGCCTCCTCCCACGACCCCGGCAGGTGATGATGTGAGGACAAAGCTTGGGAATCTGACCGAGGCGGTGTCGTCCTTACGGGGGCATATAACCACGTACTATCTGTGTCCTTCTACTACTTTCGGTTCTTCCGTTCCCGGTCCATCTGCTCCCGGTTCATCTGCTCCTGGTCCGTCTGCTCCCGGTTCTTCTGCTCCCGGTCCGTCTACTGCTGCTCCCGATCCTTCTTCCGTTGGGCGCCTTTATTTTGATCCTGCTGCCCCTCTGGTACCGCCTACTGATGTGACGATACTCCATGACATGATGTCGCCAGAGCAGCTATGCCAACTTCCAGACCATGTCTTTGATACCCTGCCAGCATACATGGTGGAGGAGTATTATCGTCGGGCACAGCAGGGAGTACTACCAGCGGACGATCCAACTCCTCCTCCTCATTGATGTATTGTATTTGAATGGTTTGAAATATTTTTAAATGTTAAATATTTGTGAATTTCGGATATTATCACTCGGATATTTGTTTTTGATGAATGTTTGGACATTGGTTAAATAATGGTGGTAAGTTTTGGATAATGGTGGTAAGTTTTGGATAATGGTTTTAAATAATGGATATTTGTATATTGGTGTGTGTTGTATGTTGGTTTGTGTGATGTATTTTTGATGGATATTTGTATATTGGTGTGTGATGTATATTGGTTTGTGTGATGTATGATGCATATTATGATGTTTCGATGTTTCGGATGTTGTGTGAATAGGGAATGCTCTATTTTATGTAAAAAAATTCAAACAAATTCTATTTAGCGACGGACTAGCGACTACAAAGCGACGGATAGCGACTACAAAGCGACGGAATATCCGTCGCTAACTGGAGAATTTCCAGTTATTGATGGATGGCGACTACTAAGCGACGGAATATCCGTCACTAGCTTGAGAATTTTCAGTTAGCGACGGATGGCGACTACCAAGCGACGGATTATCCGTCGACAAGGTTCTGGAAATATGAAAGATTTCCAGAAGCTAAGAGACGGATTAGTCGTTGCCAATTTGTCGCTGGTATTCGGTAAGTATTTAGCGACGGATGATTCCTCGCCAAAGTCGCGACTAATTGGGGACAACCTAGCGACAATGTACGACGTATTAGCGACGGATTATCCGTTGCCAAGGTTCTAAAAACATGAAAATTTTCCAAAACCGAAGCGACGGATACCCGGCCGCTAATCCGTCGCAAATCCGTCGACCATTAGAGACTATTCGCGATGGATTAGCGACAGATTTTATGTATCAGAAACTCTCTGATATGTGTTTATCGACACATTGTCGACGTATTTTCGACGGACATGTCCGTCGGTAAAGTAGTAGTACCACTAACTTCATGATACTTGATTTGACGAAAAACCGTCGGCCAGTCATCGCTAATTGTACGAATCTTGCTGACGGTAATCCGTCACTAAGTCGTCGAATGGCGACAACTTAGCGACGGATATTTTTAGTGAAGGGTTGTTTCCCGACGGATTTTTTCGACCAAAATCTGTCGGCGGCCCGTCGCTAAATCCAATTACCGACGGAGTAGCGACGGATATGGTCGTCACTAAACCGTTAGATTTTGGTAGTGATCATGAAAGATGCAGTGTAGTATACATGTTACCATATCTCATGCCAAATCAGCATCGCCAATTCTTATAAAAATATTAGTAAAATTTAAATGTATTAAACAAACTTGTGAACTTTCCAAAATAAACAGTCCTACTCCAGGACTCCTAAGTCTTTTTATGCTCAGATTAATGGGATAAACTGTGACTAATAGAAGAAATTAATGGGATAAATTAAATGTCAGACTAATAGAAGAAAATTTTATACCACTGACAGTCTGACACTGAGAATTGAGAAATAGAATGTCAGAACGAGTATATAGTTCACTTAGTCCAGTTCATAAATCTGTCAAGGAAAAATACAACAAAATAAATCATCATGACTAAAACATTAGAAATTAATCTAAATAAAAACAAACTCATCCGCAAAATATAAATTAATTGGAAAATAAAACTTACAGAGCTAGAGATTAGGGTTTGGAAGAGGAAAACCCTTGTCCGGGACACCAACAGAGCCACAAATCTAAAGATTAGGGTTTGGAAGAGAAAAACCCTTGTCCGGGACACCAACAGATGAACAGAGCCACAAATCTAGAGATTAGGATTTGTCACTGAGAGAAAACCCTTGTCTCCGACCGTTTACTCACCCTGAGGA
This sequence comes from Iris pallida, assembly GCA_029216955.1. NCBI lineage: Eukaryota > Viridiplantae > Streptophyta > Magnoliopsida > Asparagales > Iridaceae > Iris > Iris pallida. The sequence continues at coordinate 16,784,818 of JANAVB010005397.1, forward strand.
GCTTAGATAGTTAGATCTAGATATTAGGGTTTGGGAGAGGACAACCCTTGTCTCTCTGGAAATGGATGTAGATCACCGGAGTAGGAGGGAGCTGCAGAGCGGGAGGGAGCAGCAGAGTGCCGGAGTGGGAGGAGGCAGCGGAGCGGCTCTGGCTCAGCGGCGGAAGAGAAAAGTCTGAGAAAGTGAAGAATAGAAGAGAGAGAAACTTAGGTTTTTTTAACTTTTATATAGTGTGGGGGGGTAAACTGGTAATTGTATAGGCTAAAATCGGTTTTCGGTTCGGGTCGGCCCACAAAACCCAAAACTGTAATCCGACCCGAAACCCGAACATCCTAAAACCCAGACCCGAATTTCAAATTGGATTACAAAAAAACTGAACCGAATGTTCGGTTTGGTTCGGTCGAATTTTCCGGTTTAAACCGTTATATGCTCACCCTAGTTGGATTGATAGTGCTAGCTATACTGATTGGGCCAGTATACCTCCATTTAAATGGGCTACTTAAGCGTAGTGATCAATGTTCCTTAATTTCCACTAAAAGAACAACAACAAGAAAATTAATAGTAACGAAAGAAACTGACTTTTCTTTGAATTTTCAATTTTGTACTCATGTGTCTTTCAATCAAAACGAAAAAAGGGGGCGACATGCATGCGAAATAATAGGATTGAACAATCAGTTGAATGGGATGGTTAGCAACCCTTCTGACTGCCCAATCACTTCCAAAATATTGTCATTTAGCGACAGAAATATCCGTCGCTAAATACGATATTTTCGTCGCTAATGTAAATTATCGACGGATTACCGACCGAAATGGAACGTCGATAACAATAACGTCACTATGACAAATACGTCGATAATCTGTCGCCATAGCGACGGTTTAGCGACGAAAATATCGACTTAATATAGCGACGGATTAGCAACGAAAATAAACCGTTGGCAAACACAGGTACAACTTAGCAACAGAATACCGACATAACTTTGTGAGCCAAAAACCCAAATTTTCCAGAAGCTTAGCAACGAAAATTTCAGTCGCTGGCTCGTCTGATACGCTTATGGTATCAGACAAAACGTTAGCGGCAAATATTTTCGTCGCTAGTTCATCGCTATCGTATAGGAATTCGTATGAGTATCGATATCAAAATTGGTATCAGACCATTCCTATGAGTATCAATATCGAAATCGGTAATATCGACCATTCCTATGTGTATCGATATCAAAATTGGTATCAGACCATTCCTATGAGTATCTATATTGAAATTGGTATCATACCATTCCTATGAGTATCGAGAAGGAATCTAGAGAGAGAGAGGGGGGTGTGTGTGTTTGTACGTATACTTGAATGAGCTCCATGAGGAAGTGGACATCCTTGGTGTAGAGCTCCATAAGGATTGAATAAAGAAGATATTTTGAATATGAAGTTCTGCATCACGTTTGGTTCTTATTAGTATCGACTGTATCGGATTATAGTATCGGCCTATCGGTTCGGTATTGGTCATATCAGATTGGTATTGGAATCAGATATCTTATCGGTATCAGCCGTATCCTTATACCGTATCATATCGGTATTGGCCTAATTATCGAAATTGGCCTAATTATCGATATTGAAATCGGTATCATACCATTCCTATGAGTTTCAATATTGAAATCAGTATTAGACCATTCCTATGAGTATCAATATCGAAATTGGTATCAGACCATTCCTATGAGTATCGATATCGAAATCGGTAATATCGACCATTCTTATGAGTATCGATATCGAAATTGTTATCGGACCATTCCTATGAGTATCGATATCGAAATTGGTAATATTGAAATTGGTATCATACCATTCCTATGAGTATCGAGAAAAAATCTAGAGAGAGATGGGGGGTGTGTGTTTATACGTATACTTGAATAAGCTCCATGAGGAAGTGGACAACCTTGGTGTAGAGCTCCATGAAGAATTAATAAAAAAGATGTTTTGAATATGAAGGCTTCACGTTTGGTTCTTATTAGTATCGACCGTAACAGATTAGTATCGGCCTATCGGGTCGGTATTGGCCGTATCGAATTGGTATTGGTGTCACGACCCGCATCCAGTGTAGGGGCACGAGAAGTGGGTACGTCCAGCCTATGCTGCAGTATTGGCGGTAGAACGCTGTTCTAGGTCACTATCACAAACTAAATACAATATGATATACTCTCCGAACGGAGGACAAATCACAGAAGGTACAGTTCAATCACAATCTAAAGATAGAAATAGCACGATATGATAGATGTGAAATCTCAAAAGAGAACATACAAACAGAAGGAAAGTCTGTCTAAACGACACTACATCACAAACATCCAGAAATAATACAACTCTAAAGTCAATACAAATAACATAATGAAAATAAGATAAAGCCTAGCTAATCTAGTCTAAGCAGTAGGGATGATGGCCTCAGCTAGAGCTGGATCATCCTGTGGGTCCAACTCATAGGTGTCGTCTAGATGGGCTCCATAATAGGTTGGGCAGAAGTCCTCAGTATCATCTGTAATATTTTTAACAGGTCCAATCAGGACAGGAGCAAGCACAATACATCTCACGCAGTTCATATCGTGGCAGAAAATATAACGCATGCAAAAGAGTAAGATACATGAACGTTAAGAAGATGTACATGAAAATGAGATATATTTGTAAACTGGAAATATATACATGATAAGTAAGAACTGTAAGTGACTAGTAATTTAGAGCATAATATCATTATGTAAACAGGTTAGGTTATACAATAAAATGGGACTCCATTATACGTGAGGGCACAATGGACATATACAATATTTTATACAATAGGAGATTTGATCACATAACCATTTCCTACTCACCATTCCCAATCAATACACAAGGATCCATTCAAGTTACGTTACCTATACAATAGTTTTTCCATGAGACTCATGTGATCATGAGAGTACAAGATACACAATGAGTATACATGAATAGGAGTGTACAACAAATACAATATGTTCATGAAATGCACATCACAATATGTATTTGATGAATACAAGGGGGATAACATCGCAAGAGAAGATCTATATAGTACCAATCCGTGATAACAATCGTGACAGCATCAAGTAAAGTGATCTAGAGCAAGAATATAAGTTCTGACAAGTATAAAACGATCAAAGAATGTACTTGCCTGAGATCCTGAGTAACTGTGAAAATAGATGTCTGAACTGATATAAATGAGTCCTAAATAGAGAAGATGTATCCAATGATGTAATAAATGAAATTGACAATGCATTCTACATGATTCTAAGTCAATCTAGGTCAAAGTCAACACTGGTCAACTATACATTCAAACTAGGTCAACTCTAGTCAACTATGGTGAAACTAGCTAGGGTTTGGTCAACAAGGTCAAATTAGTCTAACTTAGACATTTCTAGGTCTAAACCAAGCTAAGCCTAACAACATACAAGTAACCAAGTACCATTGCTATTCTAACACATAGCCTAAGCAATAGTACATAGCCAAAATCAAGGCACACTAACTTAGTCCATTCTAGGTCTAAACAAGTCAAGGCTAAGACAAACAAGCTACAAAACATAGCCTAAGGTCACATGCTAAACCAAGACACAAGCTAACCACATAGCCTAACACAAGGTCTAAAACAAAGCACACACAAACTAAGTTATATATATAGTACATATACATATATATATATGTTTCACATTCACATTCATATATATATATATATATATATATATATATATATATATATATATATATATATATATATATATATATATATATATATATATATATATATATATATATATATCACATGCTAAACCAAGACACAAGCTAACCACATAGCCTAACACAAGGTCTAAAACAAAGCACACACAAACTAAGTTATATATATAGTACATATACATATATATGTTTCACATTCACATTCATATATATATATATATATATATATATATATATATATATATATATATATATAGAAAATATATATATATATATATATATAGGGAAGCTATGCATAAAGGCACTAATATACAAATATACATACATAGAGAGAAAGGGGGGAGTGTCAATATGTGAAATAAAGAGTCAAAGGCAGTGGGTGTGTGTGTGTGTGTCCTGTTCTGGACAGCATGGTGTGTGTGTTAGGCAAGTGAATCTCATATTATCATAACATCCAACACATTTCATATTGCAGGTTATAAACCAAATGGAAATCTCAAGTTATACCAAATGGAAATCTCATGTTATACCAAATGGAAATCTCTGGTTCCATAAGGTTCAAACTCAGGTTCCATAAATGTGAATGACTTAAACTCAAAATTACTAATTCTCAGATTTTGAAGAAAGTGTAGCTTTACTTATAGCAACTCAGTTTTCAAAAGCCCAAACTCAGGTTTTATGCTTCGAGTATCAGTAGGTTACATTTCAGGAGTTTGATCCCAAACAGTGAGCAATTACATATATTAAACATAAACCAACCTAAATCTCATATCAACTAGTTAACATATGATATAAAGCATTACAAATCCAAAATCCAAAATCAGGTATAAACTCAAACCCGAACTTTCAGGTTCAAGTATCAGTCTCTGTTCGAATTTATCAAATAGAACACAAAACTCAAATAGAACCCCAAATCAGGGTGATCAGAGTGTGTCCCACATGTACACGTGTCATAGGGGTCTATTCTTATCTAGAAAACTAGACACGAAGGTGTCCAAACAACTCAAAATCGAAACATCGGTCCATTGTTTCAGTTTCCTCGTACGGCCATGTCAGTGAGAAAATGACACGACACAAAGCACAATACGACACGTGTTCACATCCACACGTAGAGTAGGGGTAGGGTGTCACGACCCGCACCCTAGGGTTAGGGCACGAGAACGTAACAACGCCCAGCCTACGCCGCAGTGTCGGCGGTAGAATGCTGTCCTAGGTCTTAATGCATCTAATAGTATAAGACTAAACAGTTTACACTACAAAAAATTGACCTTTTGGGACGACATTATTTGATACACAATTTTTATGAGTCCTAAATAATATTATTTGGGACACAAAGTAATATCATTTAGGACGCATTGTTTTTCGACCCTGATAATATTTACTTATTTTGGACTGACCTTTCTGTCCGTCCCAAATAGAATTTCAGCCTGTCCCAAATAGTTTGGCGGAAAATGAAAAAACACCTGGGTAATTTTTTGGTCAAATTTTGAATTTAGGATTAACTATTGGATTATAAGTCAATATTTGGATTTTAGTTTAGTATTTTACTTGGCATAAATTATAATACAAAATCCCTCTTCTCTTCAACTCCTCCTCCTCCTCCTCCTCCACCTCCTTTCATGGCCTCCACCTACTCCATCTTGCTCTCGAGATCCTCCACAACCCTAACTTTCACGAGGCCTCGGTGCCTTCGATCTTTACCATGCGACAACTTCGATCTCCCCTATTTGAAGAAGAAGGTATGACCACTTTGATTTCTTCTTTATACATCGATTTTTTTGCCCATATTATGGAAGAAATTAAGTTTTCTAAGGGAAGGAATTTAGGTTTTTTGGTCAAAAATAATTGGGGGTTTTGCAGTGGACCTTTGGAGCTTTTCTTTTTTGTATTTTTTCTTTAGGACTTTTTTGAACTTTTTTGCAGTGGAATTAGGGTTTTGTTTTCAACGCCTCGAGAGATCAAAATTCTAGTGTTTGGAGGGAGATCTCGCAATGGATTGGGGAAACGTAACGACGGAAGATCTGGTCGACGCTCTTCGAGAGTTGGATTGGTCGTCTCGTCCCATCAGCGAGTTCTTCTATAGGTTCACCATCCCTAGATCTTACTCCAAATGGAACTCCCGATTGAAGTGCAATATTTACTAGTCCGATTTTGACCATTTTTCTTATTTTGCAACCTTATGTCGTTGTCAATGGCAACGTGGACGAGCACCGACGACCTCCAGTGGAGAGGCGCTGCCCACAAACCAAGAGGCTTTCAATTTCATGGTCCCTCCCCAATCAGGCTACACTGTCTCTCTCCTTTGAACAAGAGGTATTTTTTATACTCTCGTCAAAACTCTGCACGGTACATGTTTGATTTTATGCTTTTTAGTTTTAAATATGTGATCTAGTGCTTGGCATTTCTAAGTTAAAATGGAGAAGTACCTATCCTATGGGGAGCCTGCATATGCAAATTATTTCAGTGACGAGAACGCCAATAGCCTACGGGGAGCCTGTATACGGAAATATAAGGTAATTTAGTTCTACTTTTCCGTTTTGATATTTTTACTGATAAAGAGAAGGTTTTTCTTCAATTCAAGTTAGTTTTCAGCTATGTAATATGTTTATATGCATTAGTTTCAAGTGAAGATGTGATGGATGTAATGAGAGACTAGACGCAAGTTTATATCTATATATATTTGTTGATAAAGTTTAAAGGTTGATAATAAATGTGGTAGCATGGTTCATCTTTGGCAACAATGGCAATGGCAAGTGAAGAGTTTCGCTTCTTGTTGGTAACTGGTCTCTTGCTACTAGTTATTGAATTCTCCTTTTATTCACAGATCTTTTGCATGCCATTACTTCCATTGAAAGAAGACTGTAGGTGCATGTGGATATCATGATGAGTTACATACAATATTGAAGGTCGCAATATGAGGTGTGTGTGAATAAACAAAGGTGCTCTATCCTGAGCATGTGCATGAGGAGTTTAGTAAAAGCTATCAGTATAGGGTACTTAAAAATGTTGAACTTCATGAATGTTACCCCATTCTTTCCTCTGATGAAAGACACCATTTTGTTTTATCCCGTTTTTTGTTTATTTTTAGTTAGGACTTCTTTTTTATTATTTTTAACTGATGATATCATGATACTTTAGACATCTGAATGTTCTAAAGTGCTAGAGCATTTAGTAAGCTTAGGTGTGAAGCAAAATGCAACAATTTATGCATTGCTTGTTAAAGCCCGTCTTGTCAATCGGGACAAGAAAGCTGGTCTCTCTGTAATTGATGATATGGTATGTAATTTCACTCGGTTCAAACCAACTATTGAATGTCCATCTGTCTACACCAATACCATAAAGGTTGTAGTTGTCGCTACTAATTGGAAAAAAGTGATATTTACTCTTTGTAAATTAGTTACATCTTGTCTAGCATTCATCATCATAATATGAATATTGTTCACATGCATCTAGATATATGGTCTCAAATGTCAGATAAATACGTTCTTATGATAAGAACTAGCTTTCTGTGAAACTGGTGAGTGATATTAGATGCTAATCTTATTAATTTTGAGTTGCCAGGTTAATTTGAATTGGGTAATTCTAAAATTGTTACCATAATATGCCCGATCTCGAGGATTGCATTGTAACATTGTAATGCATTAGGAATTCCTACATCTACATTTCTACACAACTTTTAAATTTATGTTGTTATAGATATTTCCCCATTGTATATATCATTAAGCCATCATGATGTATTGTTATAGATAACCCGTTGTGAGTTTTAGTGGTGGATGGGTGGGAGTAGAGCTAGTATAGATAGTCCTACATCAGTTGTGAGAATGATTATCCCTGATTGTACTTGTATATATATCCAAGGTTATTGTACCTAACAGATCATTTGTTACATCATTTAACAAGCACCATGTGAAATAATTTATATACTTAAGGTTTTCTTTATAGTTTATACATGTTCCAAATGTCTGATCTCCTAGGTTGCATAGACACAGACACGATACTCGACCAAAATACGACATGTTTAGAAAAATTAGGATATGGGTAAGGTACGAATACGGTACTATATAGATGAAAACATATTTATAAGCATATTTTTCACATTAGGATCTCAATAATATTTATTTTTGTGCATCTTTTAGGTAATAAATTGGTTTAAAAAGTTCTAGAAAAGATGTGATACAAAGAAACGTTGCATTCTCATATCTCAATTATGTTGCACCACGACAATGCATATTCACTTTCAAGTTTCAACCATGTTTGGATCTTTCTGGAGCTTAAAAATGGGGTGAACTTTATTTGGCATGAGTATCGAGCAACTATCATTAGGATATGGACACAGACGTGGACAAGGATTCTTTCCTCTCAGGGAGTACTCGTGCAATATAGATGATCTATCATCATTATTTTTTCTCCTTTATTGAACATATTGTATTTTGCTTCCACATTCTATTTGTGAATAGGATATGGTATGGAGAATTGAATATAATCAGATGGTTGTTTGGTTGCCTCTATAGAAGTCTGATTCTCCTTTCTAAAATATTTCCAGCAGTAACTTTATATTGTTTGTATCTTAGAATTTACCGTTTTCAACTCCTCACTTCTTCATCAAGTTGTTATTTCTAGCTCTTTCCCTCTGATGGATCACTGTCCCTTTATTTAATGCGTTATCTGAACATTATTCTATGTGATTATGCTAATAATAGTTTTCATTATTGTTTAATAAGGTGTCGCAGAATAAATTATGGATTTTCATATGCTACTTCACTGCTTGTAACATGGGCAAATATGAATTTCCTTATGTTACAACATGACAAACTGCATTCTCTTATTCGTTGTGTAATCATTTCACTGCAATAGTCTAAAGGAAGAGTGTAATTTAGGTCTTTGCAGCTATATAAGTTGTTTGCTTCTATTGATGGTGGATCATGATTTCAATTACCTAATGTTGTGAAGTTGGCAGAGTTGAAATTAGAAAACGACTGGTGTAGCCATATGTCATGGGCAAATATGAATTTCCTTATGTTACAACATGACAAACTGCATTCTCTTATTCGTTGTGTGTAATCATTTCACTGCAATAGTCGAAAGGAAGATTGTAATTTAGGTCTTTGCAGCTATATAAGTTGTTTGCTTCTATTGATGGTGGATCATGATTTCAATTACCTAATGTTGTGAAGTTGGCAGAGTTGAAATTAAAAAATGACTGGTGTAGCCATATGATTTTTTTTATTTTTTATTTATCAATGTGGAATTCCGATATCTAATGTGTTTATTGATGCAGGGTTCATTGCAATGTATGCTACTCTTGCAAGCCGAGATGTGGTACGTGTGGTCTCTTTTTTTCTTTTCTTTACAATCTTGGTTAGAGTTTTTTAAACCATGTACTTCTGGTTCTGGATCTTTGTTCTTGTTGTTCAGAGCAGATATTTCTTTATTAGAAAATACCTAATTAGAGTTTCTGGTGTTTTCCTTCTGCTATTTTCTATAGGACTGTTGCTTGATTCCTGAATCACCCTTTTATCTGGACGGGAAGGGTGGACTCCTTGAATTTGTAGAAAAGCGCCTTAAAGAGAATGGCCACATGGTTATCGTTGTTGTTGAGGGTGCAGGGCAAGAGCTTATTGCTGAAAGCATACGGTCCATGAACAATGAAGATGCTTCAGGAAATAAGCTACTCCTAGATGTTGGGCTATGGTTATCACAAAGGATAAAGGTATACATGTGAACCATGTTGTCTATACAAGAAGTAAGAATGTGCTTGCTCCCTATAATTGTGGAATAACTACTAGTTCTTTGCCTGTCAATGCTTTCCAATTGGTTAAAAAAATACATTCAAATTCATCATATAAATCTGTTTCCATCTTTTTTTGCTCGAAGGTTTGAGCCTTGCACATTATGTACTCTCTAAGAATTCTGTTCATTATGTTTTGAGAAGTCCTACTTAATCTTATAGTGATCCTGTTCTCCCCTAGTTAACTAGCCTTTCTAGGAAGATAATAAGGCAGACTTCCACTTTTATGTTTTACATTGGGAGAAATAGATTTAGTGGTTTCTTCATATTCTTACTTTTCCTGATCTTACAGGATCACTTCAGAAGGACAGAGAAAATGACTATAAATCTCAAATATATAGGTCAGTTTTTAAGTGAATCTTCAGTTTCTTGTTGAACCGACTTCAATAGAAATTATTAATCACGTGATGTGTCCCAACTACAGATCCAACATACATGATTCGTGCAATTCCAAGCAATGCCTCTGATAATGTCTACTGCACTTTGCTTGCTCATAGTGCCATCCATGGTGCAATGGCAGGGTACACGGGGTTCACTGTTGGACTTGTTAATGGAAGGCATGCTTATATACCTGTTAGCGATTCTCTCGAGGACAGCCATCTGCTGTCGTGTAACTCCTTCACAGAAGACTGCTCCAAAGAAGGCTGCAGATGGTGCGTTTGACATGCACATGCGGCTATCGACGTGATGTAAACTTTCATTTTGTAAACAATGGGATATGAATTTTATGTTATGGGGGAAAGATTCGACGTGATGTAAACTTTTGTTTTATTTTGTAAACAGTTGGATATGACTTTTAAATGTTTTATAAAAATTTCTTGTCTTAATGTTGCAGCTACCATAATACATTTGCGATTAAATAGTTCTGTGTGATTTTTGTTCTATATAAAATTTAATTGTATATTTCATATATAAATAGGAGGAGGATTAAGTTTTTGGGACGTATTTTTTGGGACAGATTTATAAACTGTCCTGCAGAATTTGTAATTTTGAAACCTTTTGGGACGGGAGTTTAACAGTCCTTTATAAGTATTTGGGACGGCAAATATCCGTCATTTAACTTTTTGCCACGCCACCCTAATAAGACCACCCATTGCCGTCCTAAAGACCGTCCCAAATAGTAGTTGGGACGGTAAACCTATTTATTATGACGTTTTTTTGTTGTCCCAAAAGGTCACTTTTTTTGTAGTGTTATACACCCCGAATGGGGGTGACATAGCAGAATGTAAACTCAATCACATCTAAGGTAGAACATAAAGGAAGATAGATAAAACATGAAATCGAAAAGAGATACAACAGATAGAAGTCTAAGTGTCTAAGGTACAAACTCAGAATACATCTCAAAGCTCAAATGCAGTAATCCATAAAATAAATACAACTCCAGACAACTGAGAATAGCTAAATAAACAACCTCTAATGTCTCTTCTAGGCTAGCAGGCAAATCTCCAAGCTATCTGTAAAATTTCTCAACGTATCATGTCAGGAAAATGAGCAAGTACAAACACCAACAGCAGTTCCATATGAATTGAGAAATACTATAAGAGACAGTAATAATGAGATACAAGACAAAGAATATAGGCGACTTGGGAACCATTTGAAAGCCGAGTTACAACCCTTAAACCAAACAAGGACCGGGGTTGTAACCCTTCTTTCGAACAGAACCTAGTCCCATCATCATGGTACAGTATAAAAGGCAGGTAGAGCATATAAAAAATGAATCATAGCATGGTGAAAGTACAGTAAGTAAAGGTGAACTGGAATGTAAGATATGACAACAAATAAATAAAAAGTGATTTAAACTATTAGGGCGAAATGTGATCGGCTGGGAAACACGGAAAGGTTATCCACTTGGCCCGGCAATCACACGAAAATCTCTGGAAAGGGTCATGCCGGCCAACCTGGATAACCGGCACGGAGTATCTGCTACACCCTACGTGAGGTGAGGGTGGCGCTAGCAATATATAGTAACACACGGAGGCTTTGATCACATAACCCCTAATAATTCCCCTCTATCCCCCGAATAGTATCACGGATCCGGACATGGCACGTCATGACACAGGGTTCGAGAGCAGGGGGCCAGCCCACACCCAAATCAATGTCTATACAAGTACAGGAACACGAAAATATCTCATACCCATATACCAAGAAAGTCCAAGAATAACATCTCATGACAGGATCCGACGTACACTAGTCCGTGAACCGTCGTGTCGAAAATCAAGTAAAATACTACGACTGAATCGGATATAGTAGATATCAAGACAATGAAAACTATCAGTGAATGTACTCGCCTGCGGTCCTGAGCTGATAAGTATAGAGGGTCCAACTGAAGCCACAGAGTCCTATTTAAAGCAACACAGGTTACAAGGTGTCTGGCTCCTAATTAGAACAGCACAAATCACAACATGTCCAGAAGGGTAATATAAAGTACTACAATGCATTCTACATGAATCTAGGTCAACTAGGCCAAAGTCAACCCTTGGTCAACTCTGGTCAACTGCACTAGTCAAACTAGGTCAAACTAGGTCATGTCCTAACCCAGCAAGTCTTACTAGGCCTAACCAAGACTATCCTAGCAAGCACACATCAATACAAGGCTATACAATCCAACATACACCCGACTCTATATAGCATGCAATTATTCAATACTCAAATAGGCAAGAATTCATATTAGATATACACTAGGTAATCTATTACTTTAAGCTATACATGTCTACACATATATACACATGAATATATTGGTATTCAACATTAGGTCTATAATCATGACATTTCAATGGCTATATAAACTTATATATTACAATACAATATGCTACCATATATATAATATACATACATAGCTAAGTTAACTATATTCATAAATACTTATTTAAGAGGTTATGTTTGTGTATGTGAACATGGCAAAGGGGCAAATGAGGGTTAAATGGGCATACATAGTGTATACATATCAAAGAGTGTCAAAGTGTAAGTGAACAAAGTGTCAAGTGTGATAGTGTCAACATAGTGTAAGGGGTACATGAGGTAATATAGAATTTGTGTTAACATAGAACATTACATCTCATTAACTTGTATATTGCATACATTACATCTATTATTACATTATATTCATGCTTGCATTCATTCATCATTCATTTATTCTCTTGCACTACTATATGCACCATACATTACATACTATGGAACCTACATATTCATTACAAGCCATACTTATACATGCTTACATTAGATAGGATACTTACACCTCATACATCATTTATTTAACCATTTACTCATACTTGCATTCTCTATTTAGTTACATAATGTATATACATTAACATGGATTAAAATCAAATAGAATATTATATTACACACAAGGGTGCACAAAATGCATATGCCGAATAGTAACTCCTACTAATAATCAATACTGTACCAACTCAGCATGAATTAAATTTTAGGATTAAAGTATGTTATAGATCTTAGCTTTCTGAAACTTCAAACGGATCGCGTTTTCGTTTCCGGAAACTCCCGGAATCGCGAAAACATCGAGAACGCGTTTGTCTTTCGTACAGCTGACACTCAAATAATTCTCCAGAAAGTTACAGAAAGAATTAGGCCTATTAATACATGTTTTTGGAAAGCTAACTTCAATACGCTTCTTTTAAAAAAAATGGGAGATTAAACCGAGCTTTGAGCTAGAAGTTATGACATTTCTAATTTTGGGCTGAAATTAAAAACGTGGATAAAAATCTTGACGGATTTAAATAGTTTGAGCCAAAAGAATACACAATATATATCCTAATTATCCACAACAATAATAGCAATAATAATATGAGGAACCACACTGACAAACTTGATTATATAATCATCATGAACCATTTATTACATATATAAATATAGATACACTCTCATTACAATATATATATATATATATAAATCTATATATGTAACATGAACACATCCACAACACAAAGGACACTCCTATGACCTCCAAATGGACACAAAATGGACACAAATGGAGATACAACCGTGGGGGTCATTCCTATGGGTTCAAAATAGACCTATATGCATGAGGAATTGAAAAGGAGAAGGGATTTATACCTCCCGGTAGATCGAATCGAAGAAAAGCCTTCCCGGAGCGACACCGACACGTAGAGATTCCAAAAGGACACGAACGAGCTCCGAATTCTCCCAAACTTGGCTAGCTCCTCCCTTTCATGGAGTAGAGGAGAAAAGAAGAAGATTTGGTGGAAAAAGGAGTTGATTTGGTAGAGAAATGATAGGGATTTGCTCTCTAGAAATTTGGGGAAGAACAAGAGAGAGAAAAATAGATGGATAATGACAAATGGGAGGCTCAACCCTATCCTTATTGTGGCTGGCCATAAAGGTGGTTTTGTCCTATTAGGAAAAGTCCAAAAGCCCCTTTTCTAGTCTATTTACTAATACATTGGTAAGGGGTTAAGTCGGGGGTAGTTTGGTCAATCCTAAAACACTAATCCATATTAATACTAACCAAAATAATTAGTCTAGTCACTAACTAAAATTAACATCATGTGGACTAAAATTAATATTATGTGGGCCATGCCTAACTAGTGTGTGGGCCCGCTAGAGTCAAAACTACCCCGGGTCCCCGATACAAGTCGGAATGAGTTAAAATTCGAACCCGACTCAAATAACCCCAAAACAATATCATAAATAATAAAATAAATTTCAACCCCAAAATAATATCATAAATAATAAATTAAATTTTAAAAATATTCAAAAATGTAAAATGACAAAAATACCCCTGTTTTTGAAAACTAGGGGTGACAAATCTATCCACCTTAAAAAAAATTTGTCCTCGAAATTAAAACAAAGCAATCAAAGCAATCACAGGAAACACATGCAGAAAACAATCTTATTCAAATACTTTTCAAAAAAAAATCAGCAATAAAAAAAATCTCCTTGAGGCACATCAAACATTTATAAATAAAAACTGATACGTGTCCGATACGGACACAAAACCATCACACCTATCAAAGGTCAAAATTAACAATCACCAACGCAATAAATATCAAAATAATTCAAGGAGGTCAAATGCAAAATATCCTTAGGCCATAAATGACATTAAAATATCCTAATCACATGGTTAGGCTCTAGGTCAAACAATCTCTAGGGTTTCACTAGCAAAACATGAAAATTACAAGTCAAGATTTTAAATAGTTTTAAAATAATTTAAAAAATTACCAAAAATTATATCATGATTTAAATGTCAAATCAATAAATGATTAAAATTACAAAATTTCAAAATCACTCTCATTTTAGAAAATTGGGTGTTACAAGTCTACCCACCTTAGAAAAATTTTATCCTTGAAATTAAAATATCCATACTCCCTCTAGGTCAAACCCCCACAATCAAAGTCCCAGATTAAAACAAATCATGTGATCAAAAGGACGACATACAGGGTCATTGCATACGGTGGTAGTGAAAGTCTCATCTAGGTATACTAGTCATGCTAAACCAAGACGGTCATAGGGTATCAAAAACACAAGAAATCTAGAGTGCTAAACTAAAAAGATACAGAAATAACAATTCATCAAAATTGTAAGACAGTCTACCATCCTATGTGAAAGCTGGTACTCATAAAAAATATATAAAAATAAGAAAGGTAACTTCCAATAATCTAAAAAGGTACAGAAAAATCAATTTCAAAGTTAAAGAATTGAAAGTCACTTGCATTGAAATCCAATCACAATATATATATATATATATATATATATATATATATATATATATATAGAGCGTTAGAGAGGGAAAAGCTAGCATTATGTAATGTTATATGGTTTGTGTAGACGAAATATACATAAAATTGTATATGAGAAATTGGGTTTCAAAAAAAACGGCTAACAAGTTACACTAATCATGGCATATTGGTTAAACAATCTACAATACACAACTTATTTACTCATAACATGCATGGCTAACCTTATACATATATATATAAAGAGGGTGTGTGTGTGTCCTTATACAGGGTTATAGCCTAGTATTGAAAGGTTAAACCCAGTTTTAGTTCAGCATTTACATGCAAAGTCTGAAAATAAGCTAACATTTAAAACAGTAAAATATTAACATAATGCAGTCTCAGATTTTAGGGTTTTGAAACATCGCAACCCATCTCAATGGTCCTAATACATCCTAACATGATAGAAATGAAACCCTAACATACTATCCATACATTTATCTATGCACACAGTTCAATATTACATGTTAAATCTGAAATTTAACTAAACATGGAAATCAATGTAAAAATGTTAACATGTAACTAGTTTTCAGGATTTTGGAGAAATTTGAACATTAAAAACCAACTCAATGTTTATCACAACTAACATGTAAGAATATGAAACCTAAATTTATATCCCTACTTCCCACAAGGTATATAGCTCAAATATTACATTTAAGAAATAAAACAGCAATTTGAACTAACATTTGGAATCCCGCATCAAGGGTTAACATGCACACAGCCTCAGATTTTACAAATTTAAACACAAAACTCAACCAAAATTTTGAATTAAAACCCCACGTATAACATACATGTGCAGTGATTTAAACATAACTAATAATATAAAATTTATATTTAAATTACGAATTTAAACATGGAAAAGCAGAGAACCAGAAATATTAGGGTTTTGACAATTTAAACATCAACAACATATTAATATGTATTTAGATAGGTGGAAAAATCAAGTGTAGCATGCATACGTGTTAGGCAAAGTGTCTGCTATATATATTCATATACATATTCTCATGTCCTAATATAAAAAAATTATTTCTACGTTAAGACTAACATTTAGATTCCTACCAAGATTGCAAGCAGGTGATTGACGTAATCAAGGCAGTTTTATTATTATTATTTAATACAAGAATAATAGCAAGGAAGAAATAACGATAAAATTTGTTTTGCTTATCTATTTAAAGAAGAACCATTTTGAAATCCAGAGCTAAATTATCAAATCCAAGATAAAGTCTAGCAAAATTATCGATTCATTGCATTAAGAAGAAACTCATAGCAAGAAGTTACGCAAAGGTTTATAAAAACAGGCAAACCTACTCTTAAGTTAAATAATGAGAAGCAAACAAAACAAAACAATTAATAATTAAAAAAAAATTTGCAGGACAGAAACAAAAGTAGAGAAAACATGTTTCGAAAATATTTAAGGTACAATCTGATAATCATATGCGTCTGTCCAAAATTATGGTACACTAAATCCTCGTCATACTAGTAAGCAAGGCTACGATAATCACAGAGTCCTCGACTTAGGCACATACCTCTAAAATCATGGTATTTAACATTTTTGCGATGCCGCTAGCTTGGCTGCGAAAACCTTAAATTCCCACACCCGAGAGATATATCCAAGTCAAACTATATGTCCTCACCATGCTGGCTAATATGACTGTAGAAGACTAGACTCCATAACTTAGATGACCTAGCCCATATAATTTCATCTTGACAAAATTAATTTAAATCAACAATGAATACTCAAAAATCAATTCAAATTTATCAACGAACATCAAAATCCAAAAATGAACAAAAATCTATGAAAATACAAACTCGGATGCAACAGCTATCATCAAAATTTAAAATTCAATAATCATCCTTCAAAATCAATAAATACAAACTCAAATTCAATAATAATCCATCAAAATCAAATTCAATAGCAGAAAGTAAAGATAAATCAATCAAGGAAAAAGAGTTTTCAAATCGAAGTTAAATAAGATTCTCAAGGGTCGTCCCGGAAATCTCTCAAGGGTCCTAATTGTGATTGAGTACCTTCAAAATATATCCTAATCCTACTGCAGGCTGTAGTGGTACTCTAGTTCGAATACCACTACACTTTTAATCTCGACCTGCATGGGCCACCACTAAAAATGTGTCACGACCCGCACCCTAGGGTTAGGGCACGAGAACGTAACAACGCCCAGCCTACGCCGCAGTGTCGACGGTAGAACGCTGTCCTAGGTCTCAATGCATCTAATAGTATAAGACTAAACAGTTTATACTCCCCGAATGGAGATGACATAGCAGAATGTAAACTCAATCACATCTAAGGTAGAGCATAAAGGAAGATAGATAAAACATGAAATCGAAAAGAGATACAACAGATAGAAGTCTAAGTGTCTAAGGTACAAACTCAGAATACATCTCAAAGCTCAAATGTAGAAATCCATAAAATAAATACAACTCCAGACAACTGAGAATAGCTAACTAAACAACCTCTAATGTCTCTTCTAGGCTAGCAGGCAAATCTCCAAGCTATCTGTAAAATTTGTCAACGTATCCTGTCAGGAAAATGAGGAAGTATAAACACCAACAGCAGTTCCATATGAATTGAGAAATACTATAAGAGACAGTAATAATGAGATACAAGACAAAGAATATAGGCGACTTGGGAACCATTTGAAAGCCGAGTTACAACCCTTAAACCAAACAAGGACCGGGGTTGTAACCCTTCTTTCGAACAGAACCTAGTCCCATCATCATGGTACAGTATAAAAGGCAGGTAGAGCATATGAGAAATGAATCATAGCATGGTGAAAGTACAGTAAGTAAAGGTGAACTGGAATGTAAGATATGACAACAAATAAATAAAAAGTGATTTGAACTATTAGGGCGAAATGTGATCGGCTGGGAAACACGGAAAGGTTATCCACTTGGCCCGACAATCACACGAAAATCTCTGGAAAGGGTCACGTCGGCCAACCTGGATAACCGGCACGGAGTATCTGCTACACCCTACGTGAGGTGAGGGTGGCGCTAGCAATATATAGTAACACACGGAGGCTTTGATCACATAACCCCTAATGATTCTCCTCTATCCCCCGAATAGTATCACGGATCCGGACATGGCACGTCATGACACAGGGTTCGAGAGCAGGGGGCCAGCCCACTCCCAAATTAATGTCTATACAAGTACAGGAACACGAAAATATCTCATACCCATATACCAAGAAAGTCCAGGAATAACATCTCATGACAGGATCCGACGTATACTAGACCGTGAACCGTCGTGTCGAAAATCAAGTAAAACACTACGACTGAATCGGATATAGTAGATATCAAGACAATAAAAACTATCAGTGAATGTACTCGCCTGCGGTCCTGAGCTGATAAGTATAGAGGGTCCAACTGAAGCCACAGAGTCCTATTTAAAGCAACACAGGTTACAAGGTGTCTGGCTCATAATTAGAACAGCACAAATCACAACATGTCCAGAAGGATAATATAAAGCACTACAATACATTCTACATGAATCTAGGTCAACTAGGCCAAAGTCAACCCTTGGTCAACTCTGGTCAACTGTACTAGTCAAACTAGGTCAAACTAGGTCATGTCCTAACCCAGCAAGTCTTACAAGGCCTAACCAAGACTATCCTAGCAAGCACACATCAATACAAGGCTATATAATCCAACATACACCCGACTCTATATAGCATGCAATTATTCAATACTCAAATAGGCAAGAATTCACATTAGATATACACTAGGTAATCTATTACTTTAAGCTATACATGTCTACACATATATATACATGCATATATTGGTATTCAACATTAGGTCTATAATCATGGCATTTCAATGGCTATATAAACTTATATATTACAATACAATATGCTACCATATATATAATATACATACATAGCTAAGTTAACTATATTCATAAATACTTATTTAAGAGGCTATGTCTGTGTATCTGAACATGGCAAAGGGGCAAGTGAGGGTTAAATGGGCATACATAGTGTATACATATCAAAGAGTGTCAAAGTGTAAGTAAACAAAGTGTCAAGTGTGATAGTGTCAACATAGTATAAGGGGTACATGAGGTAATATAGGATTTGTGTTAACATAGAACATTACATCTCATTAACTTGTATATTGCATACATTACATCTATTATTACATTACATTCATGCTTGCATTCATTCATCATTTATTTATTCTCTTGCACTACTATATGCACCATACATTACATACTATGGAACCTACATATTCATTATAAGCCATACTTATACATGCTTACATTAGATAGGATACTTACACCTCATACATCATTTATTTAACCATTTACTCATACTTGCATTCTCTATTTAGTTACATAATGTATATACATTAACATGAGTTAAAATCAAATAGAATATTATATTACACACAAGGGTGCACAAAATGCATATGTCGAATAGTAACTCCTACTAATAATCAATACTGTACCAACTCAGCATGAATTAAATTTTAGGATTAAATTATGTTATAGATCTGTGTGTTAGCTTTTCTAAACTTCAAACGGATCGTGTTTTCGTTTCCGGAAACTCCCGAAATCGCAAAAACACCGAGAACGCGTTTGTCTTTCGTACAGCTGACACTCAAATAATTCTCCAGAAAGTTACAGAAAGAATTAGGCCTATTAATACATGTTTTTGGAAAGCTAACTTCAATACGCTTCTTTTAAAAAAAATGGGAGATTAAACCGAGCTTTGAGCTAGAAGTTATGACATTTCTAAGTTAGGGCTGAAATTAAAAACGTGGATAAAAATCATGACGGATTTAAATAGTTTGAGCCAAAAGAATACACAATATATATATCCTAATTATCCACAACAATAATAGCAATAATAATATGAGGAACCACACTCACAAACTTGATTATATAATCATCATGAACCATTTATTACATATATAAATATAGATACACTCTCATTACAATATATATATATATAAATCTATATATGTAACATGAACACATCCACAACACAAAGGACACTCCTATGACCTCCAAATGGACACAAAATGGACACAAATGGAGATACAACCGTGGGGGTCATTCCTATGGGTTCAAAATAGACCTATATGCATGAGGAATTGAAAAGGAGAAGGGATTTATACCTCCCGGTAGATCGAATCGAAGAAAAGCCTTCCCGGAGCG
This sequence comes from Iris pallida, assembly GCA_029216955.1. Taxonomy (NCBI): domain Eukaryota; kingdom Viridiplantae; phylum Streptophyta; class Magnoliopsida; order Asparagales; family Iridaceae; genus Iris; species Iris pallida. The sequence continues at coordinate 16,805,240 of JANAVB010005397.1, forward strand.
ACACCGACACGTAGAGATTCCAAAAGGACACGAACGAGCTCCGAATCCTCCCAAACTTGGCTAGCTCCTCCCTTTCATGGAGTAGAGGAGAAAAGAAGAAGATTTGGTGGAAAAAGGAGTTGATTTGGTGGAGAAATGATAGGGATTTGCTCTCTAGAAATTTGGGAAAGAACAAGAGAGAGAAAAATAGATGGATAATGACAAATGGGAGGCTCAACCCTATCCTTATTGTGGCTGGCCATAAAGGTTGTTTTGTCCTATTAGGAAAAGTCCAAAAGCCCCTTTTCTAGTCTATTTACTAATACATTGGTAATGGGTTAAATCGGGGGTAGTTTGGTCAATCCTAAAACACTAATCCATATTAATACTAACCAAAATAATTAGTCTAGTCACTAACTAAAATTAATATCATGTGGACTAAAATTAATATTATATGGGCCATGCCTAACTAGTGTGTAGGCCCGCTAGAGTCAAAACTACCCCGGGTCCCCGACACAAGTCGGAATGAGTTAAAATTCGAACCCGACTCAAATAACCCCAAAACAATATCATAAATAATAAAATAAATTTTAACCCCAAAATAATATCATAAATAATAAATTAAATTTTAAAAATATTCAAAAATATAAAATGACAAAAATACCCCTGTTTTTGAAAACTGGGGGTGACATAGGGCTAGGGGATCGACACCCTGAACTGGGTCAAAGTTGTGTCGTGTCCGAGCTATATGTGCGTATCAGTGAGTGATTTTTCGCACGTGTGTGCAGTGGTTGAATCAGTACAAGTGCAATTTCTCACGCACCACTCGATAAAATCCCATGAAACTTGGTCAGCCTAGTGTCAGTCATGTGTCCTACGTGTGCACAAAGTTTTGTGTCAAATAGTGTCGTGTCCTAGGAGATCTCATGCTCGGGCAGCAGGGCACTTCACCGCAGCATCATGTAGTGTCCCCGTGTCCAAAAATAGATAGCAAACGGCATCAAAATCGACTCAGAGGTATAGAAATGAAATCTAAATATAATTAGCTTCATAAATATGTAATTTGTTTTGAAAACCAAGAATAAAAAGTTCTATGAGGCATTTCATCGAATACTATGAATAGTTCTCATATACTCCTCCGATACGTGTATCAAATGGACACGAATTCCTACCAAATTTGGTCAACAATAAAGGAGACCCTAAATGAATGCATCTATGGAAAGAAATCAAAATTTTAATAGGTGTAGGGGCCATTACCTATTGGGAGTTGGAATCTCAATGAACAAACCTAGAAATGAGGTCCTTCTCCAATTTTTATGGTCCAATTAGCCTCTAAATCCTTGCTAACTAGCTTCTATAGACCTCATCTACACTAGGGGAGTGTGATGCAAAAGACTAGGCTCAATTTGGAGCTGATTTAAAAAAAGGATAATTTGGGGAAGAACACAAATTAGGGTTTAGAGAGGCTATGGAAAGAGGCAAGGGGGGATCAATATGTGTTTATATAGAGGTGGGGATCCCTTGATGGTAGCCTAGGGTTATTTCTAGGGTTAGGGTTAAGTTTCATGAGGTTTAAAGGCCTCTAGCTAGTTTAATTCTAGGCCTCAAGCTAAAGGCCCAAGTGAAAATATCTATCCTTAACAAATATCTAATCTCAACTTAATATCTAGATATTCCTAACCTTGTCATGATGGAAGCTTCTAATCTAATATCTAAGCTCATGGATAATATCTAGGTTAGGGAAATTCTAGGTTAAGTCTTAACAAAGAGATTAGCACATAATTAATTACTCAAAATGCATCTTCACTAAAAGTCAAAAATGACCAAAATATCCTTAGGCTAAAAAATTGTAATTAGTCATTCTAATCACGTGACTAGGCTCCCATGGTCATGGTTAGTCTCTAGGCTTAGCAATTCTCGGGTTACACTAGTTAAACATCAAAATCATAATTCAACATTTTAAATAGTATTAAATTAATTAAAATTTACCAAAAATCACTATTATGAATTAAATCCTATTATTTAATAATCAATTTTACAAAAGTTCAAAATTATCTTCATTTTAGAAAAGTGGGTGTTACAATTGGAATCAGATATCCTATCGGTATCGGTCGTATCCTTGTACTGTATCATATCGGTATTAGCCTAATTATCGAAATTGGCCTAATTATTGATATTGAAATCGGTATCATACCATTCCTATGAGTTTCAATGTTAAAATCGGTATCAGACCATTCCTATGAGTATCAATATCGAAATTGGTATCAGACCATTCCTACGAGTATCGATATCGAAATCAGTATCAGACCATTCCTATGAGTATCGATATCGAAATCGGTATCATACCATTCCTATGAAGTATATGTTAGGAGAAAAGGAATACATATATGAACCTAATTCATGTAAACAACATATGCCTATTCACTACAAAAATAGCGAACCAAATTCATGTAAACAACATATGCTCGTGTCCAAGTCGACCAATGTATCGTGTCCAAGTCCAACGTGCTCGTGTCCAAGTCCAATATATCGTGTTCGATACCAATATATAATGTGCTTGTGTCCAAGTCCAATGTATCGTGTCTATACGTGTCCAATACCTAAATCTAAATTTATATTGTCCTCCCAAATCATAAATAAAATAACTTAAATAAAATAGCAATGTAGGATAGGGTTTACCTTTGATGGATGAAAAGGTTCTGACCAGAGTAGGAGGAGGGGGCGTCTGCTCAATGTAGGACGAAGAGGGGGTGTTTGTTCGCTGTAGAGGAGGGGGCGAATAGGAGGGTCGATGGACAGGGGGGTTGTAGAGGGGGCGGAGAGGGGGGCTATAGGGGGGAAGAGAGGGGGGCTGTAGAGGAGGGGTCGGGAGGAGGAGGTCGAAGAACGAAATGAGGGGGCTGTAGGGGGCGGAGTTGGGGGCGGAGAGGAGGGGGCTGTAGGGGACGGGGTTAGGGGGCGGAGGGGGCGGTAAAAGGGGGCGGAGAGGGGGGCTGTAGAGGATGGGGTCGGAAGGAAGAGGCCGGAGGACGAGAGGGGGTCGGGAGGAGGAGGGCGCCAGAGGAGGAATCCGGAGGACGGGAGGAGTCGGGAGGAGGAGAAGGATGGGGAGAAATTTCGATTGGGTAAAAATTTGAGAATGAAGAGGGAGTGTGATGTTTAACTTTTACAGTTGCTCAGCAATGAAATTTTTTGTCGCTAAGTGGTCGCTAGAACATTAGCAACGAACTATCGACGGAACTAGCGGCGTTTATTTATACTGTATTTTACATAATAAATCAGTAGTCAGTTAGTCGGTAATCCGTCGGTAAATAACGACCATTTTATTTTCGTTGGTAAGATTAGTCGGTAAAATGCAGTATTTTGTAGTGAATATCAACCTTATGGTAGTGAAAGATTTTCCAAACTTTCCAAGACAATCTTAGAATTTTTACTAACCAGCAAATCGATGGTCAAAAAAATTCAAAAATTAACCGTTGAATTATGAAAATGTTCAACTTAGAATTTGGGTACTATGAGATGACGGTTGAGCTGTGTTGATCATCCAAAATTTGTTAATAAATAAATTGAATCAAAACTCAAGAAACACAAATATTTTTGGGACTCTTAAGTCTAATTTACTCTAAGATACTTATTAACATATTTTGGATGGTCAACGCTGACGTCATCTTTGGACCCAAATTCTAATATGGACAAACGCTAATTATCCAAAGTCTAATTAACCTCTCTTTTTTAAAATTCTTAGAGCATCAATAGTAAGGCTCATCCCAATTTCTAGATTCTATATTCAAAATATAGGAGTTCATTTTGTAGAATAGTAAAATTCAATTAGAGTCCCATGATGCAATGACGGAGCTAGCATCCAAAATTAGAGATGGCTGGATTTTAGGTATAGTTTAATATCGTGCAACCTAAAGTGCCAAACTTTTGAGAATTTATTTACGAAACAAGAAAAAAAAAACTAGAAAAAATATTTTTTTTTAAATAATTCTCTTTTAAATTTCTAAATTTTTGGTGCGGGCTACATCACATCCATGCCCTGTTGTAGCTCCGCCCCTGCCATGATGGTTCCGTCCCAACTACATGAGCTATACAATTTGGGCCTCATAATTCTACATTCATAATGTAGGAACTCGTTTTGTAGAATAGTAAAGCTCAATTTGTAGCCAATTTCCTAGATTTTATATTTTATATCATTTAAAAAAAATGACACATGAATTTACATCCACACATCCCATTTGGGTCTCAATATTTATTTTTTACTATTCTTATACAAACCCAATCCATCTAGATTTATTTATTTATTACAAATTTGGACCTCAAGATGTATTTTTGAGCTCCATCTAGCATCAATAGTAGAATGCATCTTGAGACCCAAATTTGTAATAAAAAAATAAATGTAGAATGGTTAGGCTTATATGAGTATAGAAAACAAGTAAATCTTGAAGCCTAAATGAAATGAATGCATATAGATCCAAGTGTCATACTTTTTTTTTCTTTTTCAAGAAAATTATATATAATCTATTATATAGAAATTGAGGCTCCAATTGAGCCTTATTATTCTACAAAATAAATTCCTATATTTTAAATGTAAAAATTCTGAGACCCAAAACATAACTCATGTGTCTCTAATTGAACTTTAATATTCTACAAAATGAACTCCTACATTCTGAATCTTGAATCTAGAAATTAAGATGAGTCTTATTATTATGACCAATACTATTTTGCTCGTGGTTTAGGACTACGAACGTGATTGCAGACCCGCGTGACAACTAATTATTGACCTCCCTTTATCTTTGAATTCTACACTTTTAACATTCGAACCAAAAAAGGACCAATATAAAGACGCCACGTAGCATGTTGTCACGTTCGCGATCATTATTAATCCTCTTACCAAGAGATGGCAATAACTTGTGATAGCTCAGTTGATGGGACGGGAGCACATGCTACTAATTAAAATAGCTTTAAGTACAAGGAAACCGTGGATTTAGATTCTCTTTGCATAATTATTTAGACCATCTCCAATGGGGGTTTCTATCTTCCCTATTTCTATGGAAGAAATTCATTTTAGAAAAAATTTCTCCCAAAGGTGATTTCTATCACCATTTCTATCCTAGGTGGCAATGATGTAGGATGGAAACTTTCTAGGAGAAACTCTCATAGAAATTCTCCTATCGCTTATGACAATTATTATTGGACCCCACACCATTAAATTGGTCCTTTTACTATGTGACACATAGGATAGAAATGGAAAACCATTAATGGAGAGCATTTTTGTATGTCTACAATTTCTATGTAGAAACTCTTCCAACTAGGATAAAAATCTCCTTAAAGTACAATGTCAAGTAGGATAAGAACTCAATTTTAGAAATCACCATTGGAGATGGTCTTATAACTTGATCCTCATAATATTACTGTTTGCTTAATATGCGTCCATTGCTTAAACAGTGAACATATCTATGATACTCAATTCTCACCATGAATTTTTCTTTTTTCAAAAATACTATTATTTATGTTTATTTATTAAAATTGTTGACTAAATTTAATACGGGTAATTATGTAATTATTTCGAAAAAAATTAGGAAGACTTTATTTGCTTTTTCCCAGTATGATGAATTACTTACAAGGTACGTGCATATATACTAATATATACTAATAGAAAAATGATATTTTGGATGCAATTTGTGATGACAGGCTCATGTCAGAGCGAACTATTGGCCCCCATGTTATTATTGGATGACAGTCTTAAAATCTGGGCCGAAGGCCAATGGAAATTATGGAATGCTTTTACGTGGTATATAATTACGTCCACGGTCACAAACTACGGACAACGTAACAGTGTCCATACTATTAACAAATAAATCAATAATTAATTTCCCAACAACATAAAATCGTCAGCAAAGAATACAGCATTAATCTTCTCCATTTCAAAAATTCCAGAGGATGGAATTGCTCCCTCCCTCCTCCTCCTCTGGGGCGTCGTCCTGCAGTAGCTCCTCCTGCGCGACGGACTCGAACCCGAAGTCCGACGCCGATGGCGCAGTCGCCAGGTCCAGGAACGACCAGTTCACCGCCCGCAGCAGCTCCTCCGTGGTCTGCTCCGGCGGGGCCGTGCTCTCGGCAACAGCGGACTCCTGGAGGGCAGGGGCGGCGACGGCCGCGTTCGCGTGCTGCTCCGCGATCTCCTGGATCTGCTCGTGGCTGAGGGCGCCCCCGTCGGGGACTGTCGGTGGGTCGTCGGGGAAGTTGAGTTGCGTACGGCCGCATCGAAGGCCCGGGCGGCCTTCTCGGGGGTGTCGTAGGAGCCGAGCCAAATGCGGTCGCGGCTGTTCGGGACCCGGACCTTCGACACCCACGTCCCCCACTTCCGCCGCCGGACTCCCCTGTACTTTACTTCCTGGCCGCTTCCGCTTCCGCTTCCGGTGCTTATGTTTCGAAAGTCGGGAGTTGGAAGTGGCGGGAGTACTGGAGGGGGTTTATGTATGGTGTGATGGGAACTGAGAATTTTAAATCGTCTCAAAACTCGTGGAAGTGCTGACTGTCATAGTGAGCTGATTGGTGGGGACCTCAGCGGAAGTTTCTCTTTCTTTTCACCTGGAACTGTTCAAATGGGGGCTGTCATAATGACCTATTTTGTTCAGAATTGTTGTAACTCATATGGCTTTTCACCTTTCATCTCCTTGTAACCTACATGACCTTTGGCCCTTCATTTCTTCATAACCCCCAACCTCTCTCCCTATATAAAGAGAGTTTGGGATAGCTTGTAAGATACACTTGAGTGATTGATAATATACGAGAAAGCTTCGTCTCCGTGTGTTTGAGCTTTTGCCTTACGACACGTTATCAGCACGTTGCTCGTGCAACGCCGGAGACCCGACGTACCGATTGTTTTCTCACTTTCTTCCACCATAAGGTAAGAAAGGTAAAAAAAAAAATTTGTTAATATATCTATAATTGTTATCTAGTATATCCAATTTTTGTGACAATCTTGATTTGGAATGTCCGTGTTGCATCTGATAGATGTCCCACACGTATACACAAGATGTTGTTAATTTTTTTTCTTAAGTGTCTATGTTTTTTTTTTGGTTCATGCCAATTCATCCTATGACACATATATTTGACATATCTATTTTTGTAACTGATTACAAAAATATCACTGAAACACGGCCAAATTTGATATTAAGTGTCTTAAGTGTCAATGTAAATTCATTTCAAATTCGTTGACATATTTTGAACCATTGTTTGATAATAGATATGTCAAATAGTTCGAATTATTGTTTTCAATCTTGATAACAGTGCCATCTGCTTATATGTCAAACATCTATGTTATGAAATGTCAACTTTTGTACGCATAATTTCACACTTTGAAGAATTGTTGATAATAGTAAATTTTTACTACTGCAAAGATATGTCAAATTGATAATAGACTGATATCACATATGGTTTGATAATAGAAAATTTGAAGAATTGTCTTAAGTGCCTATGACCCATCTCTTTGTAGGCTCTGTTTCTTAAGTGTTTGATAATAGTAATCTATTCTACAGTATCGATGTTTTTAGTACTCTAGTTATTTTATTATTAGTAAAAAAAAATATTTGTTAGTTAATTTCTGATGAAATAAATTTTTGATACCAAATTTTCATGTTGAAAAAGAGAATTTAGATGCTAACATTTTTTTTCTAATAATGGATTTGGAGAGCCCCGACGAGCACCTCAGTAACATCTGTGCCCTGCCGAGCACCTCAGTAACATTTTTTTTATGTTACTCATTAATCATTGTAACAGATGAATAATAAAATTGTATTTTTTTCTCGCTATTCTTTGGCGTCGCTTCATTAGACGCCGAAAAAATAGTTAACATTTTTTTGGTGCCGCTTGCTTAGGCACCAATTCTTTTGTGTGTTGTTGCCTACTTATGTTGTACGTTTTTTTTAGCGTAATGGCGTAAAAATTAAAAAATTGGTTTTGGCTATATAAACAAATTCTGGCACCGCCAAATTTGGGCCTCCCAAAAATAACTTTTTTGGTTAATAATTTTTCAAAGGCAACGCTCATTTTGAGCACGCACTAAATTGTCACCTATTTTGCACAGTTCGCAAATAGCGTGAATTTCTTGAAAAATCTTATTTATTCTTACATTTGACAAAAATTTTACGAAGTCTCTCCGAATAGGCTCACCTACTTGGGTATGATGTCAGAAAGAACTTGGGGCTTGGTTCTTAAGAGGTCCCCGGTGACCCTCCTCCCCTATTTTCCCGCCTGGTCATATTCACGTAGAGCTACTGAAAGGGGTTGACCGAATATTTTTTTTGCTCAAATTGTATTTATAATTATGCATTTTTGTAAGAAACTTATTGACCTCTCTATATCGGCCCGTCGATCGATATAAGATAATTTTTAAACAAAAATCGTTTTTTCAAAACCGTTGTTTTTATTTACGATTGTTTGTTGTTGCTTATACAAACCAAATCCATATAAACCTGTCGTTTTATATGTTGACTGATCAAGATTTTTTTCTCCTGTTGTAGAAAAATGTCGATCAAGATTGATTTTCCCATCCTTGAAGCCTCTGGCAAGAACTACTTGGACTGGACGCAAGACATCCAGAACCATCTAGATGCGCAGGGCCTCTTGGACGTCATCTATAATGAGGAAGAGCGTGAAGTGGAAGTCACTCGCTCAATGAACGCCAAAGCGATGATTCTATTCCGCAGGCATTTATCTGACGCCATGAAGGCGGAGTTCATTGAAATCTCCTCGCCGAAGACGCTATGGGACTCTCTGAAAGAGCGCTTCGACCACCAGAAGACCATATTGTAGGAACCCTAGAGGGGGGGTGAATAGGGTCAAGCTAACTAATCAAGCACTTAGCACAAGCTAATGGAAAATTTAAAATTATAAGTGCAAGAGAAGAAGCAATAACAATACCGACACACAATGTATCCTGGTATCCTCCCAAGAGGCACTCCAGTCCCGGAACTCTCTCCGGCTTTAATCCACTATTTGAGTAAATAGTTACACACGAGTTTGGATCCGAAGAACTCGCCAACTTCAACACGAGTTTGGATCCGAAGAACTCGCCAACTTCAACCGAGAGTTTGGATACGAAGACTCTCCAACTTCAACCTTTCACAATAGGTTTTGATCTCCTTACAATAGGATGAAGATCTTTCTTTTCAACTCAATAACTCTAACACAATTTGTGGATAGCAAATGAAAGCTTTGTAGAGTTGTTTGTGGATAGGCTTTGGTGGTTTAGAAATTTTTAGGCTCAAAGCATCAACCTTGAATGAAGGGGTTCAAGGCTATTTATAACCAAAGCATTGAAAAGAGCCAAAGGCAACTTTTCAGTCACGAACCGGCATACCGCCGGTATGATCCGGCATACCGGCGGTATACCGGCCTGGGATTACAACGGCTAGAAATATAGCCGTTAGGATCATTAATGGCTGGAAATTCGACCGTTAGAATTTCAACGTTTCGGAAGCGGTATACCGTCGGTATGATCCGGTATACCGTCAGTATGCCGGTTTTGTAAACAGAAACTTTCTGTGAACAAAAACCGGTATACAGCCGGTATACACCGGTATACCGTCGGTATGCCGTTTTCCACCAAAAATAATCCTGGGCATATTTCTGCCCTAGCTTTCGATTTTGCCATCCATTTCTTGTGTTTACAAAAATTCCTAAGACTCATTACAGACTCCAGATAAACTTAGGCAGGTGCAGGCTTCTTCAGAGTCTTGAAATGATGATGGCATGGCTTGGCTTCTTCCTTTGATAGGTGCTGGCTTTTTCCCTTGGCGGCAGCTGTCCAAAGATATCCAGTTTGTAAAAACTGAATACCTTTCGGGGGCTTAGCCCCCGAACCCCCGACGAGGGGCGCTGCCCCCTCGACCCCCGTCCGCTGACCGGGCAGCGGAACCCCCGGTGCGTGGCTCCAGAGATGTCGTCGGGTGGTTCAGAAAAATCTTGTGGGATCCATCGTCTTTGGCCCACCATGATTTCTTCATTGCATTACATATGTCCACATTGATCTTGCTAATTACTTTTCTGCAAATACATGTTAGACGAACAAAGCAATATACATATAGCAAGAATGATAAGAATAAAAGCACATTAGGACTATGCGAAGTTTAAGTATCAATGCTATAGTGATAGCATAAATATTAGTGATATCATAATGTTAAACTTAATTGAATAACCATAATCAAAACATAGTTCTGATTTTGGCAACCCGATTAAATTTAAGATAGATAAGCTCATATCACTAATATGTAAACCAATAGGCACATATCACCAAAGATATAAGTATAAGTAGAAATGCTATAGCGATAGTATGAAGATTAGTGATAATAAAATGCTAAACTTAACATATTAACCATATTCAAAAACATGATACAATCATTGGGCTAACAATCTCCCCCTTTTTGATTATGGCAAATCGGTTAAGTTTAGTATGGACACAATGGATGCATGTATCACTAATATACAAAAGACATAAGCAATATCACTAATAGCATACTACTTAGATTACTTATAAAAGCATACTTAAACTTACTTCTCCCCCTTTGACATGATCAAAAATAGGCTCCCCCGTACTAAGAGATAAAAAGAAATCAATCTCAAGCATAGAAATCAGAGCATGGGGAACTTATAGACAATCATGATCAAGATATACTAATGAAAAATAATAGAAGAAGTGTGTAAAGACAAGTGTATAAAACTACATACCAAATGTAGAGTACTAAATAGAAAATTGCTTGTCAAAACACAATATGGTTGGTAAAACTAAAAGTATTTGAAAAACAAGAAATAAGTAGTTTACCAACTTGAAATCCAAGGAATAAATCCAAAACACAATAGGATATAAAATATTGCTCCAGTTTTGGAAGAGGACTATGAAATAAAGGATTTCAAACAAAAGCCATGAGGAATAGATAATTGCAACTAATAGATACCAATTGAGATATGAAATTAAATAAACTTGATACCAATTGAAAAGATGTAAACTTGAAACATTGATCAAAGAAACCATTAATAATCATAATTGTCCACAAATATGTAGTGGAACAAAATAAAAGAATGATCAATGTAAAATATTGCAATTGATATAAAGTAATCTCATTATTTGCAAGATCTATATGCTTATCCAAGTTCATGCATTTGAACTCAATTACCTTATCATGCTATATGAATACCCTTAAGATAAACATGAAGGTAAAGGAGAAAAATACTTGAGAAGGAGAAATTTAGTCGACTTGAATGCTCCCCCTCAAAGTACTACCAAAGTAGATAAAAATCATGAATTTTGGATAAGTCCTCAACAAGGAAAGCCAAATCAATTAAGCATAAAAGAAAAGCCAAATCAACGAAAGCATAATATTCATCAAGATAAGATCTGAAAGTTAATATTAGCAAGATGACATATTCAAACCATATGAAAGAGAGAGATAAGATAATAAGGATAATTACATACACTCTCATAAACCCTTCAAAATAAAAATATCATGACCTCAATCAATAAGATATGAAATAGAAGAAAATATGGGTCCATGATGAACTAGGTAGACGACATATTAAAGGGTATAAATAAATAGAATCAATTAATTTGCTCCCCCTCAAAATATGCGTATCTAGTTCCAAAGCACTTATAGCAAAAAAAATAGATAACTACAAGATCTAGGGGTAAATCAACTATGGATTTCTTCCCCTTGCTCGATGCATATAAGGCTATAAAATCGTCAAAAGACGAATAATGTCATCTTTAGTCAAGAGAAGATATCCAATTAATAGCCACTAAGGATGAAAAATCAAAAGAATATTCTAATTAAGCACGTATAATCAAAAGATGGCATACATTAGTCTATATAGAAGGATCTCATATTTAAATATGATAGATCAATGTATGTTATCCTTTGAGAAAAATGTCATCATGAAAAAGAATAAGGTCAATTAAGAACAATCATGATGATAAACAGAATATAGCTAAAAAATAAAATAAAAATAAAACTCAAATATCATGTCCACGATTATCTAATTAAGAAAGAATCAACCAATTTATTACCTTACATGGACTAGGTATGTTTCACAATATATGTACCCATCAACGGGTAAAATCCAAACCTTGCTAATGGTAAATAATAAACCATAAAGTTCAAATAGCAAAGACCCATATGTGGTTAACCATGAGTAGTCAAAGTAGAGTAATAAATTAACTTGATAATCTCATAACTAGATAATTTAAGACTACTTAATCATTAGGATCAATCATAAAGAAAACAATGAATAAACATGATCCAATGATAAATCTTATTAAGAGAAAAATCAAAATCCATATTTATAAAGAATCTTACAGATCAAAGAAGAATATGGAAAAAGAGTCAATCTCAAAATGATCACACATTCAATCTAAAGAGATGTAATGATAATACGATAAAATCATGACTCAAAAAGTGAGAGAAATTTAAGAGAGACTTGCTAATGACTAGTAAGGAAGAAAGTTAAACAAGGAATCACAAACCTCTAAGGGAAAACAAGATTTAGTCAAGAATTTTTAAAACAAGTTTTAGAGAACAACCATATCACAAATCTTGTTTTTGTAAACTAGCATATCATATATAGATTGAAAAAAAAAACAATAGCTAGATGAGTGAAAGTGACCAAATTATATAGCTTAACAATATATCATAAATAAGCAAGCTACATAACTAATTAAGATTAATGAGGTAAGTTATTAACAAGATAAATGTGCTCATTTAATCTTAAGTCACTAACACTAAAGATACTTGCTTAAGCATAGAGTTCACAAAAAGGACAATACATTTTGAATGAACAAAATGATTTATAGACTCTTTACTAAGCAAGGATAAGAGCATAAGATGACAAATAAATGAATTAGACTCTTATCAAGTATAGGCCAAAAGAGATATTCATGAAAATATAATAAAATAAATTTTTTTGCCAAATATTGAGATTAACCCAAGATAATAAAATGATAGATCGATCTAGAGAATGCAAAATATTATAGCCATTATGAAATAAGTGTATTCTCTAGAAATGAAAAAATCTCAACATAAAAGCTCAAACCATAGTAGCTAAAGTCATGAGAAATATGATGTAACAATTACAAGTATTCTCATGTGCTACAAAAACTATTGGACAACAATAATTCAAAAAGAAGTATAAACCCAAGGATTGAGCAAAGAAAGATCATTAAGATCAAGAAAGCTAAATGCTAAAGATATCAAGAAGTACATTTTTCAAAGATCTTTCATAGTGCACCATAGTAAATATATGGAAGATATCGATTTGAAAATGTGCACTAAAAACGGAGGTAAATATAAAAACAAGACAAAGCACAAAACCATGTGATTCTTAAAAGAACTTCCATAAATAGTCAATTGCAAGGCATAAACAAATATTCTCTCTCAACATCCTAACTTAAAGGTATAAAACAAATAAATATCAAACGATAGGAATCATTTGTATATGAAACTATATAAAACTATATATATCAAGAATAGGCATACATGAAAAGATCAAAAATCAATTAAGAACATGTATCCATAATGCCAACCAAAAAATCAAGAAGATATCATCAAAAGAAGACTTTAAGGAAGAAGCTAATTGATTCAAAAAAGAGATACACAAATATGATCAAAAGAATCAATAGCTAGAGTATGAGATAAGCACAAGTTTGAAGGTAAAAAGTATATTTAAATACTCTTCAAGTCAATATAAAACTTTAGCTTAACTCATATGCCCACATAAAGATATTTATACAAAAAATATATAAACATAAGAAATACATGATCTACATGTAAATAGAAATTTAATGAATATAGTCATGTATCCTTAATGAATATTTGAGAAACTATCACAAATTCAAAAGCATGTATAAATAAACTTCATTAGGCAAAGACATAATTGATTCTCAAGAAGATAATCAAGATAAAGTATAAGAATCAATAATGAATATATTATGTAAGCACAAGATTAAAATGGAAGTATAAGTGTATACTTGTCAAGTGATAAGAAGCTTGTGCTAAACATATATATTCACAAATACCGATTTAAAGTAAATGCTATATATTAAATACAAACCGGCAAGAAGTAACTATTTCAAAAACTTTAAAGACGGAGAGTTAAAATCATATTAACTCAAATCAAAATCAAGCTCCTATGGACTAGAGTAATATACATGCTTTATAAATAAAGATTAAGAATAACGAGCATGCATATATAAATGTGTCACACTAATAGAAAATGAGTGATAAACTACATAATGTGAACTAATCATTTAAGCCGAGTAACTAGTCATGCTAGATAAAAGAATTAATAAGAAAATTAACTAAGCATGCTAGAATTGTATCTCACATTGATTTATATAAAAGGCAACTAAAGGATATCAATGTGAGCTAGTAACAAGGCATCAAAAGAAACATGCTAGATTCTACAAATATAAATAATTTAAAGATAATCGCTTAGCATGTTACCAAAGTGGCTCTAGTGGCCACGCTTGTGTTGGTGCAATTGCTTGGAAGATGACCTTTGAGCTTTGCAACCACCAACACGCTCCTCGGTGCTATGTCCCGATACAAGAAGCTTCACCTACAACATTAGATAAAGACTTTGGTATCCAAATAAACTTGGATCCACATTTATTAGCTTTAGAGACCCACATACTATTTACTCTAGCATTGGTAGAAAAACTCCTACGAATAGGACAAGTGAAGCTCATGTGTCCAATGCGAGGGCAATAGTAGCACCTAATACTAGTGTGTGCACATGTATCGGAATGAGTATGATTATGAACATGTGACATACTAGAATGATGAATATCTCTAGAGTGAGCATGAGAAGATTTGGTTTTAAGAATATCATGTTCTAATAGCAAATCATCATGCATGCAAGTAAGAGAATCAAATTTAGCATTTAAAAAATCATTCTCTTTTTCAAATAAAACAATTCTAGAGATAAAAACATTATTTTGTTTCTTTAAAGTGTCAATAGAAGAATCATGCAAATGATTTAGTTCATGAGTTTGCCTCTTAAGATCTTCTATTGATGAGGAAAGAGATTTGATTTTCAAAATTAAAGCCTCATTCAAACTCTTTAAAGAAACACATGATGAGTTTTGAGAATCAAGTCTAGATAATAAGTTATTGTTTTTATTTCTCAATAACTCATTAGCTTCTTCTAAATGAACAACCTTTTCAGAAAATTCTTCATTTGTAGAATGAAGGTTGTCAAGAATCTCTAAGGATTGTTTAGCCATGGCTTTCCACTTAGAGCATTTCTTGCATTTAGAAGAGACATGATTGTCTATGCTACTAGAAGTAAAACCCTCTTTATCGGAGGAGGAGTAGGAAGAATACGATGCCATAGAAAAATAGCAAGGATCTACTCTAAGGATGTTAAGCCTAACAATAGAGTCCTCGCTCTGATACCAATTGTAAGAACCCTAGAGGGGGGGTGAATAGGGTCAAGCTAACTAATCAAGCACTTAGCACAAGCTAATGGACAATTTAAAATTATAAGTGCAAGAGAAGAAGCAATAACAATACCGACACACGATGTATCCTGGTATCCTCCCAAGAGGCACTCCAGTCCCGGAACTCTCTCCGGCTTTAATCCACTATTTGAGTAAATAGTTACACACGAGTTTGGATCCGAAGAACTCGCCAACTTCAACACGAGTTTGGATCCGAAGAACTCGCCAACTTCAACCGAGAGTTTGGATACGAAGACTCTCCAACTTCAACCTTTCACAATAGGTTTTGATCTCCTTACAATAGGATGAAGATCTTTCTTTTTAACTCAATAACTCTAACACAATTTGTGGATAGCAAATAAAAGCTTTGTATAGTTGTTTGTGGATAGGCTTTGGTGGTTTAGAAATTTTTAGGCTCAAAGCATCAACCTTGAATGAAGGGGTTCAAGGCTATTTATAACCAAAGCATTGAAAAGAGCCAAAGGCAACTTTTCAGTCACGAACCGGCATACCGCCGGTATGATCCGGCATACCGACGGTATACCGGTCTGGGATTGCAACGGCTAGAAATATAGCCGTTAGGATCATTAATGGCTGGAAATCCGACCGTTGGAATTTCAACGTTTCGGAAGCGGTATACCGTCGGTATGATCCGGTATACCGTCGGTATGTCGGTTTTGTAAACAGAAACTTTTTGTGAACAAAAACCGGTATACCGTCGGTATACACCGGTATACCATCGGTATGCCGTTTTCCACCAAAAATGATCCTGGGCTTATTTCTGCCCTAGCTTTCGATTTTGCCATCCATTTCTTGTGTTTACAAAAATTCCTAAGACTCATTACAGACTCCAGATAAACTTAGGCAGGTGCAGGCTTCTTCAGAGTCTTGAAATGATGATGGCATGGCTTGGCTTCTTCCTTTGATAGGTGCTGGCTTTTTCCCTTGGCGGCAGCTGTCCAAAGATATCCAGTTTGTAAAAACTGAATACCTTTCGGGGGCTTCGCCCCCGAACCTCCGACGAGGGGCACTGCTGTTTGCCATTGATTGTAAAAGAACAGAACAATTATCGGAGGACTGAACTTAGACTCACAATACAAACTCGCTCGTACAAAGAAAGCCTAGGGACGAAAACCTAGGTACAGCAGACTAAGTACGATTGTTTATTTTTGATTCTGGGGGGTGACGATAGAGGCTCGGGAAAGCGACGGCCGCTCTGCCTTACTCCTTGGACGATCAGTATGTAGCCTTGGCTCGGGAAAGATCTGCTCGACGTTGAAGAAACGCTCTTCTTGCTCTCCTCGGATTGCTCTCCTGGCTTCTCTCTCTTTGTGATTATCAAGAAGAAAGGGGGAGCTCTCTCTGTGTAGATCTCTCTCTTCTTCTTTTTTTATTCTTTTGTTGCCGACCTCTCCTCTCTCTCTCTTTTTTTATTCTTTTGTTGCCGACCTCTCCTTTCTCTTTTTTTTTCAAGGGAATGATGCTGGCTATTTATAAGAGTGGGGGGTGATCATTAGGGTTTGCTAATGATTATCTATTTAGAATGTCGGCGCTCCTTCATTCTATCTGAACCTTTGATCCTGATTACAGTGAATCTCGGCCATTAACACGGATAGCATCGTATCTCATGAGCAATTAAAACTAGCTGCTTTAAATCTCCGTGATTGATTATGCCAATGTCTGATTGCTCGCCACGTGTCCCATTAGCTTGATAATAAATGATATGCCCTGATCTCAGTAATTATGACGATGATGTCAAATATATTTGTTGAGATTCGGTTAAATCTCTTATTGATCCCATGTCACGTGTCTTAATTGTGAGTCCTGTCAGAGCCGCATAGGATTGACGATCCTCGAACTGCAGAGAGATACTCTTTGTAAGTCGCATAGGACGATGCTTCATCGAGCCGCATATGCGTAATCTTTGTGAGCCGCATGAGCTGGCGTTGTATTGGGCCGCAGGGAATGTGTTCCCAGGGAGCCGCATGAGCTAGCGTTGTATCGAACCGCATGGAACGGGTTCTCAGGGAGCCGTATATGACTGATTGCCACATGGCAATCTGGGACTTCTGACGGATTTGGTCAGAGATTTTCTTCTTTTCCCGAGGAGTCAGTCATTATGGCAAGGCCATTATGAAACTTTATGTCAGGGCCGCCACAGTGAATCGTGCTGGAGCAATAAATGAGGCCACTACTCAAACGACCAGCTGTAGGGAAGGATCACACATGGCGTCCATCGAGCCGCATATGCCTTGCTGAACCGCATACGCTCCCGAGCTGCATGCGATTGAGAGTCTTCTTTGAACCGCATAGGGCCGCTCCTGTGTGAGCCGCATAAGCTTCTTACTCAGAGCCGCATGGATCATTATTCTAATATTTTCCATGCTTCTACAGGACCCCCTTCAAAGTTTTTAATTTATAAAAATTGGAATACTTTGAACAAGAAGTATGGCCCCGTTCATGCCGCATAGGATTTTTCTGTCTGCCTGAGCTTCCTAGCCGCATAAGTGCCTTAGCCGCATAAATTCATCTGGCCGCATAAACTTGTTGCCACGTGTCCGGATCACGTGTGCAAATCTTCATTAAGTGCCTTTGATTTGATTTAACACCGCCTTTTGGGGGAGGATCCCTGCTGATATAGCCCTTTGATTTTTGAATAAATGAGCATGTTTCAACTCA
The DNA here is from genome assembly GCA_029216955.1 of Iris pallida. Taxonomy (NCBI): domain Eukaryota; kingdom Viridiplantae; phylum Streptophyta; class Magnoliopsida; order Asparagales; family Iridaceae; genus Iris; species Iris pallida. The sequence goes on from JANAVB010005397.1 coordinate 16,823,394, forward strand.
TCTTTTCTTTCTTGCACTTGCGGTGTTTATGGAATTTGGACTTGCTGGGGGATTTATTTGTGGACCTGTTATCCTAGGCGTACCTTGGTTTTAGGTACGGATAACAGTTTAGATAGGATGTCCGGGACAGCCACGGCAAAGTGGTCATGGATGTTCTCGGTACTGGAAGAAGGAATGTCGTAGAGCAGCTGGGCTCCCGGGGCATGGTAAGATGGTGGATTTATGCTAAGAAGCTTAGCGAATGAATATTTGTGGACCTATTACCCTTGGCGTACCCTAGTTCAGGATGCGGATAATGGGGTGAAAGGGAACCGATCACATTTGCTCAGAGGTTATGATGACATGGCAAACATGAAGGTTTTATCGTAAAATCTTTCTGCTCAGCGGTAATGAGAACATGGCAGAAGAGACTTTACGGAAGCTATTTGTGGTCAACAGAGGACATTTGTGGTCAACAGAGGACATTTGTGGTCAACAGGAGACATTTATGGACCTATTATCCTTGTCGTACTCCGGTTGTGGGTACAGATAATAGGTTAAAAGAGGACCGACATACTTGCTTAGAGGTAATGTGGACATGGCAAATATAACGATTTCTTCGACGGAGCCTTCCTACTCAGAGGTAATGAGGACATGGCAGGAGTGGGCTCAATGAAGATTGGGTACATAGAACGACTCAGAGGTAGGAGAACGTGGAAGTTCTATGCGAGGGGGCGGTTTGTTTTTGGTGGAAGTGAAGACGACTCGGAGGTAATGAGGACATGGTCATTTCGGAAATTGGTGGATCGACTACCCTTTTTGTGCACTGGGAGTGCGGGTAGTGAATCCTGAGGGAGGATCTCTGCCAGGAAGAAAGTTCAGAGGTATAATCATACTTGACTTACTATCTGAAAGAGTGACCAGAATGTAAGTTCAGAGGCACCAGCTGGTACATAACTTGGTAATTTGGACTATTGAGGGAGTGAGAGTTCTGCGGCACCAGCGGGTGCATGGCTCGATAATCTGAAATGTGGTGGGTTCAGTGGTACTAAAAGGTACATGACTCGATGATTTGAAATAGGGTGGATGAGAGTTCAGTGGTACTAAAGGGGTACATGACTCGATAATCTGGAGAATGATAGATGAGAGTTCAGTGGTACTAAAGGGGTACATGACTCGATAATCTGGAGAATGATGTTCAAACATAGTATTTCTTCAGGAACTTGCCGTTGACGGGCAACATGAGCAAATCTCTGTTCTGCTTAGCGAGGCGGTAGGCGCCGTTGGAGAACACGGTCTCGATGATAAATGGACCTTCCCATTTTGGCTGGAACTTACTGGTGGTCTTGTGAGTCATGACCATCGACCTCCGGACTGCCAGAACAAGATCACCCACTTAGAATGTTCTGATTTTAACTTTCTTGTTGAAGGCTCCGGAGATGCGTGCTTGGTATAGCTCGATCCTTTGCTGAGCTAGGAGGCGCTTTTCATCTAAAGCCTCCAACTCTTGTAGTCGTCGTCGGTAGTTATCATCCGTCATCAATTGATAAGTGAGGGCATCGCGAAGTGAGGGGATCTGAGTCTCCAAAGGAAGGACTGCTTTGCTCCCGTACACCAGAGAGAATGGTGTATTCCCGGTGGCTGTTCGAACCGTGGTGCGATAAGCCCATAAGCATTCGCCGAGCTTCTCGTTCCAGTCGCGTTTGTTGGAGGAGACGAACTTCTTGAGGAGCTTGATGATTGTTTTGTTGAATGCCTCTGCCAATTCGTTTGCTGCCGGGTTGTATGGTGTCGAAGTGATATTCTGAATGCGGTGCTTATCGCAGAATCGGTAGAATGCATGGCTTATAAACTGTGGACCGTTATCATGGATGATTCTTCGTGGTAGTCCGAAGCGATAGATAACGTGATGCTTAAGGAAGCTGATCACGTTTGAAGTTTTAACTTCTGCGAGTGGGACAGCTTCCGCCCATTTGGAGAAATAATCAGTGATCGCAAGTATGAAGCGATGTCCTCGGGAGGAAGGTGGGGTGATTGGACCAATGATATCTATTCTCCATGCTTCGAATGGCCAGGACGCTACCGTCGGATGCAGAAACTCGGATGGTTGGTGAATGAAGTCTGCGTGGACTTGGCAGGCCTTGCATTTTCGGGCATAATCTATCGCATCAGCCACCATCGTGGGCCAGTAGTAACCCATTCGGCGAAGGCGGTCTTGCAGCTTAGGGCCAGGCTGATGGGCCCCGCAGATACCGTCATGAGCCTCTCGTATGGCTTCTGTAGCTTCCGCGTTCGACAAGCACCGGAGCAATAATCCGTCGTAGGAGCGGCGATACAACATTTTTGTCTCTGTATCATAGAAGAATCTGAGAGAACGCCGTCTGATAGAGGTAGCTTCCTTCGGGTTCTCGGGCAGGATGTCGTAGACCACGAAGTCTATGAATGGTTGTCTCCAGTCTGATGCTTCGTCGATCATCTGAGCAGAATAACTCGCCATGGCTTGAACGTTGTTCTTGGGGCAGACCAGCTCATGGCCGATTACATCGACCGAATGATGAGAGTGGTTTGGCACTGCTAGGGAAGCAGCCAGGCCTGCTAAGGTATCAGCTTCGATATTTTGGAGTCGGGGGACGTGCTCGATGAAGAATCCCTCGAATGATGAGATAATGTTGATCGCAATTTGATGGTAGGGGATCATGTCTTCGTGGCGAACCTCGTATGAGCCTCTGATCTGATTGACGATTAGTTGGGAATCGCCGTATGCTTCAAGGTATTCTACCCCCAGCTCTTTTGCAAGTTGGAGGCCAATGACCAGAGCATTATATTCGGCCACATTATTGGAGCAGGGTTCCGTGAGGGAGTAGGCGCGATTGATCACCAGCCGAGTAGGAGAAATTAATACCACTCCGACCCCGACGACTATGTTTCCCTTGGGTCCGGTCCTTGAGGCGCCATCGAAGAACATTCTCCATATGTTATCGTGGGTGGCTGTATTCGAATCGGCGACCTCGTTTGGGATCTCTTCATAGATTCTGGATGACTCCGATCCTGGGTGGGCTGCCAAAAAGTCTGCTAGGGCTTGACCCTTAACAGCCTTTTGTGGGACGAAGATCATATGATAGGGGGACAGTAATATTGCCCATGTGGCGAGGCGAGAGCTGAGGGCCCCTGGTTTAGTCATGAGGACTCTGAGGGGGTTGACTCGCGAGATCACATGTATGGTTTGTCCTGTGACATAGTGCCGCGTCTTTTGAATAGCGAATACCAGGGCGAGACACTCCTTCTCTACGGCGGTGTATCGATGTCCTGGCCCGATCATCATCCGACTGAGATAATATATGGCCTGCTCGTGGCCTGCATCGTTATTTTGTGCTAGCAGGGCACCAAGGGTGTGTTCCATTGCTCGTACGTAGAGCAGGAAAGGTTTTCCGGGGACCGGGGCCACCAGGACTGGGGGATTCGACAAATATTCTTTGATGTCGTCGAAAGCACGCTGGCATTCCTCGTCCCATACGAATGAGACTCCCTTCTTCATGAGGTGTGTGAACGGTCGGCATTGCCCGGAGAGGTTGGAAATGAACCTCCTGATGTAAGCTAGCCTCCCTTGGAGGCCTCTGAGTTCGCGGAGATTTTCGGGGGACCCATCTCCATGATTGCCTTCGTCTTCTCAGGGTCTACATGGATGCCCCGTGCCGTGATGATGAAGCCTAAGAATTTTCTGCTGGATACGCCCAAGAATGATTTCGTAGGGTTCATCTTCAGGTTGTGGGCTCTCATCAGGTCGAATACCATTCTCAGGTCTTGCAGATGATCTTCCTTATGGCGACTCTTGACGGCGATGTCGTCAACATAGCATTCTACTATTTTGCGTAAATGTTTTCAAAAAATGATACTCATGGCCCGCTGATATGTAGTGCCAGTATTCTTCAGACCGAATGGCATGACTGTGTAGCAGTATGTACCAATCAGCGTTCGGAATAATGTGTGCTTTTCGTCGTCGGGAGACATCTTGATTTGATTATACCCCGAGAATCCATCCATGAATGACATACGTTCGAAGCCGCATGTGTTGTCAATCATGATGTCTGTGATGGGAAGGGGAAATTCATCTTTGGGGCATGCCTCGTTCAGGTTGCGGAAGTCGATGCAGATTCGAATCTTCCTATTCTTCTTGAGGACGGGTACTATGTTGGCGACCCAATCAGGATGTTGCTTTTCACGAATGAAACCGCTGGCTATTAACTTGTTGACTTCAGTTTCGATCGCGTCCATGACACCTGGGCGGAAGCGTCGTTGTTGCTGCTTGACTGGCTTTGCATCTGGCCGTATATTGAGTTTGTGGAGAGCGATGTCAGGATTTAACCCCGGCATGTCTTCATAGCTCCAGGCGAACACATCAATGTATTCTCTGACGAGTACTAACAGCGATTCTCGTTCTTCGTCAGTTAGGCTTTTACTGATAAAGATCGGTTTTGGAGAAGATTCGCTGCCGAGATCCACTTGTATGACCTCATCTTCGGTAGGAGGTTCTCTCAGTTCGAACCACTTTTCCCATTGTGCGTCTAATTGCTGGGCCCATGGTTCTAGCTCAAGGATTTTGGGGATGTCTTCGTCTTCCTCGTAAGCGTCGGTGAATGCCATGTTGACTGACATGACTTGTCTGAACATATCTCCGATGCTGGTATCTGAGTCGGAAGTCGGTGATCCGGTTGAATGTGACTGCCAGTCGCATTCTTCATCTGAGCTTTCAGGGGTCGTAGTAGGCGTTATATACCCTAAACCGCATCGGGTTTTGTTATAGTAGTTTCGTTGTTTGCCCGCCGGGGCTGGTGTCTTCAAAGGTAATCGTCGTCCAGTGCCGTAGTTCAGTCCTGGCGTTGTCTCTAGATCATACCCCTGTTTCTGCATGAGATATTTGGATTGAGGGCTATAGAGATACAGAGGCAGTCTTCCGGTATCTGACCCGAAGTCGACTTCTTCCATAGCGGGGGGATGTGGGTTGTTCGTCCGGCCGAAGATGATCGGGTGGTCCTCTCCCTTGACTATTCGGTAAGTGTCTTCTACTGGAGTAAGTCGGATGGCGGTGTACACGTTTGTCACTTGTGTATGTAGGTGAGTGCCTATACCGTGTTCCATAGCATACATTGTACATAGCTTATTGAGCTCGGTGTAGTTCAAAGATAACCCTTTATTGATGAAGTAAGGTATCTTTTCTAGAGGGATTACATCGTCTGCGGAAGGGGTATCGGAGTGGGCAGCCACATACTTGGCCAATTCTGGTTCTTCTTCGACCACCCCCTGTATAAATGAATACTGAGAGGACGACCTAGTCAGCTTGATCTTCGCAGAGCAGATCGTGGAGTTGTTGGTAAACTAGCAACCCCCAGTTTGGTACTTGATGTGAGGCGAGGGGTGGCTGGTTCGCTAGAAGTGTCAGACCTCGTATTGGGGTAAAGAATCTTCTTGGGAAGGCGTATTATGAGCGGTCTGTCGGAGGGATTGGGCTTCTCCGTTTGGAGCTGACCGACTCTCGGTAGTCTGATGATAAGTGGCCCTGTTATGGGTCTCGGCACTTGGCCGGACCTTGGCAGCCGGATTCTCATTTGTTCTTCTTGTGCGGTGAGACTGATTGCGTCCTTACGCAGAGTGGCCGTAAGGGGTGCGGAATTGCCCAGTTTGCGAGCCTGAAGGTGGATCGTTAGAGGTTCTTCTGATCCTGTAGCCGTCTTGTTGTGAGCTTGCACATCTTCTTCGACCAGATGCTTCTTTGATTTTTCGTACAGACAGGAGTCTGAGTAATAAGATTCGACCCCCTTGAAGGGATCGATATCGGCAAACTCTGTCCTCACGAAGCCGTGCTTATCGACATATTTGAAGCACTGGTGTAGCGTGGAAGGCACGATCATGTAATCGTGTATCCAAGGCCGCCCCAGAAGGATATTGTAAGAAGTGTCGGCATCTATAACATAACAGGTGACTTCTGATTGGAGATCGCCGATCTGACACTTCAAACGGATCTTCCCTATTGGGTAGCTCCTGCCCGAATTGAAACCGCTAATGGCGGTGCTTGTAGGTGTCAGGCGATGCATCGGAATGCGAAGATGATGTAGCAGACCCTTCGAAATGATGCTTATAGAGGACCCAGGATCAATGTGCATTCGGTCCACCTTTACGTCGCCGATATATCCAGTGTAGTATAGCGGGCGATCATGCAGGTTAGTTTTGATGAGCATATCTTGAGGAGAGAAGACGATATTGGGCATTGCTCCCGTACACGCACTATCTTGGAGCTCTGCAGGTTGGTTATCTCCCGTGAGGTTGACCTGAGCCAAGTATGCGTCGGTATTTTGGAGTGCCTCACTTAAAGCCGTACGGACATCCTTTGAGAGCCTGAGGAGTTCATATAAGGACAATTTGGCCGGGGTATTAGCTAATTGCGCTAAGATGTCGTAGTTGTAGGGCCTCTCCAGCCCCTGAGGTGTCTCCTTCCGGAGGGACTTGTCGAAGCGAGTCTCCTTCGACCTAGGCTTGTCGGTCGTCGAAGGCTGAGCCGGTCCCGGAGCATCATTGGTAGTGGGCGGATGATCATCCGTCGCGCTTTTGGTTACCAGTTGGGCTTGTGTTCCAGATCGAGTAGTGACGGCCGAGACTTCCTCTTCTTCCGCCGAGGCAGTGCGACAGGATCTGACTTTTTCACTTTTCCTTTTAGAAGGTGGAGAGGGCTGAGTTACCTCGTGGACTAGGTCCGGATGGACCCACATGATTTCCCCTCGTGATGTGGTGAGGGGTACTAGACCAGCGGCTTGATCGCGAGCAGGCGGCAGATTAGCAATCTCCATTATTGCCAGAGGGATGGGTATAACCCCGTCCTGAGTCTCTGTTGGAGGAAAGCTGCCGAATTGTACGGACACCATGTTGGCTGTCACGGTTACCTCTTCGAAATCGATGGCCAGGGTGTTCGAATCGATGAGGTTTTGGATATACCGTTTCAGTTGGTAGCAGTCGTGTGTAGCATGGTGGACGTAGCGATGGTAATGGCAGAACTTTGGGTTCTCCAGATCAGCCGGCCGAGGCTCCCGTCTTGGTGGAGGAAGCTGAATCCTATCTCCTTGTATAAGCATGTCCAAGATAGGCTTGACGTGGCCGTCTTCAAAGGAATAAGTGATTTGAGGCCATTGTTTGTCCGCTGGCTGTGGCTCGGGCTTCTGGGCTGTATCGGTCACCATAGCCTGCTTGCCTTTGTTGTCCCGATTGTTGGATGGGCTACCCCCATTGTCGTTGCTGGTGTTGGGACGCTTGCTCTTATTCTCTCCCTCCGAGATATGCAACCCCAGTTGGCGAGCCTTCTTCAATTGTTCTTCAGCACTTGTAGCACTGATGATAAAAGCCTTCCAGTCCTTGAACTGACTTTCGTCCACCCAAAGACTAATTATTGGAAGTAGTCTCTTTTGGCAAATTTCAATCAAAGAAGAGTCCGGGTTGCCAGATGGTAACTTCATTGCGGTTTGACGAAACCGCTCAATGTAATTTCTCGTCAGTTCTTTCTCTCCTTGAACGACGTCCATGAGGGTAGACATCATCACGTCCTGTCCTACCTCATAGAACCTCTCCAAGAACAAGTGTTTGAAGCCAGCGAAGGAGTGGATGCAATTGTCTGGCAGGTTGCGGTACCAATCGAAGGCGACTCCTTCCAATGCCCCAATGAATAACCGCGTGAGGATAGCGTCATCATGGGGCAGATGGTCGGTAGTGACCTCAAAGTAAGTGATGTATCGACTTGCTGAAGTCTTGCCATCATATGGGTTGATATTGAACGGCTTATATCTTGGCGGAAAGGGAACATCCCTCCATTCAGCAGGATATGGTTGCCGTATTCTGAGGTCTTGAGAGTTTTCTCGGGCGTAGAACATTGCTCGGAGCTCCTGAACCTCTCTTCTTACTTCTCGGGCCTCATCTGTCGCGGTAGGGGCCGTTATCTCGGGAGGATTATTGCCCTGGTTTGGCGCCGCTGAATTTGAATCTACGTTGATTGCGGGACCCGTGCTTGTCTGGACAGGTGTCACTTCCTGCAGAGTAGGAAGTGCCACTTTGATCTCGTCTACAGACTTGACCAAGGCATGCATTATGGCCTCCAATGTGTCGATGTGCTGGTGATCGCTGGAACCGCCTTGATTGCTGTCTGTCATGAATACCGTCTTCACATGAGGAGTGACGGAGGGAGTGGTGGAGGATGTACCCTCCGAGTCGTACCCATGCGTCGAGAAATCATCTGGATATGTGGGGATGTTCTCTTCAGGTTCGGACTCGGAAGGAACACTACCCCCAGCTTCGGAGCTTGCTTCGTCTAGAGAATCATGGATGTCCTCGGGGACATCAGCATCTGTTGTACCCGATGGGAGGGTTGTTTCTCGGGGTTCGTCTCCTTGAAACATTGGATTATTGTGGACGTTCGGAGGAGTACTACCCCCAGCTCCTACGACCCTCAGGGTCGGGGACGATGAGCCTCCTGTTGCAGCAGATTTTGTCTTCGAACGGGTGTGTTGGTATACTCCGGTGGAGGGTAACCGTTTAGCCGACAACTTCTTAGCTGTAGTGGCTGATATCTTTGGACTGGAGATGCTTGTCTTCTTCCCTCTCCCCTCGGCGGGGACCTTCTGAGCGGAATTGCAGGAGACAACAGGAGGTGCCTCATCTTCTGAGTTCGGGTGCTGTAGTCTGTGGAAGACGGACGGACGATCTTCCGTCACTGCCGCGTTGTTGCAGCAGCAGTTGACGATGATCTGGGTGCAGTGACGTCTATGTGAGGATTCTTTGCACGCCGAGGCCCCTTCTCTTTCCTTGCGCTTGTGGAGGATCGCCTCACGCAGGTCAGAGGAACCATTCTGTCCGTTCGCTGCCGGGGATTGGACTTGAGCAGTTCTGTACAACTTTCCATCAGAGGCCCGTGTGATAATCAGCGGGACGCCCTGATAGTCAGAGGTTGGGGCAGCTGTCTGGGCTTGATGAGCCTGCTCTGTCCTAGACTTCTTCTTTCTAGCACTCGTGGGTGCATAATAGGAAGAGTCCAAGTTGAACATCACAGAGTCTGGCTTATTATCCAGAGAGTCATCAGGGTTCGGACCGTACGAGAGACGGTCGAAAACTGATCGAGAGGAGCATGGAGCAGATGCTATGTGGCTGGGAGCGGAAACCGTGCAGGCTGTCTGCATACGGTTGTCGCCTATCGTCGGACGAGTTCTTATGCGGCTAGGAGTCACGACCGTGCAGGCTGGCCGCATGCGGTTGGCATCTGTGGTCGCATGGGTTTTCTGCAAACGATTGACTTTACTGGCCGCATGAGTCTCATCCATGCTGTCGAGAACTGTAGTCGCATAAGTTATGCGGCTGACAGAAGTAGCCGCATGAGTTTTCTTCATGCGGTTGGCGGATGTAGCCGCATGGGCTTTCTCCTTGCGGCTAATATTCTTCTGCGGTTCGGTCCGCGTAGAGTCCCTCTTTGTCCCTGCAAGTCCAGTATCATAATGTTTTCTTCTGCCGAACTTGGGGACAGCAGAGTTGTCTACGATCTGAAGTGGGACCGCAGGAGAATCCTTCTCGTCGTCTTGAGCAGCAGAGGGCATCCCATCGAGGGCTTGAGGAGGAGCAAATGACTTCGGTCTCCATTCTTTGCGAGCCTTCGTGGTGCGGGTGCGCTTCTGGGCCAGGCCAGCGCTGCCTTCAGAGAGCATCTCTTCGAACGCCTATTGGTCGAAGCGGACGACCATCTTCTTTTGTGTGGAGCCAAGTTTGGCTGCATCTGATTGCGTCACCAACTCCTCAGCCGTGGAGAAGTTAGTCCCCAGCAGAGTCGCCATCGCGTTTGCCATTGATTGTAAAAGAACAGAACAATTATCGGAGGACTGAACTTAGACTCACAATACAAACTCGTTCGTACAAAGAAAGCCTAGGGACGAAAACCTAGGTACAGCAGACTAAGTACGATTGTTTATTTTTTATTCTGGGGGGTGACGATAGAGGCTCGGGAAAGCGACGGCCGCTCTACCTTACTCCTTGGACGATCAGTATGTAGCCTTGGCTCGGGGAAGATCTGCTCGACGTTGAAGAAACGCTCTTCTTGCTCTCCTCGGATTGCTCTCCTGGCTTCTCTTTCTCTGTGATTATCAAGAAGAAAGGGGGAGCTCTCTCTGTGTAGATCTCTCTCTTCTTATTTTTTTTATTCTTTTGTTGCCGACCTCTCCTCTCTCTTTTTTTTTTTATTCTTTTGTTGCCGACCTCTCCTCTCTCTTTTTTTTCAAGGGAATGATGCTGGCTATTTATAAGAGTGGAGGGTGATCATTAGGGTTTGCTAATGATTATCTGTTTGGAATATCGGTGCTCCTTCATTCTATCTGAACCCTTGATCCTGATTACAGTGAATCTCGGCCATTAACGCGGATAGCATCGTATCTCATGAGCAATTAATGCTAGCTGCTTTAAATCCCCGTGATTGATTATGCCAATGTCTGATTGCTCGCCACGTGTCCCATTAGCTTGATGATAAATGATATGCCCTGATCTCAGCAATTATGACGATGATGTCAAATATATTTGTTGAGATTCGGTTAAATCTCTTATTGATCCCATGCCACGTGTCTTAATTGTGAGTCCTGTCAGAGCCGCATAGGATTGACGATCCTCGAACCGCAGAGAGATACTCTTTGTAAGCCGCATAGGACGATGCTTCATCGAGCCGCATATGCGTAATCTTTGTGAGCCGCATGAGCTGGCGTTGTATTGGGCCGCAGGGAATGTGTTCCCAGGGAGCCGCATGAGCTAGCGTTGTATCGAACCGCATGGAACGGGTTCTCAGGGAGCCGCATATGACTGATTGCCACGTGGCAATCTGGGACTTCTGACGGATTTGGTCAGAGATTTTCTTCTTTTCCCGAGGAGTCAGTCATTATGGCAAGGCCATTATAAAACTTTATGTCAGGGCCGCCACAGTGAATCGTGCTGGAGCAATAAATGAGGCCACTACTCAAACGACCAGCTGTAGGGAAGGATCACACATGGCATCCATCGAGCCGCATATGCCTTGCTGAACCGCATACACTCCCGAGCCGCATGCGATTGAGAGTCTTCTTTGAACCGCATAGGGCCGCTCCTGTGTGAGCCGCATAAGCTTCTTACTCAGAGCCGTATGGATCATTATTCTAATATTTTCCATGCTTCTACAGCTGCCCCCTCGACCCCCGTCCGCTGACCGGGCAGCGGAACCCCCGGTGCGTGGCTCCAGAGATGTCGTCGGGTGGTTCAGAAAAATCTTGTGGGATCCATCGTCTTTGGCCCACCATGATTTCTTTATTGCATTGTATATGTCCACATTGATCTTGCTAATTACTTTTCTGCAAATACATGTTAGACGAACAAAGCAATATACATGTAGCAAGAATGATAAGAATAAAAGCACATTAGGACTATACGAAGTTTAAGTATCAATGCTATAGTGATAGCATAAATATTAGTGATATCATAATGTTAAACTTAATTGAATAACCATAATCAAAACATAGTTCTGATTTTGGCAACCCGATTAAATTTAAGATAGATAAGCTCATATCACTAATATGTAAACCAATAGGCACATATCACCAAAGATATAAGTATAAGTAAAAATGCTATAGCGATAGTATGAAGATTAGTGATAATAAAATGCTAAACTTAACATATTAACCATATTCAAAAACATGATACAATCATGGGCTAACACATATGGCTACCTGAAGCACATCATGACTGGTTGAACCTGCGCTTCCAAGACTTCAAAAGTGTAACTGATTACAACAATGAAGTCTGCAGGATTCGATCACTTCTCCAATACTGCGGTAAGATATTAACCGACAGTGATCTTTTGGAGAAAATATACACAACATTTCCTTCCACTGACAACTTGCTCCAGAAGCAATACCGTCAGTCTAAGTTCACCAAGTTTCCCGAGCTCATCACCCAGCTTTTACTAGACGAGAAGAACAGTCTCATTTTAATGAGAAACAATAATTCTCGTCCTGCTGGAACAAAGGCAATTCCAATGCCTGATGCAAACGCTCTCCGTGGACCAAATTCACGGTGGAAATGAGACAAGGGCCAGTCGTCCCAACCAAGGAACAGAGGCGAGTTTAAGTCTCGCCACCCAAAGCGAGGTTCTAACAAGAACCAAGGACCTTTGACTCCTAGGCAGTCTCATGGTAAGAACCAACGGGCCAGTCGTCCCAAAGCGAGAGTGGAAGGCCAAGCGCCTACTCTCTGCTACAAATGTGGTGCTTATGGTCATATGCAACGGACTTGCAGGGCGACCCCCCAAGAAGTTTATAACTATCACAAGGGGCGCCGGGCCGAAGCAAATCTGGTCAACGAGTGCGAAAATCTAAATCATGAGACCCCCGATTTTATAGCAGAAATGGAAGAATGAATCTCCATTTTCTCTCTATATTTGATTTAAGTCATGAAACTTTGGTGGTTTGTATTTTCTGTTTTCTCGATAAATTAAAGTTCTATTTCGAGCACTTTCCTCAAACGTGTGACAAACTTTAATTTTCTTTACTTATAGGCATGGACCACGGGGCAGTGGATTGTCTGGTTGATAGTGGAACGACTCACACTATCTTGAGAGATAAATCATACTTTATCTCCTATACGCCTAAAGTAACCTCAGTGACAACCATTTCGGGACCCTCAACCCTTGTTCAAGGTTTTAGCAAAGCCCATTTTTTGTTGTCCAATGGTACTCCCGTTGAAGTATCAGAGGCCTTATATTTTCCAAGGTCCAGTCGTACCTTACTGAGTTTTAAGGATATTCGAGAAAACGGATTTCATGTTGAAACTGCTCGAGAACATAGCTTTGAGTATCTTTTCATTACCTCCACTCAGTACGGCCAAAAGCGTATCTTGGAGAAGTTGAAATGTCTTTCAAGTGGTTTGTATCTCACTACGATACAACACATCGAGAGCAATCTCATCATTCGCCGAGCGCCAGTTGATGAGAGGACTTTTATGCTATGGCATGACCGGCTGGGTCATCCGGGTCAAAATACGATGCTTCGCACTATAAATGCATCACATGGGCATCCTCTTGGAGGAAAGAATTTTGTTATAAATCCGAAAAGCCTATGCCAAGCTTGCTCGATTGGGAAGACGAATCTCAAGCCACTCCATGTGAAACCTACGAGATTAGTTTCTCAATTCCTTGAGAGAATTCATGGAGATATTTGTGGACCAATCCAACCAACATGCGGACCATTTAAATACTTCATGGTTTTGGTTGATGCATCGACTAGATGGTCACACGTAGTGTTGTTGTCCACCCGAAATACAGCGTTTCCTAAACTCCTCGCCCAGATCATCAAGTTAAGGGCTCACCATCCGGATTATCCGATAAAGTCTATTAGACTTGATAATGCCGCGGAGTTTACATCGAAGACTTTCGATGAGTATTGCATGACTTTGGGAATAAATCTTGAACACCCTGTTGCGTATGTTCATACCCAAAATGGCCTAGCGGAAGCTTTTATAAAGCGACTGCAAGTGATAGCGCGGACCTTGGTTATGTGCACCAAACTCCCACTAACTGTATGGGGCTACGCAATTTTACACGCTACAAATTTGGTCCGTCTGAGGCCCATGGCCACCCAACCACTTTTCGCGTACCAGCTGGCTACTGGATGTGAGCCCGACATCTCACATTTACGCGTGTTTTGGTGCCTAGTCAATGTTCCAATTGAGCCGATAAGGCGTTCAAAATTTGGACCTCAGAAGCGACGGGGAATATATTTCGGTTATAACTCCCCGTCCATCATTCGTTATTTAGAGCCCTTGACAGGCGATCTCTTTACCGCGAGACACGCGGATTGTGACTTTGATGAGGCAATCTTTTCGTTGTTAGGGGGAGAAATGCACGCTAACGTTGATGAGGAACGACATGAATTAGCGTGGCATGTGCCCGCTGTTGCTCATCATGATCCCCCCTCTGTACATAGTGATAAGGAAGTGCAGAGGATTCTAGGTCTGCAAGATATTGCAAATCAAATGCCAGACGTATTTAGCGACCTAGCAAAAGTCACGAGATCAATTATACCTGCTGCAAATGTGCCTGCAAGGATAGACGTCCCTGAGAGACGCCATGTTCCTGTGAAACATGTTGCTCCGGTCGAACCCGCCGAGCAAAGGACGCTGCCATCGGCCGTCCAGTCCGCCGCTATTCCCAAGAAGAAGGGAAGACCGGTTAGTTCCAAAGATGTTCTGCCCCGGAAGCAGAGAAATCTTGTTAAAAGTGTTTTGCCACATGAGATCATTAAGGATCACGGTGATGTATTAGAAGAGCGCGTTCCAGATGAAACGCCTATTCCTAATCATGCCGATAACCTCGAAATATCCGTCGAGTATGCTAGCTTTGACGATATTTTGAAGCGAAACGAAACTGTCATCGATGATGTGTTCATATACTCAGTGGCCACTGACATTATGAACAATGATGACATGGAACCTCGTAGTGTTGTCGAGTGTCAACGACGAACGGACTGGTCACAATGGAAACAAGCAATCCAGGATGAACTAGACTCCTTAGCGAAAAGAAGCGTGTTTGGACCTGTTGCTCCAACACCACCCAATGTTAAACCAGTTGGTCACAAATGGGTTTTCCTAAGGAAGCGTAATGAGAGAAATGAGATTGTGCGATACAAGGCTCGCCTTGTGGCGCAAGGCTTCTCACAACGCCCTGGAATTGATTACGAGGAGACGTATTCTCCCGTAATGGACATCATAACGTTCCGCTACTTAATCAGTTTAGTAGTTTCTGAAAAACTGAATATACAGCTCATGGATGTGGTCACAGCCTATCTCTACGGGGATCTGGACACAGAGATATACATGAGAGTCCCTGAAGGACTAAAGATGCCTGAATCAAGTAGTTTCCGACACGGAATGCGTTCTCGATTAGACTGAGACATTCGCTATATGGATTGAAACAATCCGGGCAAATGTGGTATAACCGCCTAAGCGAATACTTGATCGGTTTGGGATATATTAATAACGAACTTTGCCCATGCGTGTTCATAAAGAAATCCACTTCAGGATACGCAATCATCGCGGTCTATGTAGATGACATGAATCTCATAGGAACCGAAAAAGACTTGTCAGAAACTGCTGATATCCTGAAGAGGAAATTCGAGATGAAGGATCTTGGGAAGACACGGTTTTGCCTCGGCCTGCAGATCGAGCACCGTAATGTAACGCCCCAGAACCAGAATACTGGAGAGCGGGGGCATACACAGCCAGCTATGTATATCGAAATAGAAAAACACCTCGGTATACGGTCACGGCTGTCTAGAAATATGAGGGTTAACTACAAGCCATCAGTCTCCTGTGGTCATTAGCAAGCCTATTGTCTCAATCTCAAGCAAGTGTTAAGATTACAAGATGTCTGAGCATCAAATATATAAATACAAGGCGTCCCAAATATTACATATTGGATGATCAAGCAGCTAGTCTTACAAAATGTCAGGACTAGCAAAGAGTACATCATACATGATCAACCCTAGGATCTGTTCATCATGTTTACAGCATCAAGAAAATGTACATACGAGCTAACAGGTGCTCGCCGGCAAATGCCTCAAAAGAATATTTAATTTACATATGAGTGAGCGGTACAAAAATAGAAACCCACTCTTGGCCCCGGTTTCTTCTAGTTGACACCATCGGGCTGGAACTGCGGTAGATCCTCGGTAGCTGTTCCGAAATCTGGCCATACAAAACCAGCTGGGTCAGACCCCAGAAAGAGCAAGTGCCACAAAGGAGGCCATGCACAAGAACTAAAACCAGCATATCAAGTCGGAATGAAAATAAAGGTACAAGAAAGAAGTACATGCAATAGGGCGATAACTGGTCATAACAGGAGAATATTCCGGTCTCCCAGGTTACAACCCTTAAACCAAACAAGGACCGGGGTTGTAACCCTTCGCCTGAATAACGCATGCGCTAGACCATTTATCTAAAAAAAAAAAAATAAAGACAAGCATGCTCGGGATGAGAGCCAGGTACAGGGACTAGATCAGGCCTAGGCAAGACTAGGCAAGCAAGACAAGGCTAGACAAGACCAGACGCCAACCATTTCACAACGACCAAGCAAGTCCTACGGCTTGATAAATTAACTAACTAGGGTTGTCACAACCTAGTTACTAGCAAGATGCAATGAGATGTTCCTATCAGCCACAGGCCCTGCAGACTATCCAGGCTACCCAGAACGCAAGCAAGGAGCTGGGTACAGGTGGGTACATTGTCCGAGAGACAAGTGTACCCTCAAGTACCATCAAGGGGTGCAACACCTAACAGTGTGCTGGAATTGTGCCCTACTCGTCGGCAAGCATCAATTCCCAAGGCCGCCCAGGTAACGGGATTGCCTGTAGCCGAGAAATCTCCATGTTCTAGTTTTGTGAACTAATCATTTACCTAGTCCGAATTCATGTGAACCTCTGGCCGTGGTACCCAGAGGTTCACGTCCTAGACATGATGCAAGACTGGACCAGTAGATTAATCAAGCACAAGATGCACACCCACGGTGTCAAGTCACGTAGCAAGTCAAGTAAGCCTGCCTCAGCAGCTCAAGTTGTCAAGTTATCATATTATCATGTCATGTTACAAGGAAGTGCGCCGCCGCGGGCCACTAGCAAGTTGTCAAGTTAACAGGTTCCAGTTATATAGTTCTAGTCACAATTTATGAAAAGTCAACTCAAATCATGTCAAGATCAAGAAAATGGCAAAACTCCAAGTTGTGTCAAAAGTGCCAAGTCGAGCCAAATCGTGACGTGGGCAATAAAATCCTTGAAGCTCCAATTCATTAAAATAAAACCCAGAAATAAGCAGATTCTGGGGGCACAAGGGATGCAGGTACACCAGGGCAGGCCAGGGTGGCAACACACTAGAGTGTGCCAAAAAGGGGGGGGTGACAACACTCTAGAGTGTGCCTAGGTTGAGGGCACTAGAGGGCGCCTAGTAGGCAGCACCCTAAAGTGCGCCTACCATGCTCACTGAAGTGCGCCTAGGATAAGGCCGGCCCAAGTGCGCCTAGGTCATGGGGAATGAACCGCGCCTAGTTCATAGAATGAACTGCGCCTAGTCTATAGAATAAACTGCGCCTACCACTGATGGGACAGTTTGGCGCCCAGTCTGATGGGACAGATGGCGCCTAGTCAGATGGGACAGATGGCGCCTAGTCGAGGATGGCCGGCCAACTGCGCCTAATCAAAGGAGAAGTAGGCGCCATTGGCCAACCGCGCCTAGTTCACAGAATAGGCGCCATCGGCCAAGTCAAGGAGAACAGGCGCTATGAAGCGTTCTGTTTGGAAGAGGCGCGCAGCGCTAAGGAGCGTGCGGCCAAGAGGCGCACTTGCAAGGGCAAGCGGCCAAAGTAGGCGCCATCGGACCTACGTAGGGGAAATAGGCGCCATCGGCTACCACAGAGTCATCTTCTTCCCAAGGAAGAACCCCATGGCCGAAAACTTAGCAACATCACAACTCGGCCATCCGAGCTCCAAATCCAAACTTCCAAGGGTCCATCTTGGGTGAAATTTGATTCTCTACCACATGAGCACTTCAAATCCCACCCAAGATCGGCCAAAACACATCAAAACATGTAAAATTCAAAAATGTAAAGTACAAGATTCAAGCTCCACAAAACCCCAAATCCGAAAATACAAAGAACTAAAGTTACTCCCAATGAGCTAAGCTAAGTGATGAACTCATGAAAGTGGATTCTCATGTTTGGCAAGATGCAACTTGCCTCTCTTCCACTAGGGTTTGGAGGATGGAGGAAGAAGGGGGTTTCTTGGTGGGGGAAATAAATGAAAGTAAATGTGAGGAGAGAGAGAGGGGAATGGTATTAAATGGTGGTGGTGGGGTGAGCTTGAGGGGTAGTATAGGTTAGGGTGGTCCAACAATAAACCAAAATAGAACCAAACCATGCTAAACCAAGTCAAACCAAGCCAAGTCTCCTCCAAAATAAAACCGAGCAAAATACGAGAAGCCAGGAATACTGCAAGTACAGAAAATTAAAATACATGATAAAATCAAAATACGCACAAAATACGAAATACGAGAAATGGGGGTGACAACTCTACCCACCTTAAAAGAATTCCGTCCTCGGAATTTAATCAAGGAGCTAGAGATTGCCACGACAGGCTAGACTAATCACAGGCAAGTTACGCTAAGCAGGCAGCCATACAATCATGCATTCAATCAAGGATGGAACGGGTGTAAGGCACAAGGAAGACATTATACCTTACGAGTCAAACAAATAGGGATAACGCGATCGGATGTCGTCCTCACGCTCCCACGTTGACTCTCCCAGAGAGTGATGACCCCAAGCAACACGGACTAGATTAATAGTCTTGTTCTTGAGGATCTTCTCTCTCCGGTCCAATATAGACACGGGCTTTTCCTCATACGAAAGGTCGGTACCAACGACCAAATTCGAATGATCCAGGATATGGTTCGTGTCCGGGATGTACTGTCGTAATTGAGATACATGGAAGACATCATGCACCTCGCTTAGCGACGGTGGAAGAGCGAGACGATAGGACACATCTCCTACTCGCTCCAGGATACTAAACGGCCCTATATACCTAGGACTAAGCTTTCCCCGTGTGCCAAAGCGAATGACGCCACGGTTGGGCGAGATCCTAAGGAACACATGGTCGTTTACAGAAAACTCTACGGGACGCCGATGCAAGTCTGCCCAACGGTGCTGGCGATCTTGAGCAACTCGGATGTGATCTCTGACTCTCCTGACTACCTCGACAGTCTGAGAAATCATCTCCGGACCGAGCATCTGCCTTTCTCCGACATCGTCCCATGCTAGCGGGGACCTACACTTCCTGCCATACAAGGCCTCGAAGGGTGCCATCCGGATACTGGCCTGGTAGCTGTTGTTGTACGAGAACTCCACCAAGTGCAGGTGATCCTCCCACGAACCACCAAAGTCTAGCATACAAGCTCTTAGCATATCTTCCAAAGTCTGAATCGTGCGCTCCGACTGACCATCTGTCTGCGGATGATATGCTGAAGTGAACTTGAGACGAGTCCCCAAACTCTGATGAAGACTACGCCAAAAGTGAGAAGTGAATCTCAAATCTCTGTCTGACACTATGCTGACTGGCACTCCATGAAGCCTGACAATCTGCCTGAGGTACCTGTCTGCCAGTTGCGCCGTTGACTGCCCAACTCTGAAAGGGAGAAAGTGCGCAACCTTGGTGAGCCTGTCCACGATAACCCAAATAGCATCCTTGCCTGCTGGAGATCTCGGCAATCCTGTGACGAAATCCATGGTAATATGCTCCCATTTCCATTCTGGGATAGGCAAAGGTTGAAGTAGTCCGGCTGGCCTCTGATGTTCAGCTTTAACCTGTTGGCAAACCAAACACCGCGAGACAAATCGGGCTATCTCTCGCTTCATGCCATTCCACCAAAAGTGCTGACGGATATCTCTGTACATCTTCGTGCCACCTGGGTGAATGGAATACTGCGAACTGTGAGCTTCTGCCATGACTTCCTGTCTGATATCTCCACTGGGCACACAAAGACGCGAGCCATATCTAAGTGTACCATCCTCATGAATGTTCAACTCTGGTCTGCGTCCTGCCTCACATTCTGCTCTGAGCCGCTGAATCTTCTGGTCTGCCGACTGCGCTGCCTTGATCCTCTCAACTATGCTGGACTGAACTTGAATTCTAGCCATCAAAGCCACGCTGGAAGGAAGAATTACTTCAATACCCATCTTCTGAAGATCTGACAATAATTCTGGTTGTGCTGTCAGGAGATAGACTCCTGCTCGTCTGCTCAAGGCGTCTGCTACAACATTAGCCTTCCCTGGATGATACCGCAAGTTGACATCATAATCCACCAATAATTCTAGCCATCTTCTCTGCCGCATATTCAAGTCCTTCTGGGTAAATACATACTTCAGGCTCTTATGATCCGTGAAAATCTCAACTTTATCACCATACAAGTAGTGCCTCCAAAGCTTCAATGCAAAGATAACTGCTGCTAGCTCCAAATCATGGGTTGGGTAATTCTTCTCATGATCGCGAAGTTGCCGCGAAGCATAAGCAATTACCTTCCCATGCTGCATCAGAACACATCCTAATCCCTTCCCTGAAGCATCACAATACACTGTGAATCCACCGGTCCCATCCGGAAGAGTGAGAATGGGAGCCGTCATCAAACCTCGCTTCAATTTCTCAAAGGATTCCTGACACTCTGCTGTCCAAACAAATGGCACATCCTTCCTGGTCAACTGGGTCATCGGCGCTGAAATTTTAGCAAAATCTGAAACAAATCGTCGGTAATAGCCGGCCAATCCAAGAAAGCTGCGAACCTCTGCTACTGATCTAGGAACTGGCCACGACTCAATGGCCACAATCTTCTGGGGATCCACTTCCACTCCTCCGCGGGTAATGATATGACCCAAGTACGAAATGCGATCGAGCCAGAACTCGCATTTGCTGAACTTGGCGTACAACTGATGTTCTCTAAGTGTCTGAAGGACAACTCTGAGATGCTGATCGTGCTCTGCTTCACTCTTACTGTAGACCAGGATGTCATCAATGAATACGATCACAAACTGGTCCAAGTAAGGCATGAAGATACGGTTCATGAGATCCATGAACACTGCAGGCGCATTGGTTGCTCCAAAGGGCATAACTAGGAACTCCCAATGCCCGTACCTTGATCTAAACGCCGTCTTCGGGATGTCTTGCTCTCTGACCCTGATCTGATGGTAGCCTGACCTCAAGTCTATCTTCGAGAATACTGAAGCCCCTTTAAGCTGGTCGAACAAGTCATCAATCCTCGGGAGAGGGTATCTGTTCTTGATCGTCACTAAGTTCAAGGTACGGTAATCAACACATAGCCTGGACGTACCATCTTTCTTCTTCACAAGAAGCATAGGTGCTCCCCAAGGCGATCCACTAGCACGGATGAATCCTTTGGTTCTCAAGTCTTCAATCATCTTATACAAAATCTCTAGTTCTGAAGGCGCCATCCTGTAGACTCGCTCTGACACTGGTGCGGTTTCGGGAATCAAGTCTATGGTGAACTCGATCTCCCTCTCTGGCGGCATACCTGGAAGCTCCTCTGGGAAGACATCTGGAAATTCGTCCACAATCCTGGGCAACTGCACTGCTGCTACTGCCATCCGCAATACCGGGGAAGAAGGCTCTACTGCGCCTCTGGAAAATGAAAACTCTGGCTCTCCGGGGATACTAAAGATAACTCTGCCAATGTGGCAGTCTATCCTGGCATAATGATCTCTCAACCAGTCCATACCTAGGACTACATCATAATCTGCCAGGGGAAACTCTACCAATCTAGCGGGGAACTCCCTACCGCTAACTACGATCCGACACGAGGAAAACACTCGATCTACTCCCACAAGACCATTACCAGTAAGCACATTAAGCCTCACTGATAATGACTCGGGCTCCAATCCTATCCGTGTCGCGAATCGTGCAGACATAAATGAATGCGATGCACCAGAATCAAATAATGCTGATGCTGGGGTAGAGTTGACGAGAATTGTACCTGCCACAACCTCACCTGGCGCTACCTCTTCTGCTGCGGTCATTGCCATCACTTGACCTCTGGGTGCCTGTCCTCTCTGCTGATTACCTCTCTGCCTGGCCTGAATCTGAGCCTGGGCCTGAGCATACTGCTGGGGACTCTGCTGCTGAAAAGCTTGATTCTGAGGCAACATCGGCCTCGGGTGCTGCTGCTGTACTGGTGCTGGTCCCCTAACTGAAGGACTAGTAAGGTTGGACGAGGATGAACTCCCTCGATTTGGGCACGACCCTATCCTATGGTCCGCCGCCCCACAAGCTAGGCACAATCCCTGTGCCCTCCGACACTCTGCCACCACATGGCCCGGCTTCCCACAGTATGAACATCCTACTGTGGAAGAAGATTTCTGCTTCTGCTGCTGCTGAGGAAACGTCGGGGTCGAATGCCGGTCCGACGTTATTGAGGCCGTCCGCCTCGGAGCTCCAATCGTAATACCCCTAGCTGCCGGGGCTGGTGCTGACGACTGGTGCGACTGGCTGTGGGACCGCTTCCTACTTCCGGTCCTATCCATAATCCTCTGGGAGGTGTATTCATGCCTCCTGGCTGCCCTCAACACGGCGTCGAACGTCTGGTGCTCGAACTGCTCAACTGCTAACAAAATCTCCAAGTGGAGCCCTTGCTGGAAACGCTGGGCCCGATCATACTCGGTTGCCACCAAGGTGGGGGCAAACCTACTCAGCCTCGAAAACTCGGTCGCATAGCCATCGACCGTCCTGCCTCCTTGCTTCAGGTTGGTGAATCTAGTCTGCAAATCGTACCGTGCCACGGCATCGAAGTACTTCGTCTGGAACCTCTCCCTAAATACTGCCCAAGGGACTGGCGCTGCCAATCCCATGGCCTGAGCTGCCCACCAATTGCGGGCAAGGTCCAACAACTGTAGGCGGACCACTGCCACCTTCTCATTCTCTGGAGTCCTCGCCGCTTCCAGAACTACCTCGGTATCCTGAAGCCATGCATCCACGGCGATTGCGTCTTCGCTGCCATCGAAGAACGGAGGGTTCAAGCGCTTGAAACTGTTGGCCGCCTGGTTCCCTTGGTGACCTCCTCTATTCAGTGCTTCATGAACTTCCTGGTGCAGGGCATCGCCTCGACGATCCTGGGCTGCAAGCAAATCTCTGATAAGCCCTACCAAGGCTCCCTCCTCTTGTCTCACAGGCGGAACGGGCTGAGCTTCATGAACGCGAGGTTCCTGACCTCCAGAAGGTACAACTCTAGAGGCCGCTCCAGAGTCCTGAGACTGCTCCTCTTGTTGCTGGGGTTCATGCTGGGCTTCTCCTGGCTGATCGGCACGTCCGGGAACAGTGCCGCTGAAGAAGACGACAGGGGGAAACGATAAGGAAGGACAGTGAAAGAGCAAGGATGCATGCAAGTGACCGAATCAAGATTCCCAGGGAATAGAGAGTACGAGCAGAGATCAAGGGAGATTACTGATTGAGACATCTACCGGTAACCCTCATATTTCTTGAATTTTCAAGACCTGCATGGGCCACCACTTAAACCGTGTAACGCTCCAGAACCAGAATACTGGAGAGCGGGGGCATACACAGCCAGCTACGTATATCGAAATAGAAAAACACCTCGGTATACGGTCACGGCTGTCTAGAAATATGAGGGTTAACTGCAAGCCATCAGTCTCCTGTGGTCATTAGCAAGCCTATTGTCTCAATCTCAAGCAAGTGTTAAGATTACAAGATGTCTGAGCATCAAATATATAAATACAAGGCGTCCCAAATATTACATATTGGATGATCAAGCAGCTAGTCTTACAAAATGTCAGGACTAGCAAAGAGTACATCATACATGATCAACCCTAGGATCTGTTCATCATGTTTACAGCATCAAGAAAATGTACATACGAGCTAACAGGTGCTCGCCGGCAAACGCCTCAAAAGAATATTTAATTTACATATGAGTGAGCGGTACAAAAATAGAAACCCACTCTTGGCCCCGGTTTCTTCTAGTTGACACCATCGGGCTGGAACTGCGGTAGATCCTCGGTAGCTGTTCCGAAATCTGGCCATACAAAACCAGCTGGGTCAGACCCCAGAAAGAGCAAGTGCCACAAAGGAGGCCATGCACAAGAACTAAAACCAGCATATCAAGTCGAAATGAAAATAAAGGTACAAGAAAGAAGTACATGCAATAGGGCGATAACTGGTCATAACAGGAGAATATTCCGGTCTCCCAGGTTACAACCCTTAAACCAAACAAGGACCGGGGTTGTAACCCTTCGCCTGAATAACGCATGCGCTAGACCATTTATCTAAAAAAAAAAAATAAAGACAAGCATGCTCGGGATGAGAGCCAGGTACAGGGACTAGATCAGGCCTAGGCAAGACTAGGCAAGCAAGACAAGGCTAGACAAGACCAGACGCCAACCATTTCACAACGACCAAGCAAGTCCTACGGCTTGATAAATTAACTAACTAGGGTTGTCACAACCTAGTTACTAGCAAGATGCAATGAGATGTTCCTATCAGCCACAGGCCCTGCAGACTATCCAGGCTACCCAGAACGCAAGCAAGGAGCTGGGTACAGGTGGGTACATTGTCCGAGAGACAAGTGTACCCTCAAGTACCATCAAGGGGTGCAACACCTAACAGTGTGCTGGAATTGTGCCCTACTCGTCGGCAAGCATCAATTCCCAAGGCCGCCCAGGTAACGGGATTGCCTGTAGCCGGGAAATCTCCATGTTCTAGTTTTGTGAACTAATCATTTACCTAGTCCGAATTCATGTGAACCTCTGGCCGTGGTACCCAGAGGTTCACGTCCTAGACATGATGCAAGACTGGACCAGTAGATTAATCAAGCACAAGATGCACACCCACGGTGTCAAGTCACGTAGCAAGTCAAGTAAGCCTGCCTCAGCAGCTCAAGTTGTCAAGTTATTATATTATCATGTCATGTTACAAGGAAGTGCGCCGCCGCGGGCCACTAGCAAGTTGTCAAGTTAACAGGTTCCAGTTATATAGTTCTTGTCACAATTTATGAAAGTCAACTCAAATTATGTCAAGATCAAGAAAATGGCAAAACTCCAAGTTGTGTCAAAAGTGCCAAGTCGAGCCAAATCGTGACGTGGGCAACAAAATCCTTGAAGCTCCAATTCATTAAAATAAAACCCAGAAATAAGCAGATTCTGGGGGCACAAGGGATGCAGGTACACCAGGGCAGGCCAGGGTGGCAACACACTAGAGTGTGCCAAAAAGGGGGGGGGTGACAACACTCTAGAGTGTGCCTAGGTTGAGGGCACTAGAGGGCGCCTAGTAGGCAGCACCCTAAAGTGCGCCTACCATGCTCACTGAAGTGCGCCTAGGATAAGGCCGGCCCAAGTGCGCCTAGGTCATGGGGAATGAACCGCGCCTAGTTCATAGAATGAACTGCGCCTAGTCCATAGAATGAACTGCGCCTACCACTGATGGGACAGTTTGGCGCCCAGTCTGATGGGACAGATGGCGCCTAGTCAGATGGGACAGATGGCGCCTAGTCGAGGATGGCCGGCCAACTGCGCCTAATCAAAGGAGAAGTAGGCGCCATTGGCCAACCGCGCCTAGTTCACAGAATAGGCGCCATCGGCCAAGTCAAGGAGAACAGGCGCTATGAAGCGTTCTGTTTGGAAGAGGCGCGCAGCGCTAAGGAGCGTGCGGCCAAGAGGCGCACTTGCAAGGGCAAGCGGCCAAAGTAGGCGCCATCGGACCTACGTAGGGGAAATAGGCGCCATCGGCTACCACAGAGTCATCTTCTTCCCAAGGAAGAACCCCATGGCCGAAAACTTAGCAACATCACAACTCGGCCATCCGAGCTCCAAATCCAAACTTCCAAGGGTCCATCTTGGGTGAAATTTGATTCTCTACCACATGAGCACTTCAAATCCCACCCAAGATCGGCCAAAACACATCAAAACATGTAAAATCTGAAAATGTAAAGTACAAGATTCAAGCTCCACAAAACCCCAAATCCGAAAATACAAAGAACTAAAGTTACTCCCAATGAGCTAAGCTAAGTGATGAACTCATGAAAGTGGATTCTCATGTTTGGCAAGATGCAACTTGCCTCTCTTCCACTAGGGTTTGGAGGATGGAGGAAGAAGGGGGTTTCTTGGTGGGGGAAATAAATGAAAGTAAATGTGAGGAGAGAGAGAGGGGAATGGTATTAAATGGTGGTGGTGGGGTGAGCTTGAGGGGTAGTATAGGTTAGGGTGGTCCAACAATAAACCAAAATAGAACCAAACCATGCTAAACCAAGTCAAACCAAGCCAAGTCTCCTCCAAAATAAAACCGAGCAAAATACGAGAAGCCAGGAATACTGCAAGTACAGAAAATTAAAATACATGATAAAATAAAAATACGCACAAAATACGAAATACGAGAAATGGGGGTGACACGTAAAGATGGAATTCTTGTCCATCAAGCGAACTACACCCAAAAGGTGTTGAGACGCTTTAGTCATTTTGACGTTAAGCCGTCCGCTACTCCCATGATCGTCCGCTCTCTAGACATTACTAAGGACCCATTTCGTCCAAAGGAGGACGACGAAGAGATATTGAGTCATGAGTGCTCTTATCTGGGTGCAATAGGCGCTTTATTGTACTTGGCCCAATGTACTAGACCGGACATCTCGTTTGCTGTGAATTGTCTAGCTCAACACAGCACCGCGCCAACACGCCGCCATTGGAATGGCATAAAAGATATTTTCCGCTACCTTAAGGGTACTACGGACTTGGGCTTGTTCTATCCCTACGCGGTTTTGAGTGAGTCCAACGCTCTTGGCACTCGAAGCAACGCGACCCTTGTTGGCTACGCCGATGCGGGATACTTATCTGATCCGCACAAGGGGCGTTCCCAATCTGGTTATGTCTTTACCATTGGAAACACGGCGATTTCATGGAGGTCTCGCAAACAGACCTTAGTGGCTACTTCAACGAACCACTCTGAGCTACTCGCGCTCTATGAGGCGACTAGAGAGTGTGTATGGCTTCGAGCTATTATTGGCCATATTCGAAGTACATGTGATCTTCCATATGACCCAGATGAACCTGTTATCGTCTATGAGGACAATACCGCTGTTATTGATCAAGCGAAACATGGTTACATCAAAGGGGATGCTACCAAGCACATATCGCCCAAGTTGTTCTTTACACATGAACAACAAGCGCTTCAGAAGATTGAAGTGCAACACATTGGATCAGAGAATAACCGTACAGACTTGTTCACCAAGTTACTGCCAAAACACTCGTTCTAGAAACATGTCAGAGCGATTGGACTTAGGAAGCTTTCAGAGCTAGCCTAAGTGAAACATGTTTCCTGCACCCTGTTGTATGCATGTGAGGGGGAGCGCCCCAACAAGCGCCTCCCAACGCCCTGTTGTGCGTATATCCCGCACCCTGTTGAGTGCGAGTGAAAAGGGAAGCATCATGATGTATGCTCGTGTACTCTTTTTCCCTTCGACCAAAGTTTTTTCCCACTGGGTTTTCTTTGGCAAGGTTTTTAACGAGACACAGTTCAAATCTCTTATTCACTAAGGATTATTATAATCAGGGGGAGTATCCAGTTGTATACTTCTAAACCATCGTGTACTCTTTTGTCCTTCGATCAGCGGTTTTTTCCACTGGATTTTCCCTGACAAGGTTTTGACGAGGTACCTTTGCAATGGTTAAGTTTACCCCCATCACACTGACCTGTGTGTACTCTTTTGTCCTTCGACCAAAGTTTTTTTTCCACTGGATTTTCTTTGACAAGGTTTTGACGATGCACAAGTAGATGGTCAAACTTGAAGATGCAAGCTACAGACAGACGAAGAAACTTAGAGATGTTTACAAGCAGAATTTCTGGAGAGCCAAGGGGGAGTGTTGTAACTCATATGGCTTTTCACCTTTCATCTCCTTGTAACCTACATGACCTTTGGCCCTTCATTTCTTCATAACCCCCAACCTCTCTCCCTATATAAAGAGAGTTTGGGATAGCTTGTAAGATACACTTGAGTGATTGATAATATACGAGAAAGCTTCGTCTCCGTGTGTTTGAGCTTTTGCCTTACGACAAGAATGTTTTAATTCAAAGAGAAGAATTTTGGGCATATTATGGGTAGAGGAAAAAGTTTTGAAAAATTAAAATTGGGAGGACGGAGCACCAAAATAATTGACGTTTAACGACTTTTGAGGACCAAAATACATGATCAATATTGGAGGCCCTATAGTTGACCCAAGCAACAATACTCTTTCGACGACTTGGGTCCTCTACCAGAGCCTCCTCGATCATGTCCGGTAGAGTTAAACGCCAATTCTTTTATCGTTGTGGGCTTCCGAGGAGAAAAACCAACTCAGTTGACGTCTTTTCTGAAGACACCAATTCAGTTGGCGCCTTCCCTGAAGACACCAACTGATTTGACGTTTCTATTTCGAAGCCTAAAACACTATTTCTTTGGGCGTTCTGTTCCTCCAATTTATTTTTCCTAAACTTTCCGCAATATGCCTAAAATTCTTCCTTCAAATGAATTTTTTTTGGTTTTGTTAGTTGTCATCGAGGACACTAGATCTGGTACGAAAAATAAATGGAACTATTTTTATATAATTTTTCTCTAATCAAAAATTAAAAATTAAATTATCCAAACCTAAAGAAAACCATTCAACTATAATATCTTTCAGTAGATAGGAACTATTATTTACACTATAATTATATTTTTATGTTTTATAAAATTGGGCATGCAGAATAATGATTATAACAAAAATTTAACTAATTTAACTATTTTTATATGTAATTATATATAAATAAATATAAAATATATAACATATACGTATAAAAAAATTGAGGCGTATGGATTGGGAGGTCTAGTGCGGTCACACAAAATGCACTCCCTCAAAACCGACCTAGGTCTTAACTTATTTTTTTTTTAACATGAACCTAAAATATGTGTAACGCACATCCATTTATACTAGTTATCTATTAATGTAAATTAGCCTGTTCTATTATTGATATTAGCTTTATTCTACTAAATTAGTTAATGCATTGGTTTTATATATTCTGATTATAAACTTAGTTGAATTGATTTTTGTGTTATAGAATACTGATTGGGTTGGATTGTTAGGTTAAGAGGCAACGTCGATAACTTTGACACAACCAGATAAAGAAAAGTAAGTTTAGTAACACAACCGTGTACTCACCGAGTTGTTTATGAATATGAGATGTATAATATAAATATGTTATGGCTTCTTTGAAGTAAGATATGTTAGGTTATTTTACAACACGGGAGATAGCGTTGTTGAAACTCGTATGTTCAATTATGGCCTACGTACAAGATATGAGATGTTTATTAAACTCCACATATAGATGGTTTTTGCCTCAATTGACATAGAGATGGATATGTTTATTTATATGTGAGATG
Source organism: Iris pallida (assembly GCA_029216955.1). Taxonomy (NCBI): domain Eukaryota; kingdom Viridiplantae; phylum Streptophyta; class Magnoliopsida; order Asparagales; family Iridaceae; genus Iris; species Iris pallida. The sequence continues at coordinate 16,852,392 of JANAVB010005397.1, forward strand.
TTATACTATATAGAGATATTAACTGAACTTTTAGCTCATTCTTTATTTTATTTTTTTATTTTTTCAGGTTATGAATTTGGCTGCCAGTGTCAGGACTAGGATGTTAGTTGAGTTGTTGGATTTTGTTTATTTTGGTTGTGTAATATTTGTAAAAAGTTCAAAAATATCAAAAGTTTAGTTGAATGTAACCTTTTAAAAGCTATGTTCATAGTTTGAAAATAGATTGCTTTATAAATAATATTCCGCACTTTTACTTTGAGTTTATAAACATGTTTTAACTCTGAATCTTTATACAAACATATTGATTATCTCATAATTATCTAAATAGTTGAAATGTGGTGTGACACAGATCTACCTCCAATATTAGATATGATGCGCTTCCGCTACGGATGTCTGACACTCAAATCACCTATGAAGAATGCTTCTAACTCCATCTTCAGAAGCGAATTCGTACAATTCGATTATACGTATCATGAACGTTCAACACAATTGATCTACCTTACACTAATTAGAGCATCCAAACCAGTCCCTCAGCAGTCGTGGACTCTGATACTAGATGTACGGAATGTTGTGTGACCAAATGAAAGTTGATTAATGAACTACGATATATATATATATATTGTACGAGCCAGAGGCCTGGACTAATCCTAATTAACTATACCTCGTACTTCTAATTTCTATCCGACGGTGACTAAGCTACCAACTCCATTCACCATCTTAAACGTTCAACCGGATACAAAATACAACCGAACAAACTATACGAGACTAGGGGTAAGCATTCGATTTATTCATTTTAAACCGAATTGAAAAAGTCAAGATCGAATTAACCGAATTTTAAAAAATCCAAAACAGTAACCGAACCGAAATTAGTCAAAATCGAAACCGATCCGGACCGAATAATCGATTCGGGTCATTTGATTTATTCGAACCGAACCGGACATGAAACCCAAATCGAATAAATTTTTTTTAGTATTTTCAAAATCGAAACCGAACCCATTTTTTCCAAACCGAAACCCGAGTAATGCTCACCCCTATAGGATACACCTAAGAGCATCATTAGTAGTTGGGACTCTCCAATGCAATTTGGAGCCCAAAATTTCAAAAAAAAGGTAAATGTAGAATGGGTTGAGTTTGTATGAGAATAGTAGGAAATGATAAAATGAGCTCCGGTCCCAAAAATTGTGTGGTCAAAAATTAATGTAGGAAAAAAATAATATAAAGTTTAGAATCTAGAAAGTTGGGCTCCAAATTGGAACTTACTATTCTACAAAATGAGTTTCTACAATCTAGAATCTAGAAATTGGGAGGCCCAACCCTTAGCACCCATGGATGGGTTGGGACCGAAATTGTAGAAATTGGGACTAGAAATGAGACTTATTATTCTACAAAATGAGCTCCTACATTCTAAATCTAGAATCTAGAAAATGGGATGGGCCTTACTAATGATGCTCTAACAAGTTAATCAGCGCATCTAATTCCAAACATTCTTTCATGAGCGGGCCTATGTTTCCGGCCCCAGACGTTTCCTTGGAAGATGACTGAAAAAGACATTAAAATAAGAGAGAAGCTCATGATCCAAAAGCGGGTTTCAATTGTGGACTTTCCAAGTCAGTCAGTCATTCCGCTTCTCTGCAAAACGGCGCGGTATCGAAGAACTTTTAATCAAGAGTCGAAGAAACTGATGCCCGCGAGTGTTGTTTTTTTTTTTCCTGGGAATTTAGAACGAACTTTCCTGTCGTGATACTCCATGTCCGACCTTAATTCCTTCTTTATCACTGTCAATGTTGGTGCATGATTCAAAAGGTAATAAATGGAATCCTCCACGTACACATGTATTATATATACTTGTACGTGTTTTGCACGTATTTTAATCAAAATATCATATGGTCAGCTGTCGTATTTTCGTCTTTTCCTGTTGACTATTTATGTCTGTGTATTTTCTTTTTACAATGGCAAGAGATTTGAAATACTAATTTTATTCTTTTTTAAAAAAAATTTATTAAAAATGATAACATTTGGAAAATGGTAAGGTCATAAAAATTTATTACTATTGGAACATGAAAAGTTGTATGGAAAAATAAAACTTTATAGCATGCAAACTTCTTTGACTATTAAACATAAATGACATGCAAGTTGACATAATAGCAGGGGCGGATGCAAGTATCAGTTGGGATGCGCTGGAGCCCACCCCAAATAAAATATTTTACATTTTTTTTCTACATAATTTTTTTTTTGAAATTTTATATGGGTTATTCTAGCCCACCCAAAGATATGGTAGCCCACCATGGTTATAGTTTCTGGATCCGTCACTGCATAATAGCATCATGTTTATAAAATCAAGGGTATTTTAAAATTTTAAAAGTTTCACCTCCAAGTTTTTCTAATATACATATAGTACAATAGACATATACACATCAAGTGAAGACTTCGAATTTGGATAACCTCCGTCTCCGTATTCTTAGGACAATCTTCTAGGGGTGTGTTTGGTTCACGGAAGTTCGTCTTCCGGAACTCCTATTTTGTACTATCTATTGATTCCGAGAAAAAAGTTCAAGTTCGAATGTTTGGTTAGTCATTTCAAGAAAATCGGAACTCCTGTGAATAGTAGTTCCAAAAGTACACTGTTTATACTTCTAACTTCCGAAAAAAATGGCCGAAGTGTCCGGAACTCCTCATTGGATTCCGAAAAAAATTAGAACTCCGAAAATAATAATAATAATAATAATAATAATAATAATAATAATAAATTTTTAATCCATTCAAAATTAAAATAAAAACCATGTCACTTCTCAACTACAACTTCCAACAACTATCCAAACAAGGAACTACAAAAGATTAGCTTTTCAACTCACTTCTAACAACCATTCAAGCGAAGGAACTTATAAAATATGCATACGCATGACACACGTATGTAATGCACTCGCAAACTCTCTACTTCCAAAATTGTCGTTTCGCTCTATTTTTGCGAACCAAATAACCCCTTGGTCCAACGTGACCAACAAGTCGTAAAAGGTTGGGGTGGTGGATGACCCTAGGACCAGCTCACGATAAGGATCAAGGGAGAACCAAATTAGCTCCGATTAGAACAACCTAACCTCTCGGACGGGGCCGTTTGGTTTGCAGGATTGGACAACATAATGTAATTGGCATTACGTTGTCAATCTAATTCGGATGTTTGGTTTGCCAAAAAAAATTAAACGTAATGTAATCGCGATTACAAGTTTGATTACATTACATCTGTTTCTTCTAAACTCAATTACATCATAAAACCTATATAATTGCAATTACACTACAACTTAAACGGAAGGTTGGTATGCTATAATTTGGTCATTTTGTTTGTTTTTTGTCATTTTTTGTCGTTTTTGTTTGTTTTTTGTCATTTTTTGTCCTTTTGTTCGTTTTTGGTCGTTTTTTCGTCGTTTTTTGTTCATTTTTTTGTCATTTTTGTTCAATTTTTTGTCGTTTTTGTTTGTTTTTTGTCATTTTGTCTGTCTTTTTCGTTTTTTGTCCCCTTTTTTTTGCTTTTTTGTTCGTTTTTATATGTTTTTGTCCTTTTTGTCCATTTTTTGTCGTTTATGTCCTTTTTTTTGTCTTTTGTCGTTTTTGGCTTTTTTTCGTTTTTCTTTGTTTTGTTCGTTTTTATTTTTTTGTCGTTTTTTGTTCTTTTTTTTGCCCTTTTTTTCTCGTTTTGGGCCACTTTTTTACGATTTTTGGTCATTTTTGCACATTCTAGGCCATTTTTTTGTCGATTTTGTACGTTTTTTTTTAATCTTTTTTGTCAATTTTGTACGTTTTTTTTTGTCGGTTTTGCAACTTTTTTTGTCGTTTTTGCTTTATTTGCATGTCTTTTGCCATTTCTGCATGCTTTTTTTTTCATTGTCGGTCATTTTTTATGTTTTTATTGTTTTTGGTCGATTTTGTACTTTTTTTTTGCCGTTTTTGCTTGTTATTTATCGATTTTTGTCGTCGTACCTTTTTGACCATTTTTTCACGTTTTTATCGTCTTTAGTCGCTTTTTGCTTTTTTTTTTGCACGGTTTTTATCTTTTTTGTCAATTTTGTATTTTTTTTGTCGCTTTTTTAATCTCTTTTGCTTTTTTTTTTTGTCTTTTTCCAATTTTTTTTGTCGTTTATGCTTGATTTTTTTGTTTGTTTGTTGTTTTTGTCCTCTTTTCCCCTTTTGTGTCATTTTTTGATGTTTTTTGCAAGTTTTTTTTTATTGTCTTTTTTGTCGTTTTTTGCTCGTTTTAATTTCCTCTTGTTTTATTTTTTTTTTCATAATTTCGTTTTTTGTCATTTCTGCTCCTTTTTATCATTTTGGATCGTTTTTTTTTTTTGCTCTTTTTTTATCGTTTTTTGTCAAAAAAATTTTTCTTTTTTTGTCGTTTTTGATCCCTTTTGATACTTTCGTTAGTCGTTTTTTGTCATTTTTGATCTTTTTTGTCGTTTTTTGTTTCTGGTCGTTTTTTATCTTTTTTTTTCATTTTTATTTTTTGTTTTTGGTCTTTTTTTATCATTATTGGTCACTTTTGATGGTTTTCACATTTTTTGTCATTTTTGATTTTTTTTTTGTCATTTTCTTTTTTTATCGCTTTTTCTTTTTTGGTTTTTTTTTTCCTTCCATTTTGTTCATTTATCATTTTTTTATTTTTTATTTTTTGAACTTTTTTTGTCCGTTTTTGGTCTTTTTTTTAAGGAGAAAACAAACCATTTTTCCGCTTATTTATTTATTATTTATTATTTATTTTTTTCTTTTTAAATTTTTTATTGATCAAGTTTTTTTAATTTTATGTTGTATTTTAAAAAAAATATTAAATTAGAAACTCAATCACATTACATGGTAAACCAAACATATGAATGCAATTGACATTACATTACATGGTTTGATTACATGATTCAACCAAACATAGTAATGTAATTGTAATTCCATTACATTACAAACGCAATTATATTACAAACCCAATTCCATTAAGATT